>CADEHL010001014.1:2084462-2603537 GCA_902827135.1 Harpagifer antarcticus
CCCTTGCCCCCCAATACCTGTCTGACCTTCTCCGCTACCACACTCCATCCCGGAACCTAAGATCATCTGGACAGGATCTCCTCTCCACCCCCCGCACCAGGTTGCGGACTTTTGGTGACAGAGCCTTCAGTGTGGCATCCCCCACTCTCTGGAACTCTCTCCCCCCCCAAATCCGCAGTGCCCCAACCCTGGACAAATTCAAAAAAGCCCTCAAAACGCACCTTTTTACTAAGGCTTTCCCCACTGTATAGATAGTTTAATAGGTTTATTTTTCCGCTACATCACCCCCCCCCACCCCCCTTAACCTGTCTGCCTCTTTTCCCCTACTCCCCCCCCCCCCCCCCCCCCCCCCCCCTACCCGAATTGTAAAGCGACCTTGGGTTTCCTGAAAGGCGCTATAAAAATATTATTTATTATTATTATTATTATTATTCTAAATGTCTGTGCCATGCTGTTTGTGTGATGTCAAGATCATGTTACATTATTTAATTGCGTACTAAATCTCTTTGTAAAGAACTTTGGTGAAAACGGGGGGTTACGTATTGTAACCCTAGTTATGTAAGCACAGGCAGAGCCCTCTACCGGACTCTATGGGTACTACCTCGTAACCATACTATGTGAGCATTCCCCTACTGAGATATCTATAAACGTAGCCGGCCCCTCGGGGCGGGCCTACCTGAATGCGTGCGCAAGCCCACCATATATAAGGCGGCTACGCCTCCTGACTGTCACCCTACACTCTCTTCAGTGAGCGGCATAGGAAAGACAGGGCTCCAAGTAGAGGACTCCGCCTGTGCTTATAACTAGGGTTACAATACGTAACCCCCCGTTATATCTTACACAGGCTCCGCCCTCTACTGGACTCTATGGGTACAGTGGGCAGAGCCCTGATGCATAAACGCCCTGTCGTCCAAAAACATCGACCCATCACACTGCCCCTGACCGGCTTTTGGTTAACAGCCACTGCACCGCAACTTCTTCTCCTCCGGCTGTGACCGTGGAGAAGACGGGCCGCAGCTTACTTGGCTGGGTAGAGCACACTCAGACACGCTTACCTCGTGAAGAGTGTGCATGAAAAATAGTGAGGAAGGCTCTCCAGCCCTGCATGGGGCTTACCGTGTCCATTATGTCCAGGGGGGGTCAGATACCTACTGACCCACAGCCCCCCCGCCCCTCACCAGTCCTGTGTTGCCTCAGCAAGCACAAACGATGAAAAGGAGCCAGACGTATCCAAAAAATAAAACCTTATGAAGGGGCCTGGCGTGGACCAATACGAGAAGGCTCTCCCCGCCTGTCCATAGGCATGTGAAATGCACTGGCAGAGCCACCTGGCAGGCGTTTCTTGGACAGAGCTTTACCTGCCACACCATCCCAACAGCACACAAGCAGCTGTTCAGTGCGCCTAATGGAAGTCGTGCGCCCTACATAACATGCCAGCGGACAAACTGGGCAGAGGAGGTGCAGTGTAGCCTCCCTGTCCCAGTATGGAGAGTAAAGCCATTTAACCTCATCCTCCTCCCCGGCAAACGGAGCCATCCGCCCCGCTGGAATGGCGAACATGAATGGCACCGCCTCGGCCATATCCTGGTCCCCCAAGGTATGATAACTCTTTCTTCTTCTTTCAAACGTTTTACTTTCTCTGCTTCAGTTGTTGCTCGTTGAAGAGAAAAGGATGACAGTCAGGAGGCGTGGCCGCCTTTTATACGGTGGGCTTGCGCACGCATTCAGGTAGGCCCGCCCAGAGGGGGCGGCTACGTTTATAGATATCTCAGTAGGTGAATGCTCACATAGTATGGTTACTAGGTAGTACCCATAGAGTCCAGTAGAGGGCAGAGCCTCTGTAATATATAACCTTTTTCCTTTTTTAAGATTTATGAGTTGGTGTATTAGACAATTGGTGTTTTTTCAACTGGTGTAAACTATTCTTGAACCAAAAATGTGATTTTGGCCTAATAATACATTTGACCTATAAGTATGTACCAGCTCTATGTGCTACACTAAGCTGTGTGGAGTGGAGCTAACGGCCTGACCCGTCATTAGTGAAGCTGTGATGTGTTGCCCTTGAAATGAACAAAGTGCTCTCATTCCCCTCCTCAGTGTTAATGTGTGTGTCCCTGCAGAGCGTCCTGACGTCTGTCCTGCGCTCTGCGGCCTGCCTGCCTGCATGTGGTGGGGTTCCCAGGCCTCCCGGAGCTCAGGAGACGCTCACACACTGACCCCCGGTGACCTGCTTTCACCACTGTGTGTGTGTGTGTGTGTGTGTGTGTGTGTGTGTGTGTGTGTGTGTGTGTGTGTGTGTGTGTGTGTGTGTGTGTGTGTGTGTGTGTGTGTGTGTGTGTGTGTGTGTGTGTGTGTGCGTGTGCGTGTGCGTGTGTGTGTGTGCGTGTGTGTGTGTGTGTGTGTGTGTGTGTGTGTGTGTGTGTGTGTGTGTGTGTGCGTGTGTCTCTCTGCTCCAGTGTGGCACAGAGAGGCAGAGCAGCTTCACCAGAGTGTGTGTTCAGTGAACAGGTGTGTGTGTGTGGACGATCGGACAGTGTGTCTGCTTGGGTGCAGATTTCCGTCCAAGTCAAAGTCCAGCAGTTATCAGTTCCAGAGGGACGGTGCCCCCCTTTTATCTCTGTCATTAGGCTGCAGGGGACACAGCGGCCCCCAGGAGACGGTGCTCTCAGCAGGACAAAGACACGTGTGGCTGGAACCACCTGTCATTATGTGAAAGCAGGAAGCAGTGGGACAAACATTCTTATAGTGCAAAGAAAACTATAGGTGCACGGGTCAGAGGGCAATGTCTGTGTCTTTGACCCCTGAGACATCATGTCCACTCACAGTCTACACTGGCTTCCTTGCCAAAATAGCATCATATCATTTAGAATAGTTCTCTGAAAGGTTGCACTATCCTAACACCAGAGACGAACGGGCTTAAAGGATTATGTTCAATACTTTTTTTGTAAGAAATACTTTATTTTACAATATCTGCTCATAACAATAATGGTAGGGTTCAAGTTAGGGAATGATTCTGGTTTAACACCAGAATCATATTTTGGATTCTTTAAACTTCATTATTTCCTGGTCTGTCACAGGAGCAGTGGCGTTTCTATATGTACAAAAGTGGTGGGGCACAAACAACGTAGATGTCTTTAAGCTTCTGCAGTGAGGTTCATGGCTGCTGAGGCTCTGGCTCTTCAGGTTTACAAATATTATATTTTGACCTAAATCAAAATATAATATTATTTTCAAAAGCCTCTTTAGTCTGATGCTTCAATTAATTTTAAACAGACAGTTCAACAGAAGGATACCCAAAAAATGTAATTGTATCATTTAAATATTGAATTGTTCTCTCTTAGTAAGATCCCATTTTCAATAAGATTGCAGTCTTACCTTGACTTGAAGATGAAGTCCATGCTATCCCTCTGGACAAACATCTCTATTACTTTTTAGTAAAAGTCCTCCTTATGTTCTTATAGTTTCAAAAGTCTATCATAAATCTAAATGATGGATTTATGATTCGAAAATGATAAAAGTAGGGTAGACATGTGGATATTATCCGGCTGAACAAAACGTGCATTTATCTAACAGCTACGTTTCCCACAGATCTTATTTTGAGCTATTTTCTAAAATCCTATGGAGAAATCTCATTGCTTTTTTGTGGAGGGAAGCCATGCGCAGCTTACTTCCTGGTTTTAGGACGCATCTCTCTCCTGCTCTTCACACACCACACTTTTCGCGGCACACGTACTTACAGCCAATCAGCTCTGAATGATGTGAGATGACGTATGGTGGGGATGCAGCACTATGCCCCTATGGTCATTATTTTTTGCCACACACATTAAATAGGAAAATACTCTGAGCATGCGCAGTGTAGTTTTTACAGTCACCGTTCACTTAGACAGTAAGAGGGAGGGGCAGGATCGGGTTTGTCCCACATGGCTCTAAACAGCTCAATAGGCACACACTGTAGACACTAATTAGAAGAACACAGACTAAAACAGCAATGTACAGACGAATCAGATGATTAAACGTGATCTTACAATATATTTTATATATATTTTAATTTATTTTTTGCATTTTGTTGTAATCATTATTTTAATACTTTCTGCTGACACTAGGTGGGGCTGTGCCCCACCTGCCCCTAATGACCAGTCGCCACTGGACAGGACACTACTCTGGAACATGCGATGCCCTCAGTCTCCACTTTGTTAGAATGCCAGGTAGTATGCAGGTGCAGAACACTGGCAGAGTACTGTGCAGGCCATTCATAATTCATATTGGATGTAAATGGCAAGAATTGTGGTTTTATTCAGGTATGAGTGAACACATGTTGGTCTCTGAGACCCACACCGCTTTCCTCTCACTTTGCAGTGTTTAATCAGGATTCTTTCTGACTTTAATTGAAATAGGACGCCCGCATTCAAAGACTGTGAAATATACAGTAAGAACCTTTAGTTCATCCTCACTGACACGTGGAATGTAAAGCGCTTTGAGCACTTCATAATAGATACCATGAATTATTAAGAACCAACCTAAGAACTGGACCAACCTGAACATTTACCCCAAAAATATAGAAAAGTGAACTCATAAGCCCAAGTTCCTTCAGCACAACCCCGCCCATTTCAACTAAAGATGGGATCATTCATTTTTGATTTCATTTTGTGTAAATATGACCTCCAAATACTGAATGTTTGTCTACATGTTGTTTAAAATAATCACTGCACTGCCAGATGTGTAAATCGGCTGGAAAATACTCAACATGTATCTAGATATTCAACCCTAAAATGTCAACCCAACATTTTGATTATGTAATGATAGAGTCAATATTTTTTTAAATATCCAAATTCCAGAGAATATTACAGAGGAAATCATCTAACATTCATTAAAGTAAACAGTCATTCATTAAAGTAAACAGTCACGGAAATGTATAGAAATAAGTATGTCAAATATTTCTTAATGAATTAAAATAACTATTCAACATTTGAAATCATGCAGCGACCTTCAAGTGGCCACAGCAAAGGTTACAGTTTAAAGATGCATCGACTGAAGTTGTTAAATGACTCTTCAGTAAATCCATTTAATTAGTTTCAGTCACAGATGGATAATCCCCTGAGCCAGAGATTAGGGATTACCCCTGAATCAGTGTGGAGGATTAGCCCCACTTGTAATTCCTCTCAGCGCTCCGCTGCGGTTCACTTTCTGGATTCCCTCTTCTCTTCATGACAGTGAAGGTGTTTTTAGAACCAAGACGTTCATCCATAATCATCTCCTGATGCAACACAAGTGAGAAGAGGAACAAAAGACTCTAAATTGGACCGGGAACAGTAATGATTTATTTTCGGTGCATAATGTCATATTCCTTTGCTTAGTCAAAATGAACCCTTTCATTTGGTACTGATCGAGAAGAAAGGGATATAGGTTATCTAGCACATCATTCACATTTCCTTATAGTTAAACAATTCAACATAAACTCTGTATGAAGTTGAAAATGATAAATGAAAAATAATTTCATATTTAAATTGAGCTTTTTTTAATGTTGGCAATTAGGTAACTATTTACATATTACCAAACTGCATTTTCTTTTGTCTTAAAAGATTATTTTAGAAAAATATATATGAAATTACAGACCCTTAAAATAAAATATGGCTGGAATTAAGCCCCTTTCCATCTGGGTATTAATGAATACATGAAAAGTCAAGAATAATCATCCAAATATTTTTAAACAGATCATGGGTTTAAAGTGTTTATTATGATGGCTTCTTTATACAGGCCTACATATAGTGTGCATATTCTTATTTGAAGCATTGGCTATTTACTTGTATATTTATATTTAGTGTTATAATGCGTATATAATCCATATAATATGTGTGTGTGTGTGTGTGTGTGTGTGTGTGTGTGTGTGTGTGTGTGTGTGTGTGTGTGTGTGTGTGTGTGTGTGTGTGTGTGTGTGTGTGTGTGTGTGTGTGTGTGTGTGTGTGTGTGTGTGTGTGTGTGTGTGTGTGTGTGTGCTTGTTTTGTTTTTCCGGTTAATGCACCGTCCCGCCGGCTGCAGGCTGCAGACCGAGGGGCAGCATGGGAACTGAAACACTCGGTGCGCTCGCGCAGGTCGGCCTGTGACAGCACGTTCATCAATGAGGCGGCGTGGAGCGCGCGGTCACGGCGCTTTAAAAATCTGCACGGTCCGAATTATCATCTGTTTTTTTCAGAAAAGAGTGGGGGGGTGGATACACACTTTTCTAACATGTCACTGCAAACACACACACACACACACGCACACACACACACACACACACACAGTGCACTGTTGCTTTAGTGATTTAAAGTGAGTTCAGAAGATTTAAAATCACTGCACACAAATAAAGTTTTGAAGATCTCAGAAATGAAATGTTCCCAACCTGACATGTTGGAACTTTATCTGACAACCTGGTTCAACTGGAACCAGAGACATGCACGAGAGCTGCTGTATGGGAGAGGCACGTGACCACAGCAATAACCAAAAGAGAGTCGAGCCTCACATGTCACCGAGATGTAATGGATTTATTTGGCATATTACATACAAGCAGCACATACAATAAGACGTACAAATAAACAACAATAGTGCCATTGAAAATGTGTTAGAGAATGGTGCAAGTAAAACGCATTTCATTATTAAATAAAAACAGAATGTTATATTAAATTATTAAATGATTATATTAAGTGTTGATCATGTTTGAACATTTAGCAGCACAAAGAAGTCAACACATTAACATTGATGTGACATTTAAGCAGAGCCTTATTGATGCCTTTAAATATTGATGGTATCGATAATAGAGATGTGATAATGATCGGGGGGCAGTTTTAATAAAACTACAAAAGTATAATGTGTAAGTCAAATATGACTTTCTGGCTTCTCAACAGAAGGAATGTGTATTTACTTTACTCTGGTGTTATATAGTATTTCCCTGAAGGAAACTCACCTGCAAGTGTGTGTCAGCTTTTTGTTTTCTGAAACCAGAAGAATAAAATATCACTTGTCACCATCACATGTGTGTAGCTCTTTTATTAGCATTCATGTGTACTTCTTGTTATATCAAAGATTGAAAGGCTCAAAGGGTTGATGTGCACCGGAGCTACCGTGTGGTTTGGGCCGTTATAACATCTAGAGTCTCAGGCTCTTCCCACAATGCAACATGCAGTATACCTTACATCAAAGGACATGACATCAAATAGTGAAATAGATAAAAGGCTTGGAGTAAGTTGCAGGAATAAGAAATATAGAAATTAGAATAAGATTAAACTATGTCCAAATATTAGAATAAATATAACATTGTTATCCTAACTTTTGTCATATTGTTGTGCAATTCTCACAACAACAAAACGTTCACATGTTAACAAGAATCAATATTGAATTCCAAAAAATAATAATGGTTATATATTAAGGTTACCTCAAGAAGGTCCTTATATTTAAGGAAAAACATTGATAAAGGCTACATTAATATTATATTGAACATCTTGTGATGTGGAGGGGGCAGCATGCCGGGAGCTCTCTCATTCAGGACTCTTTATTGGTAATAATGTCTTCAAAAAGACTATTGATGATGACATTTGAATAAACTCATCCTAACACAACGTGCCATGCCACAAGCAAACCTGAATTAGCAGCGGAGAACAGGAGCATTTCACCAATCAAATCGCTTCGTTCACATGAAGGTGACGGTACAATGAAGTGTGCTTTTTATGGTGGAAGCAGCTCAGGGTCCTGTCAGTGTTTGGTGTTGTGTTCAGGGTCCTGTCAGTGTTTGGTGTTGTATTCAGCACCTGGTTAGTACCGGGCCCTGCGTGTATTGTGTGTCTCTCCCCCAGCCACAGCTTCATTGTGTAGACAGCAACACATGCTCATTTATAACCCGACATGTTGCATTGACTGGCGGCAGGACGCGGATGGTGTTCTTCCCACGGCCGCGCCCGAGTGGCAGCTTTCTGTCCAACCCACACAGACACGCGGTGCGCGCGCACCCAGCCTCGCGCAGCAAAAGAGCCATTTGGGAACAAAGTGGACCCTCTTGTGTGAATGGGCTGAATAGATTTGTACTTATAGAGAGCACCGGTGGGAAGTCTCCTTTCGGTATACCGAGGAACGTTAATATGTCGCGTGAGGTGTCAGGGAGGCGCGCGCTCCAGGGCCCACCACTGTGCCTTTATTTGTCAACCAGCTCTCCCAATAAAACCCGCTCTGGAGGGCACAAGTGGCGCATCGACCACTCTGCTGGTGCATGTATTTATGGCGCAGCGCTGCCCACTTACTGCGGAATAAATGACCCAGCTGAGCGCTCTCTGCGGGGCTCCTGGGGCCGGGCCAGCGCTCTGCCTGGGACATGGTGCAGGGTCACACCATGTTCTGTTTATGCCATGTAATAAAGAGATAAACACTACTTTGTTTTTTATTTGTTTTTGTATTGAAGCCGTTTTGCTTTCATGGTAGGATCCTCCATTTCCAAACATGATCAGTTTCTTTCTATCACATTGATTTTATTAGTATTGAATTATCTATTACAAATCAGAAAAGCAAATATAAATAACTAACAATAATAATTGTTGAAGAAGAATTTTAATTATTATTATTATTATAAAATCTAGCAATATTGTAAGTGTGTACACATGGGTAAACCTGTTGCAGAGAACATCATAGTGACACTGAGGGAGTGGTGACGTCATCGTTTTGAGCCACCTCGTGCCACATAATAATATGTAGGCTATTGTAATATGAATGTTTGTTCTGTTATAGACGGCTGTGTCAGTGAGAGACTCAATAGATGTATTACACTGTTGCTGCTGACATGTCCAACACTTTATCCTGCAGAGACTCAGATGTTACCGACTTGAATGAGCCACAACTTAAAGTTATACTAGTATCTCAAATTAAGTTAAACGCGGATTCATTCTTCTGATAGGTCAGATAACTGAAAGGTCACGTTGATTTATTTTCAGTTTAAACACGAGAATGAACAATGGAACCATTTCTGGGCACCGTTTAAGGCTTTAAACGGAGTCAGTTGGTTGTATTGTAATATGCACATCTAGCGCAGTTGTTGCTAATGGACATCTAAAGACACACTATTCCAACAGTGCAGCAGATAAGATATGTTCATGTCAAATGTAAAAGGCCGGTGTCCTAAGGGTAATAACTGACGAAATATAAATCAGTCTCTTCACTTCGGGGGGTCAGTGTTTTAAACCTGTCACGGGAACATGTTCTCAAATAAACACTAAATTGAGTTATTAGTGAGTGCAGGGAGCAGCCGGTGTCCGCGCGGAGTTGAGATGTTAGTTCAGCGGAGACAGGGGGCGTGGCCTGTGGGGGATTATCTCGAGGTGCGACTCGCGGACAGAGCTGTGATTGGTTGGCACTCCCGGCCAGCGGCACGCGACTATGGATGTCGCTATAAAGAATCCTCGCGTGCCTGTTCTTCAACTAAAACTAACTGTTGAGAGAACAGGGAGCAGCGCGCGGATAAAAGAAACAGAAACAGCGTCATTGTTGCAGCGGACAAAGATGGACAGCGTGCTGGACCCCTTCTCTGGACTCGACTCTTTCTCCTCCCCTCCTTACTTCGACGATGACGAGTTTTTCACGGACCAGTCCTCGAGAGACGGACACTTGGACACGGATGACTTTCTGGATGAGGACGTGGACTTCCTCACGAGTCATTTCCAAGACTACTACGGCAAAGACGGCCGAGCGGATGGAGACTACGACATGGGCAACCTGTCCTTCTCCTCCTCCTCCTCCACCTTCTCCTACGGCTGCGCGGACAGCACCTCGGAGCTGTCCCCGCGGATGGGGCACCACGGCGGGCCGTCGCTGAAGCGCAGGAGGCGGATGAGGTCGGACAACGAGATGCAGCACCTGCGGCAGGCGGCCAACGTGCGGGAGCGGCGCCGCATGCAGTCCATCAACGACGCGTTCGAGGGGCTCCGCACTCACATCCCCACCCTGCCCTACGAGAAGAGGCTCTCCAAGGTGGACACGCTGCGGCTCGCCATCGGGTACATCAACTTCCTCGCGGAGCTGGTGCAGTCCGACCTGCCCATCAGGAACTCCAACAGCGAGACGCATGCGCAACCCAAGAAGATCATCATCTGCCACAGAGGAACAAGTAAGTTCTCCGAAACACATCAAGATCAGGCCGCATACAGATTAGCTGGCGGCCCATGTACTGAGACCATTTGCCTCGTGCCTCCTTTCCACACTGCAACTAAACTAGTGGCACACTGGTTGCTCAAGACAAATGTTTTAATAATCTAAATCCAGTTTTTGGCGCATAGTGATCTGCAGAAATGCCATGGATCAAACCTGAAAAGTGTTAATATGCTAATAAATATGATGATAAATCAAATAAAAATAGACACTAATGTTCTTCTCTTCTCTTCTCTCCCCAGGGTCTCCCTCTCCCAGCGACCCAGACTACGGCCTCCCCCCCCTGGCCGGGCACTCTCTGTCCTGGTCGGATGAGAAGCAGCTCCGCGAGCAGAACATCATCCGCACAGCCAAGGTGTGGACCCCCGAAGACCCCCGAAAACTGCACAACAAACCGGGCCTCACAGACATTGAAAACGAGCCTCCCTTCGGCCTGGTGGTCTGAACCCCCCCCTGTGAAACGCGCTGTGTTAGTGTGTGGACATGAATGATGGTATTGATAATGCACTTGAAGGCGCATTGCAACAAGAAATGTGGACACCATGTGAGCTCCTACAGGCTTTCTGTAAATAGTTTTATCATGTTGATAATTTTATTTTGTAATTCAGGCAACTGGCAATCATGTATTTATTGTTTTTCACAAGTGATAATATACGTTTTAATTTAAATGCAATGAATGAGAGAAAACGTTTTTACATTGTTGTACAATGATTTTATATTTATAATGAATCTGCGAATAAAAGCACTTACTGATAACACTTTTTGTATTTGTCTTGCTTAAATATGTTTTATTATTGTTTGGTCAAAATGGCATATGAAATCAGATATGTTGCATTGTGACATGACTCTTAATATTGTTCCCGGAAAGTCATTATTCATCTAAACACGTTGGAAAGAAATTCTTAGCACGTGGATTGTTACCAATAAGTGAGATTTAATCAAATATCTAAGCAGTATGCGTTCTCCCTTTAAAGCACTTTGGAGTGCTGTCTTCAAGTGTGCTACAACATCCTACTTACTGACTTACTTCCTTATCTAACAACAACTGCTTTGAACGGAGATAGACTTTGAATGAAACAATGGTGAATCAAATGCATCATAAACCTGTTATTTCAAAACGTCTTGAGTTTAATAACACGGTCAAAGCTCATGTTGTTTTATCATAAGGACCTTTATTTGTGTCAGTGCTGATACATGACTCTGAAGCATCCTGCCTCATCTTAACATGTGCTACTGTACTCGCCTTGAACTCAATGTAAAATGATCTAAAGAATATTGAACCCAAATACAAATTCATCTTGCTTTTCTGAACATACAAAGGTGATAATGAGGATAGTTCACACAAATCAGCCAAACCCGGAAGTTGCAGCAGGTCATATTTACGTACTGACGAAAAGACAGTTGCAGTTTACGGCAATAATAACGCTGTTTATTATTGTATCAATAAATAAAACGACATATTGTAAGAATCAATATCCTCATAGAGACAACAAGTGACATTATGAAATATAGAGCATTATAAACATGTTGCCCCCATCACTGATGTGATGAACGGTCCCGGGGGGGGGGGGGGGGGGTCTGCTGCCACATCTGACTTTGCTCCATTCAAATGAACAATCCGTCAGAGATCCATCTTGAGATGATGTGGCTAATTAGCACACACTTGTAGGTTTCATAGAACATGAGTTGGTCCAGACAGAAATGCAAAAAGTCTTTCAACTGTCTCCCCTCAGTCTGAATTAGACAGTACAGCCACATATTGTGACATAAATATGCAAATGAGATGCTAATGTGCAGCCTGTATACCCACAACAGCTGAAGGTGTTTAAAGCGCACGCGGGCGTGCACAGGATGGTGGGAAGCTGTTGAATGCCGCTCTGTGCTGCCAGGTGCTGCTGGGACACATTTTCCCGTGGTAGCGGCATCTCTCCAACATGTGTCCCCGCGCACGGCCTCCTCTGCGGCCGCCCCCCACCGCAGCCCGCATATATGAACCGTGTGGCCCCCAGAGCTGAAACACAAGTCTGAGGGGACATGCTGCTGCAGGGAGAGTGGATTTTAAAAAGCTCCAGCACCACAGGTGGGCTAGCTCAGATTTATTAATCCAACTATATAAAACAGTTGTGCAATAAATAGTGCTATTTTACTTTTTTCATTGAGACAATAATTGAAGGTTAAATGAAATGTAATGTATTTTAAAGATGTTGCAACTATCCGGTCAGTTGCAACATGTGACTTGTTTCCTTTCAGATATTGTGAACAATCAGTCATATGTTCATCTTTAAATGCACTGAGAACATGGAAACGTTGACTTTAATTTAATATATTATGTAGACAGTTTACACATGTATTAGGATAGTTGAAAGCAATAATACTACATTTAACCTAATGTGTTTTATTTAAACTTATTTTGTATATCGCTTTCAATTTCATTTTCATTTTTGTTCTGCGTGGGTAATGTGTAAATGTAATATATAGAAAATGAGTTGGTCTAGACGAAATAGTCTCTGAGTAACAACTATTATTTATGTGTTTTATTTTCTTACAGGATGCCACTTCTGTTCTGCTTTTTAACCTCAAGGTTCTGGGACTCTTTTTGTGTCCCTCTCTTCTCAGCTTCCTCTGTGAGTCCGTCCGCTCCTCAAGCGCGACAGCAGCATGTAATCCGATTACGGCCAGTGGAAAGTCAAATGTTAGAGAGTGAATGCTGGGCAGCTTCATTTCTTTGGCAGGCGCCTCGGTTCCACTTTGTGTCGCAGCAGAGCCGCGGTTAAAACAGTGGTAGCATTGTGTTTTTGCACCTAAACGCCTTTGTGCCGCTGATGGCTGAGTGCGCAGCGCAGAGATCCTCTGGTGCGGAAGGAGCGAATGGAACTCTCCCGGGCTATCTGTCTCTCCGGCCGCGGCGGCGGGCTTGGCAAGGCTTTACAGGGCGCGAGCACTTTACTGTGTGACAGCTTGTATTAACTCTACTTCTCAGCAGGCCGGCATTAGAGGGCGCGTTAAGCGGTCATTTGGAGGAGAAAGAGTCGGAGCCGCGCTCAAAGGCCGCTGATTCAGCATTTAGGGACCGACAGTATGATGTTAGGTAGGTAACATAAAAGGGCCGCAATGTGTGGAAAGAATATTATAATATGTTATTATGTTTCAGATTGAACTCAGCATTGTAATGATATATTCGCATTTCACTAAACAGAGGAGGAAATACATCTCATTTAACCTTATTTAAAAAAGAAATAACGATATTATGTTTGAAATCTGGAAAATCCCACTGAACAATTCTGAGATAAAACATGAATTTGATCTGTGAAACGTATACGTGCAATACAATTCATTGAATTAAATTACATTTTAGGCTTAGAATATGCATCATTTAAGTCGTTTAAATCATTATTGAAGACATCATAGACGTCAGTGACTCAATGAGTTGAATCAGGACTTTATGAACTCCAGCTTCACTTGTTATACATTTCAGATCCACTCAGTCATTGATAGGATACTGATGTGAAGATTAAGATAGCACAATGTAATATAAAGATGGAACCACCACCTGCTGAAGGAGATCTTCTTAAAGGCTTCTTTTGATGTTATATTTTCTCATCCATACATATATTTTGTAAATATATTGATGTGATATATATTTACTCTGCCTAATGAAAATATACATTTGAAAAATGCTTTAATAATTCAACATTATAATTGTTTGATATTTTCAAAACGTTTTCTGGACTTTTAGAACAGACACAAATTCTCAAATGAATAAAATCACCGCAAATCAATTGTATTACATTGAACCGTAAATCGATGACTCATTTTTCTTCTGCATCTATTAAATTACTTTAAGAGCTAAACATCTAATTAAAAATACTTTCTTGGATTTTTTTAAACAGAATATGAGTTTATTACCGATTCAACTTTTGTTTGAACTTTTAAAATGTAATAAGAAACGTTTGAGTGGTTATACTAATTATTTAAAAATCATAACTGATAAACGGTTTGAGTCAGCAGCGCAGCTTTGTGGAACTGTTGGTCTGTTAATATGCACAACACCGCAGAGAGAATATCAATGAGACATGTCCCCCCTCCCGCAGAGACATGTGTTGCTTTCTGGCTCCTCGTAGCAGAGCTTTCCCGTGGAGTAGTCCTACTGCGGAAGGTCATTAGCAGGAAGAGGCTGAGATTGGCACTTTTACGCACCAGCGGCTGTCAGTATGGGTTTGCGCTCATTTCTAAAAACTAAATCAACAGGTGATAAATGAAAAAGCCATCATGTCAAACAATGGTGCTGTGGACGGGATGAGTGTCGGTGTGAAGCTTTAGTTAAACAGCTTTGACTGATACATTAATGAGAGGAAAGTAAGAGGGTCTAAAGCTGTTAAACCCGCGCTAAGCCGCGAGCCCGTATGTTGGCGCGCAGGGAGAGACGCTAACACACATCGGCTTCGGAAACACAGACCCTGGGATCATAATTAATAATAGGTTATTTCTTATTTCATGCCCAACATCGGGTTGGCAGCCGTGGTGCTGCACTGCCCGGACTCTCAGCTCCATGCCATGCCGGGACAGAGCTCTCCTGTTCGGGGAGGCTGACGAGAGAGGAGCCGCTGTAACTAACCAACTAGTGTGTACAGAGAGAGAGCAGGAAGCAGAGGGAGGTGTGAGGCAGGGAGGCAGGGAGGCAGGGAGGGGAGTGAGCTGCGATCATTCTCCCTTCCCGTGCGCTCTTTCCTTTCAGACGTGACCTTCCAATCTAAATTACATTTTTATGAGGCTCCCTGGAACAGATCGCTGCGCGCCGTGTTTCTCCGGGGATGCACCTGCAGTTCAAACTTTGTCTCTTTTCATGTCCTTGCGCCTGAGTCCCTGGACAGCAGCTGCCTAAAAACAAGCAAAGAGAGAGGCCCTTGCAAGTGTCTTCGAGACGTGTTGGCACCGTTTTCCGCGTCTTTAATGTTCCATCAGCCTTTTGTCCAGGACACAATATGGCAACTGTAAAGCATGTGACGTTTTGCAATAATAAAACACATTTTCAATGACGTGACACCGGCTGAAAGCGCCGCGCGGGCCAGCCAGGCTAAACATGTCGCGGCGTTTGTTTTGTGCGCCCCCGCAGCCAATTAACAGCGAGGTCCTTTCGCCGCGCCTTGATAAGCCAATTAAATTTATGTCTGCTATGTTTTTTCAAGGAGAGAAAGGAGGTGGATTTGGTGTGTTCTCCTCCTCGGAACGGCGATGTCCTTGCCATCACCTGGCGCTTTCTCCACAAGAGAGCAAACCGCGGTGCCCCCCGCGCCATACGGCTCTCACCATCCTTCTCCATTATCTCCTGCGTTGATCCGTCATTACCGGGATTTAACAAATCCTTTATCAGCTGTGTTTTGTGTCATATTTTTATCTGCAAGATTAAGCAGATGCTGCGATTGTACGATCGAAAGTGTAGGGCTACTCAAGGCTGAAAGAGAGACAGGCACTCGGAGAGAGAAAAGCTTTGGGCACATCTTCAGAGGAATAAAACATTTAGGAGCCATAAACAGACTTCAACCTGCTCTGTTTCAGCCTTTGTGTTGTTTGTGAATAATTAATGTTAATAGGGACAGGTTTGTATACTTTGAATGCGGGCCCACAGGTGCGGAGTGACAGGATGAATAACCGGCCCTGATTTTTGCCAAAGCTCGAGGGCACTTGTCCAGGGTCTCCAAGCTGATGGAAAATATTGTCATCTCTTTGATTCGCAGCATTACTTTCACGGAGAACAAAGCCGGGTGATGAAAAGCTTATGTTGGAGTGAAACAGGGCGATGACGGTGGCCGCTTCAGACTCCTGAAAGAAAGAAAGGGGGCGAGTCAATGGCAATGCGCGCTTCTGGTTTTGTGCGCAAGTGCTCCATCTAACTCAAATAAAGGAGCCTTTCCAACTTTTAAAGGACCACTTTTTGCCTGTAATAAAGGCCGGACGGCTGTAGCCATTAAGCATATGGTAAGGCGCTGGTCTTTTGTCCCCGCGAAGCCCTTGAGATACTAACTTCTGTTCTTTTGGGGATATTTAACTTCTGAAAAGCTCCAACTTTATGCGCCGGCAACAAGTGGCTCCGGGGCGCACGAGCAGCTTCCCCCATTGAGGGAACCAGGGAGGCCGGGAGAGAAGAATGAGTCAGTAAATAACCAGAGGGAGGGGTGTACTTCTTAATGACACGCCTGTCTTGCATTTTAGGGAAATACTTGATATGTTTGAACTAGAGAGATGTGTTAGCTTTGATATGTTCCAAAGGACTGTCTTTTGGCGCATGGATATCCATGGCAACGCATGGACACACTGGGACAGACGTGTGTGTTGATGGAGTATAATGTAACTCCAGAATAAAACAAGATGAATTATCCATAAATATAACTTGTGCACCCCTCTCATGATATAGTCTGTTGTTGTTGTTGTTTTATAATCAAAATATAGTGTATATTATCTCTGTATTGTACACAAGAAAGGATCATTTAAGGGAATAGGTCGAAATTAAATTTGTACCAAGGGACATTTCTCTAAAAAGGGAATTCTCCACATGAACTCTCATTTTGGATGCAGTGCATTCATGCGTAAAGCTGATGGCGTGTTTCCAGTGTGGCCTTATTGCGTAATGGTGCGTCTGCTGCTGCTGCTGCTGCTGCTGCGCGCGGGGATAATGTACCGGGACTTGACTGCGTCTGCCTCCTCCACCAGAGCACCGCAGACACGTGATGTGTCTGATCAACAGACAGCACCAGTTATTTGTCCCAAACACGACTTTATGGAAGAAGCCTTCAAATGTGAAACGACGGCTCCATCAAAAGCTTCAAATCACGCAGACACACATTACACAGAGACTTTTTAATATAAACTCAAAATAATCACTTTACCAAGAGTTGAAAATAATACAATAAAAGAGATTTGACAAGAGAACTTATTTGCATTATTTTAGTTTTGCATTTTCAGCATCGTGTCCAAATATTGGAGGTGAAATAACATTTTAAGGGAAACATTTTGACAGTTTTTTTATTGTGTTCTATTTTAATATCAAAACCAATACGTCTTAAAATGGTAATAATGTTTTTGAAAATGACCTTTTTGTAAAAAGTATGTCAAATCTTTCTTTGGGACAGTTACTGTACATCTTTCGTCTAATTTCTTTACATTTTGGAATTTGTTTTCTTAGTCTGTGTTTGTGGCTTCACAAATACACAACAGCCTGCTCGGTGCAGCCGGTAAACTGTGGTTGTGCGCGACGTCTTGTGACGGAGCCAGCTGGCCGCCTCTGGCCTCTGTAAACCCCCCCCCCCCCCCCCCCCCCTGGTGGACGGAACACGGCGGGCTGACCTCCGCGCTGGAGGACGGGAGATGGGCCTTTGAATGAATTAGCCATAAAGACGTCTTGCTATGATCATTGTTGCGGCTGAAAGCAGGGTGGATATGAGAGGCATTGTGCACAGCTTTTGCGTGCCCCGTCATGAAATATTACAGTCCATTCACGAGGAAGCCCTATTGAAAAGATATGGAAATGAAGCAGACTGATTCCAGAGTTAGGCACAAGACAAAGGCAATACATACATAAATGCAGGCCTTATGAATAAGGTGCCTCCTCGTGCATGGTCACAGAAATGATGAAAGTTAAGCAGTGATTTCTGCTGAATGTTCTGTGGCGGAAGAAGTATTCAGATGCTTGATTAAAAGTACCATTACATTATTGTCAAAATACTTCATTACAAGTCAAATCCTGCATTCAAGATCTTACTTAATTAAAAGTACAAATTATTATTAGTAAAATGAATTTAAAGTATACAAAGTAATCATTGTGCAGAAAATGTGCCTTTATGTGTGATTATTTTTACATTTATATATGTGACATTTTGTTGCATTTTACTGACGAACACAGTTCTGAATAGAATATTTAAATGATTTGACTCTTTTGTGACTTCAAGTCCACTAGTTACATTTGTAGATAACTATTTTGTTAAAAGCAGCTTACGCTGTTTAATAAATGTAGTGGAGTAGATAAAGTAGCATACAAAGGAAATACCCAAGTAAACCTCAACATTGTACTTGAGTAAATGTACTTAATGACTTCCCACCTCTGGTTCTGAAGCTCAGCGCGCAACCCACACGCGTTGACAAATGATCTATTTTCTTCTTCTTTTTTTAAAGTCCCTGAAAAATTCAACAAAAAAGTGATAAATTACAAATATGCAAATTTTAGTCACGGCCGTTTGTACGTGTGCGTCTCCATCCATCTCCACATTCTGCGCTGCTGATCCCCGTCGTGCGCAAAGAGGACCGTTCAGACCGGGGTCTTTGTTCCCCTCCAACACTGACTTCAGCCTCCAGGAAAGGGAACTTTTTTTTTTTATTTCTATACCCCCACCCTCCAAATGCCCATCCCTTGCTCTGGCAGTTGCCAGGCTTCAGAGGTGTAAAAGCATGCATCATTTTTCACCAGCTCTCCTTATGATATCCACAAAGCGGCTGCTATGGAACAGCCTCTCCGCTTGTTCGCTGGCTTGAACTTCACTGATGTCCGACTGCTCTCTTTTCCTCCGTCTGAACGCTGCGCAGCGGGGATGGATTTGCAAGACAAATGCAGCTGTGTGTGTGAGAGGGAGTCAAGTGGCACAACAAGGCCGTTTCAGTCAGCCGATGGGATGGAGAAAAGTCAGCATTATGCGCACGTCAAATCAATCAAAAACAAAAGCCTGCATGCAGAAAATACTGAGTTTCTGGAGTCAGAATAGCAGCTCAAGTTTGGTCACATTTAGAAGACTGGAAAGCAATCTGTTGTTGCAGCAGAGAGAGTTCAAACGTGTCAACATACTGAAGGATCTGCAGATATGATGGTGTTCCATCCGAATAAATAAAGATACGTCCAATAAAGAAGTCTTGCTGAAGGAGCTTTAACAAGTGGCAATTCTTAGGAGAAATGTGAAAGTGTGTATTGGTAGGTTCATCTCTGGAGAAAATACAGAACAAGTAATACATATTTCTTTCAGTATTTAGGATTTTATTAAACATATTGAAAATGTAGTTTGAATTAGTTGCAGGTAAATAAATCTGCAGAGTATATAACGGTAACATTACTGATTAAATATAACTTTAAGTGAAGTCAAAGGATGTGGCAATGATTGACTGAATAAGGGATAGAGCTTTTTTGAAAAGGCATTACTTTATCTGAGATGGTGAGTAGTATTTGTATTTGAAGGTCCTGTGAAAATATTCTTCAATGTTTAATTCACACTCTGTCACTCAGCCGCTGTGATGGATGTGACTCATTCTGTGGAGACACAGAAGAGTACGGAGTATCATTTAGAGAGTGTATCAATCATCTCTAAGCAGACGCTGCAGGATTCTTTCTGGAAAGATTGCAAGATCCACATATAGGTTTTCTTTCTGGTCAGTCCTCAGTGGAAATGGTTCTATGCTCCTCCAGTACAGCAAAGCTCACCTTTTGTCACTGCTATGATATTTAATGCCATTTAAGTACCAAGACTAAAGGTCATTGATAAACGTGATGGCCCGTTTCAGAACCAATTTATTTTAAATAACACTGTATTTGTATTATTATTATTACTATTACTACTACTACTACTACTACTACTACTACTACTACTACTACTACTACTACTACTACTACTACTACTACTACTTTTATTATCATCTTTATTATTGTGTGTGTGTGTGTGTGTGTGTGTGTGTGTGTGTGTGTGTGTGTGTGTGTGTGTGTGTGTGTGTGTGTGTGTGTGTGTGTGGTTAAAACGAAGCAGCCTGCAGTCGCTCTTTAGCTGTTCTAATGAAGGTAAACACAGCGAAGGCGGTGTGTAAAAGGCACAGCTCCACTTCCTACTTGGCGAACCGGTAACTTTCTCGTGATGAGCAAAACCGTGTCACTTGCACCAAGTTGGTTTCTACAGAACGGACAGAACATGTTTAACGACCATAAACACACTCGTACCGTACCGTCCATAGGTACCGGCGGTCTATCCGCCAAAACAAACTTAAGTTTGTGTCAATCCAACACATTCTCACTCCCAACTCGGCCTATGTTGACGTTATGTCAGGGTCCCTTTCCTCACTTTCCAACGCAAGGGGGCCCTTTAGCGTCGAGTTTCAACTATCAGGGCGTCCCATTGACTTGCATAGAGCTCCCTGAACGTTGGTAATAGACGAGTTGGGATCGCGGCAAAATACTCTCCGCAGATCCATTCTCACAGAGTTATAAACCTTTTTCTTACTCAATATCAAGCCACACTTATTGTTTTTACTTCTTTATTTTAATTGAATAATGTAGGACTTTTGTTGCCGTCAGTTATGGGGAGAGTAGGGGCTCAGAAAACTGAAATCTGTATTGTTTCATTGTTTTTTCCTTCTAATGTTGTATTCTTTTCTAAACCACACACTGTTAATTACTCAGCAATAACACACAATTATCCTTGTGTTTATTTATTTGTTTGATTGTATAATGTTGGACTTTTGGAGCCCGTCAGGTCCGAGGGTCGGAGCAGCTCTGAGCTCCTGAGAATGTGCGTGCGAGGTCTGTGCCTGTGTCCCCGTGGGTCTCATCTCATTCCTGAGCATTTTACACCTGGAAGTAAGTATTCTCTCCGCTTTGGTCAAACCCCGTGATGAGTCCTCAAGCTCTGTGATTGGGTGGTTTAGCCGCAATGCACGCTGGGATATGGTGTTTATATGATGTGAAATCCGAAAACTTAAAAAAAAAAAGTAAAATAAAACTTTATTCCGAGTGTTCTTGCTTTTCTCTTTGGAAGTCATCACATAACGGCATTGTAATACGCGGTTCGGTTGTATAATAAGGCTTTATTTAAACATTAAAGAATACTTTAGGTTAAGGTCTTATTTTGAATAAGAAAAAAGCTTTGGTGGTATAAATATTAAGCCTGACAAAGTACTAATATATTGCTTTCCTGCAATGTTAACTACTGTATGTTGAAGCACTTATTTTAACTGATATTATACATATGTATTATACTCTTATAAGATGCATGTAGATAGTATAAGAAATGTGCAGAATACGATAGTTTAATGGAGGTATACACACATATTGATAGATGTCTTGTGATGCACTGTTGAGGAACCTGCGACCCAAGGTTTTCATCTCCGGCCTTGTCAGGTTTTGAACAATCAAGTGTTTTTTCTTTGGTAAAAGTGTTTTGCTAATGTCATTTTGTTTTATAAAATGTAAATTGTGTTTCACACATTTAATTCTGGTTTGCACTTCTCAGCCACCTCATGGTGGAGTTAATTGAATTACTTTGGTTATGGCTAACATATATTTAAGTGTCAAAATGTTTAAAGTTGATTTATTTGTTGAATTAATAATATAATAATAATATATATAATAATCTATATAATAATCTGGATATGTAAAGTAACTAAAGCTCTCGGATAAATGTAGTGGAGTACAACATTGGCTTCTAATATGTGATGAAGTAGTATAAAAAATATTTAGTTAAAGTACCTTGAAAGTTGTAATAATAGAATACTTGATTACATGTACTTTATTCCAAATGTTAAACTTTAAATGTTTGTAAATAACAACATTTCCTGCATAAATAAAAAAAGCTTCTGTATAATCATAAAAAGAGAAGTACAGTTCATATGTGACATGTATAAAAGTGAAGGGTATGTGCAACAGGAGGTATAACACATCCTGGCTCGAGTCAACCAATCTGTTTAAGATTTCCTTTCTCTGTGTCCCTGCCATGGGCGATTCAGGGGGGGGCCAGCCCCTCAGTTACACTGAGCTTCCCCCCCCTGTAAGAAGTCTTTGTGTGGATATGACTTCAGCCCAACAGGAATGTGTTAAGTATTCAATCATGTAATTTAATACAATTCTAACAAAGATATACAATCAGATTCAAATGGCCGTATTTTATGAAATAATACTGAAGCAAACATTTTGAAATCTTGAACAGTGTCTTTGTCTCTTTTGTCCCATATGAAATGTCCCCTCTCATAACATAAGTGAGCCAGAGTGAGTTAGCATCATCCTGCCTCTTCAGGTTCCCTCTGCTCACAGGCAACCCATTCTTGCTGTCATGTGTTTTTGGTTGGGAGCTTTAATGTCTGTGGTTAACACAAGCTGAAGATGTTCATGTGTTGTTCTACGACATACAAGTGTCTCAATGAAATGACTAAACACCATCACGCCCAACATTAGCCGCCTTTAGCTTAGCGGTGGTGATGCGCAGCCAATCTGACAGTGATTTAGTTCGTATAGAGCCAAACGTTAGCTTTTTACTTCTGGCGATTACGCTTTAAAGATTATAAATGTGGTGTCTTCTGACTGGCCATAAACAGCGTGACCACATCACCCCAATTCTGGCCTCACTCCCCTGGCTGCCAGTTCGCTTCAGAAGTGATTTTAAACTCCTTTTATTTGTTTTCAAATCCCTACATGGGCTGGCTCCGGCCTATGTAGCCAAACTCCTCCATCGCTACACCCCAGCCAGAGCTTTAAGGTCGGCTGATCAGCTGCTGCTGGTAGTGCCCAAGACCAGGCTCAAAAGTAAAGTGTTCTTATTGTATGTACAGCACTTTGGCTCGACCAAAAATCGTTTTTAAAATGTACGATATAAATAAAACTTGATTTGATTTCATATGTGGAGATTATCCTGCTGAACACAACGTGAATGTTTCATAAAGGTTTGTTTCTCACAGATCTACTTTCTGAATTGTTCCCAAATCCTATTGCTTTGTTTCAAGGAGGCCTTTGTGACGCTCACTCCTGGGTCGGCCTGCACGTCATCCCTGAACCACTTTATAGGAGCCACTGCAGCAGCACTTGATAAAGGTTCATGTGAAAACAGGTTTATTTCCTTTTAGAGTTTGTTTCTTCATGTTTGAAGGCACCAGTTGCAAAGTGCTTCAAGCATCAGCCTAATACCATGTGATGTAGCCTCTGGTCCCTGCAGCTGATGGCTCTGGTGGCTGGGGGCCAGCCCACTGGGACAGCTTCCAGCCTCAGAGGGCCTGTGATTAACCCAGGAGCGGTCAAACTCGGCAGGAAGTCCTCCGCAACCAGCCACTGCTTTTTATCCACTTTCCAATGAAACCAATTACTTTTACAGCGAGGCTCGGTGCCGACACTATATGTGTTGTTCTGGCAGACCAATAGAGTACGGCTGTGAAAGGAGAGGCAGACGTGAAGTAGGAAACCCTCCTGAGCTGCTTCAACAGGATGTAAAATATACCTAAAGTCTGTTTCCGTGGAGACGCAGTGGGAGAGCAGCATAAAGGACACACACAGCCTTATAGAAAACGTATTGTTTTTACTAGTTTTATTACTCATCTTTTCATATCAAAGGTTCAGAGTTGTACAGTTGAATAAAACATCTTTACACTCTGCTTACAGTTTGTAAGACTTTTGTTATGATTTAATCAACTTAACAAGATGGTCACATACTACTAGGATTTTAAAAGCATGCTGTAACTTTTAGTTTTTCACAATCTGTTTCAAACGTCCATTGATTTCCATTCATTTTCTGAATATATCATAACCAGGCAGGCACTTTATATGTTTTGAAGAAAGGTAAACCCTAACTATGTATCATGTCAGAGTGACAGGTAATGAAGCTGCGTGCAAACACACTGCAGAAACAGACCTTCCAAAAACAAGCAGAAATATTTGTTATATCAAGTCAGATGTTCCTGTATCAAGCAAAAGAATCTGGCCATTGGAATCTGTCTGCCAATGGGGTGAGCCACATTAGCTTGGCTAGAATTCTTAAAACTAGAATTAAAATGTAGCTAAAGACCGTGATGGGCCTTGAAACTATGAACAATGCAAGCACATGTAACTTATTACAAGCAAGGAGTCCTGAATTATTTAAGAAAGAATAACTTCAAATGAGTGTTTTGGTTGAGTTGACTAAGGATGTATTTCTTAAATTAAGATGTATAATTAGCAAATAAAGCTTACAATAAGAATCATTGGCTTTAATTGACACAATATATTAGTGACTTTGTCTTAAACTTAGAATGTAAATCTTAAATTAAATTTAAAAATCAGCAAATAAAGCTTACAATAATAATTAAATTGGCATAATATTTATGCAAAGCGACTTTCATGCTCAATACTGTGGGCAATCCCCACAGGAGCAATTTGGGGTGAAGTGTTGACATGCTGACTGCAGTGGGGTTTGAACCTGTGCTCCCCTGATCCCAACACCAACGCACTACCCACTGTGCCACACGCCTCTACATAAATTAAGACAGCAGATACATTCTTATATTTAGACTTTTTTGTATTCAAACAAGAACACATTTAACAACATTGCGTGGTCATTTAAAACTGTTTTCAATTTTGACCAATGAGTGCCGTGCAATACTTCTACTTAGAATAGACATCTCTCGACAATGAATAAATATATATGAAATGTAAAATTGGTGTCATTTCATCAGATTCTTAAGTTGAGAAGTTGTTAGCTGGTTTATTTCTTAAATTAAGAAACAATAAACCTGTTCCATGCCGGGCATGTATACAAACCAATGCTGTAACTTGTTACTGGTTCATTCTAGCTCAATATAACATATATTTTCTCAAAGTAAGAATACTTTTCTGAAGTAAAACATTCTTAACAAGATCATTTGACCTTTTAGATGAAAAATAAGAATTGTTTCCCAGAAACAAGTTTTTTTTACTTTCTTAAAATTCCTTTTTTGCATTTATTTGGACAGTATCTATTCCAACACAGGACGTTATTAAGCAAGCCAGATGTTATGTCTTTATCACATCTATTTTCATCTTATTTGAAGTGATGAAATCAATCCAGAGTCATTTATAACAGTGATGAAATGTCTTAGATCATTGTAAAATAAAGAATTGGAATGTAGTTGTATAATGTGTTCTCCAAAGACCACTGCAACTCAACCAGAGTGTGATATTCATCAAACAATTAGTTTGTTTTCCTATAAATCAGAACAATTACAATGTGTGCATAATCCTCTTCCGTACCTCCGTGTGGTTTTATATATTTTATTGATTTATTCTAAAGAGAAGCAACTGTCATGAAATCTAATATCCTCCTTGGATACAAAACCAAAAGTCATATCAGTGCTGCCACGCTGTTGAGATGAGAGGTGAAGTACGAGGCATTAGTCTAATAACTGTCAGTAAATGTTTAGTTATTAAGTTACTAGTTGTTAGAGAGGCAGTGAGCAGAGGGCAGCTGGATCAGTTAATACAGTTAATAAAGCGCTCATATTGACAGCCTCATGAAGAGAGAACAGCTAATGGATTATAGGCCTGTCGGAGTGCAGCGCTCTGGGGGGCTGAGGGGGGGGGGGGGGGGGGGGGGGGTAGGAAACACGTTGGGGTGTTTTTCTTGGAAGAGAGCTGCTATTTGCACTTCTTTAAGTAAGCACACTGTTATTTGTGTGTCCTGACCATTTGAATTTGAAAAGTCCTTGGACACAGCAGGGGGGCATCAGGCCTCAAAATGCAGTCCCACACAGGCTGCATACACTTAATGAAGGGGGGGCGGGGGGGGGGGAATCTGGTTCTAGCTTCTCTACACTGCAGTAAAGAAAAGGTCTGCATCATGCCTTTATTGTGAGTCTGTGAGCTGCTACTGCGAAGATTCCTTTAGACACACAGACACACCACACACACAACCACACACACACACACACACACACACACACACACACACACACACACACACACCACACACACACACAGCTCCTCTCTGCAGAGTACACTGCACTGAAGAAACTGAAACACTGACTTAAATGAGATGTATTATGTCAACAGCTTTCACATCACTGTATTAGGTTAGTTGAAAGCAATAATATTAAGTTTAAATACAAAAATATTCGGTTGAACTTAATATTATTGCTTTCAACTAACCTAATACAATTATGGGAATTGGTTGACATTAAAAACTCAATTAAAGTCAACGTTTCAGTACCTGGCAGCAGTAGCACAGGAGCACCGAAAACAATCACTATTCACTCCCATAAATGACCCTTTAAACCTTTGAGGTCATTCATTTACTTTCTGCCCTGATGGACCCGCAGAGGAGGCTTTCTGTTGCTCTAGCATAGCAGCATTACTGCGTATTGTCTATTCATATATAACTTCATTTACTTTTCCAAAAGTGTGTACAACAACAGTGAATCAAAGAATCACAGCATGATGAGCTTAACTTGAACAAATAAAACACATTTTAACATTTGTTTCTTGCTATCATCATAAAAAGAAAGGAATGCAGGTCAAATATAATATTTGAAACAAGACTGGTCCAATACCCTGGTAGTGTCCTTTTTAAGTAGGCAGCGAAATGAAGCACTGAGCATTTGCACTGAATGGTTTGACAAGAACACAACTATGTGAAACACTGAGAGGCGATGAAGGAGTTCCTCTGGGGAGCTGCAGACGGATGGTTTATGGATCATCTAACTGCAATGAGGTCATGTTGCAGTTAGATCAGGATCAGGGGTTACCAAACACTGGGGTTCATCCTCTGCATACCAAAGGACCACGGCCATGCTGCTGGACAGACGGAGCAGACAGGTGTCAGACCAACCATTCTCTAGCCCGTACGTTGTCATGATGAATAGAATACACTTCTCCAAAGAGCTTGACATCCCAGACTGGAGTAAAGCATGAATAAATGCACCTTTAGCGTCTCGTGTTTTCAGCCCTCTGATGTCTGTGAATACCAAAAGTCGCCACTGTGCCCACAAGCTCACTTTCTCCTGAGTCTTCAGTGACTTTCAGTGACTTCCTGGTTCATTAAGTGTGGCCTGTGACCAGTTGGATATGTCAGTGATGTACTGTCATTGACAAGTCATTGATTGTCATTGATCTTCTCTTTATAATGAATGAAGACCATCCTTTGGATTTTCTTTAAATACATAAGGTCTTATTTGTTCACAAATGACATCCATACATTCTTCATTTCCCTGGATCATTATTCATTTCAAGTTGTAAGTGACACTGGGAACACATTTGACTTCTTTCAAAAATAAGGTTGATATGGAATATAATGACTTGGCCAATCATGAGTAATGTTAGCATGATAACTGTTGAGCATTCGACATGTACATGTACTATGGAAAGATCCTATTTGTGCTATAAAACCTTCTTCTACAGGACTTATTTAACTTCACACCAAAGCCCCCATCAATGTAGCCTATGTCCCGTGTTTGGTAAAGCAGCGAATCACCGCATCCTCCACTTCAAAGACCTCCATCAGCACCCTGTTCCACCATCAATTGGTAATTCATTGTGGTTAAAAAGAGCCATTGGTTTAATCCCATCCCAAGTCATTTTTGTTACCTATCAAAGTGAATGTTGGGTCCAGCCCATGGGAGGGGCGACATGACATTTCCACGGCGGCTTCTAAACAGGTCAGTCAGGGGAACCATGGAGTCCAAAGCGGTGGGAGGGGGGACACTTTCAACCAAAACCGTGTAACTGAATCTAAACCAGTGGTTAAACCCATTCAGCAGTGCAGGAATGGGAGAGCCCTGACAATACAAAACCATTCATAGGCTAACACAGGCCGGTGGAATGAGCAGGGAGGGGCTTTAATCAGGCAGAAAGCTCTCAGCCCTTCAGACAGCCAGACTGCACATAAAGCCCGCATCCCCACACTTACATCTATCTCTCCGTGTTTGGTTTTTCAGTGTGTGATGCTCGACTCTTTCATTCTTTCAGAGCTGGAGGAATAAGAAAAATGTAAAGGCGCTTCAGTTGGCAGCGGCTGATGGAGTGAAAGGGGAGTGAGGGGATGGAGAATGGGGGCTGAGAGTCAGTCTGCCCCCGGCCTGACCTGCAGCTTTCAGGGAGCTTGAACACATCAGAAATCCCATTGTGGGAGGTGATTAATTGAGAGTGATAACTTACCATGAACGCAGATTGTTATAGGCTTTAATGTGGTAGGCCTGCTTTTTAAACGCTGCTTTCACGTAGCTTTGTAGTTCAGCATATGGGCCCAGACGTATTCAGTGACAAAAGACGAGCGGAAATTTATCACGCTTGTACGTCCTGCTAACAACGTGTTCTCTGGCTTAGTCAAACCCCCTGATCCTCTTTTAGCCTTACTGGCTTTGAACCTTAATGGGAAAACACGTTCATACAAGGTCTTGGTAGAAATATAGCTTTTATTATTTTCATAATTGATTAGTCTTTAATTACTTTTTTAATGAGATGTTCAGTGTTTCAACTTTATTTACAACAGCCTTCAACATGCTTCATTTCCTGAGGCCAACAAAATCAAAACATATTCTAATCATTTGTAATAATGTGAAACGGAAAATAGAAAGCACTATTATTTGAGTGGCAGACAATCGAGGGTATTTGAGATAAGAAATGTTGGAGAAATATTTCCTAGGCCCAAAACTTTGACCCAGTGTACTGCCCTCACTGAGCTCAGGCACCTGTAGCCTTGGCTTGCTGCGCTCTCAGTGCTTTGACTCCCTGCGTACGACACCCACTGGGAAATGGAAGAGACCTCATGGAGAGCAACAGAGGAGGCTCACAGGAAAGACAGACGAGCAGTAGGTGTCGTGTGTGTAGATAAAAAAGACAAAGATTTACAACATATCAAAAATGACATCAATGATAATGTGAACATGATCAGGATCCAGGAGTTTACCAAGTCATACTGTGGGCCCGCTCCAAAGCAATAGGTGCCTCCACGACGCAGGATGGAGACATAATATATATATTACACTGCTCTGCTTTCTGCACGGACCTCACAGCTGTTCTCTCTGGAAACATCGCGTCGCGATGAAAGCAGTTACTAAAATAATATCCAGGGGATGCATGCAGAGCTGTCATTGGCTGAGATAAGTCCGGCCGTGCGTCACGACTCTTTGAAACATCTCTGTTGCCGGAAATACATCCTGAGGATCCGCGGACTGGCGCGGAGGACCCATCAGTGTATCCTCGGTTAGAGCTCCTCCAGAGAGCTTCCTCGATGCTCGATGCTCGGTCCTCGAAGTGTATTTAGAGAAATGAGATGTCCTTCAACATGGCACGCTGAAATTCATTTCCGGGTCACTACCGGAGGACCGAGGAGTCGAGGAGGGGGATTTGAGAAATGGGAAACCTTCACTGTGTCTACTTATTACAATGGTAAAAAAGAACTCTCAAGGATTTATAATGCATGTGTCAGAGGGTAGCAATATAGGGCTAAGCTGTGGGAGACATGATGACATCACAGCAGCCTGTATTATCAGGAGCAGTGAAGGACCCCCTCTGATGTGTTTAGTCTTGCTGTCTGACTGGTATCTGTCCCCAGCAGGTGTGACGTCTCACTGGAGCACCACCTCTCAGGCTTGCAGCTCAGACCAAAGTCCTGGGCTCTGGACAGACGGAGACACGGAGGGGACAGAGAGGGACGCTCACTGTTTGCTTTTAGCGGTGTCAGGACCCCGGGGTCTTGTCTGCTGTCTCTTATCTATCCCAGCTCAATTACTGATGTGTCAGCAGTGATCTATGAGCTGAGAGGGGCCGGGGGGGGGGACCTGGTTGGAGGTGACCAAGTGGCCAAGTCATGGAGGGTTAGTGTGTGATTGTGTGTGTGCATGGACTGGGGTGACCCAAGGCTGGTGATGGTAGAGGTGGTGGTGTGGTATAGAAGTGTGGGGGGGGGGGGGGGTTGTATCTCTCAGGGTGCAGCGGCTGGAGGCTCAGAGCATTGATAGATGTGGGTGTATGCTAACCTGTTCATACTCTCAGTGTTTGAGGAGGAGGAGGAGGAGGAGGAGGGAGTTGTGACGACCAGTCGTGGACATGAGGTTACAAATAAAGCACCTCCTGCATGAAAGACTAAAATGGTATGACTGCAACCAAAGAAACTAAAAAAATGGATCGGGATGAAATGAAAAACCCAAAGGCCATCCCCCTGCCCCCGTTCAACTCTGTCCTCTCCAATAAAGGCTCTGGTGGTCATAAAGATTATCTTTAAATAAAAGGTAATACAAAAATAAATAATGAAATACATACATAAATACAAATAATACATGTTGGCTTCATGGTGCTAATGCTTTTCAAGACGTGAATTCAATGCCTCCAGCGCTACACCCCAGCCAGAGCTTTAAGGTCTGCTGACCATCTGCTGCTGGTAGTGGCCCAAGACCAGGCTCAAAACCCGAGGGCACCGAGCCTTCGCAGCAGCTGGCCCCAGGCTCTGGGAACACTCTGCCCCTCCACGTGAGGTCGGCCCAGACCCTAGGGGTTTTTAAAATCCTCACTAAAAACTCACTTCTTCTCTCTGGCCTTCTAGTCAGAGCGGAGCACGACTCCTGACTATTCCCTGTGTTTGCTTTATATCTGTTGTAAATTATTGTCTTTTATTGTGATTATAAGTGTTTTTTATTGCATGTACAGCACTTTGGCTCGACCAAAAATCGCTTTTAAATGTGCTATATAAATAAAACTTGATTTGATTTGATTTGAATGCATTCAAAAATAGAAAAACATGCTTTGCAAACATTATAATAATAATAATAATGGATTACATTTTTTAACTAGAGCGCTTTTACAGATGTTCAACGCGCTTTACAATGACATATTACACATATTAGACATGTAAATGTCATTACTGTGGGCATTACCCACAGGAGCAGATGCGGGTAGAGGGTCTTGCCCAGGGACACGGCGGCCTGACACGGCGGCCTGACGCAGTGGCGGCCGAGGCGGGTTTCCAACTGGAGTTAACCAACGCCCCTTGTTATGGCTTTCCTCATGAAATAACTCTTTACATTAATTCGATATTTTTAAAAAGGGTTTATCAAAGTGGGTTTGGGTTAGTTTTAAAGTTTGAGCGGTGAAGAAAAAGCTTTTGTGATTTAGAAATTCTACCATCATATCTTAATAAAAGTGGCATATTTTGACCAAAATGTAACGGCTGTTAACGAGACGTTCTTGATTGCCGTGATGCACTTCATTTAATAATGGAAAATCCCAATTGTTTGCACCTCTGCACTTCCACATATAATATGTAGCCATACATATTCATGAGTTTGCATGAGGTACTGATGCAATTTAATAAACCTCATCAGTTGCTGTGTAATCCTCTCACAGCCTCAAAATACAAACAGCTTTCCCCCCCTCAAACATCCCTGAGGACGTCTTTTCACCAACAATGGCATAATCTGGTAATGATGGTGTAATTAATGGGTTGGCTTCTGTGCATCTGATAGCTCAGTCAGCTGAGTTAGCTTCCATATTGACAGGGGGCTTAAATACCCCCAGACTTATCTGTGCTATTCGTGTAAACTAAGCTCATTAAGCGCACAGACCAATTACCAGCGAGTCAATATGAAGCCAGCAGATTACTGCAGTTAACTCAGCTGTGCAGCTCAGAGGGAGTCTCAGCTTCCCTCTTCAGGGGCTGCAGGAGGAAACCAAAACTGACCTCTGATCCATTCCTGTCTCACTCCATCACACCCCAAGGGAAAACACCCCAGATGTCAACAAGATAAATAAAAAAGGTTTTCAACACTGAAACTTCAGCAATAGGTCTGAATTCTGAAAATGGATTTGTTCAAAAGTTTCAATGCTCAATGATTCTCATTCTACATCAGGGTTTTAAAACGACTGGCAGGAGGTTAGAAGCCCCTTTATGCTAGACAAGAGAAAATCATTATCTATACCAGAACAGGGAAAATAGGTTGACGCTGGGTTATTTTTGTCTTTTGATATATATTCTTTGCAATTGATTTATCAAAGATTTCCAACTAAGTATGAGTTTCCAAAACCTACATTTGGGAAGCTAGATATTACCCTATCCAAAGACAATGGCACACTGAAAACTGAAACTTTGACTTTGATTAAATGTATAATGTCAACAGATTTCAAATAACTGTATTAGGTTATTTGAAAGCAATAATATAAAGTTTAAATACAAAATATTAGGTTCAACTTAATATTATTACTTTCAACTAACCTAATACAAATATATGTCATTTCTTGACATAATACATTTAATCAAAGCCAATGTTTCAGTTTGTTCAGTGCATGATAAGGGTGCATTATTTTAGATCAACCTGTGTTTACTAAGTTTTGAGTACTAGTAAATATGAAGTTGTTGAAAATCTGTCATTATTTGTATATGTACAACCAAATACATCACTATTACAAGATCGGTCACAATATTATCTAAACAGAGTGGTGCAGGAATAAGTCCTTAACCCGGAAATTAGTTAGCATTTAACAATTCAATCAATGTTTTTTTAATGTGTTACTGGTTAGCACGAGCCGAAGAGACTTTCCTTTTTTGTACTACGACATCAAATGTGTCAGTAAATACCCCACTGCTGAACCTTTGAAGATTTGACTTACATCAAAGGGGGTCGCTATCAAGTGGCTGAATGAGATCACTAAACAACATCACAGCAAACACTAGCCGCCTTTAGCTCAGCGCTTTTGCCATGAAGTGATCAAGACAGACAGTAGTGATTCTGCAAAGATCCCATATCATGTTGTCAAGGTTCCCCAGAAAATTGACTTTACATCCACTTCATTGGAGAACATGCAGGAAAACATAGTGGCAGACATATATATATATGGCATACCATAACTTCAGCAAAGGAAATTATGTTTCTATTTGAATAGAAGTCACTATGTGAGAGTTTACTATAGTGTAGACCCTTTTTCTGTGAGCACAGAAGATTTGAGCTGGAGTCTTTTTTTTTCCATTTTTTCATACAACTGGTTCACTGCGTTATTTTGATAAAGAGGCACAACAAAAGACACACTTCCTCTGTTTACTCACTGACTTAAAGCCAATTCTGCTCTAGGTAGAAGAAAACACTTTGGTGCACATGTGTTGAGGGCCTCCATACACACACCACACATATCTAACACACACACACACACACACCACACCACACACACACAGAGACACACACACACACCTCTACACACATCGAACTGCCCGATTATTACGCCTTATTATTATGTTTTTATTGAAGGTGGTCCGGTCACCAGGATGTGTGTGTGTGTGTGTGTGTGTGTGGGTGTGTGTGGCCTAGCATTACTATACTTGTGGGGACCTAAATTCTGTTTACACAGTCACGTGTGGGGACTCACCTCCCTTATGGGGACAAATTGGAGGTCCCCACAAGGGGAATCATTAATTTTTAGGGTGAAGACTTGGTTAGGGTTAGGGTTAGGGTAAGGGTTAGGGTTAGGCATTGGTTGGTTATGGTTAAGGTTAGGATAAGTCTCCAGGAAATGCATGTAAGTCAATGTAATGTCCCCTGAAGTGATGTATACATGGTTGTGTGTGTGTGGTGTGTGTGTGTTGTGTGTGTGTGTGTGTCCCAAGAAAACAAATGAAAGTCTTAGTGAATCAGCAGTATGAATATTCATAGACTGAGAGAAAGGCTGAGACGAGTAGGGCTTAGCAGGACCGGCACCTGGTGAATACGGATCTGTTTCTATCAAAATGTTCTGCAGGTGAAACACAAGAGAGCATTTAACCATATTCATGTGTGGTAGTGTGGCACCACAGAAGAAGAGAGAACGCACAGAGCCGAGGAATATGTATGCATCACTATATTTAAGTATTATAGATGATGGTGACTTTCAGTATTTTTTATGATGAATCTTTTTTTGGATCATATAACTTGAGGAATGTCTACAACGTGATATTATTTTTGTACGTTTATTCTCATGCAGTAGATATTTCGTTTTTATCAAGTTTGTGCTTTCCGTTTTCACATTGTTTGCTCTTGTCTTTGACTCAAAAGATTTGGTTTGGAAAGAATGAAAACCATGTTGTCTGAGCAGGTCATGGTCTTAGAAGGTGATTCTGTAAGCATTGATCAGGGCTCTGGTGCTCCCGAGGGGTAATCTGCAGTTGTGTTCAGGGCCTGCGTCCACATCACGCCTTTTCTTTTTGTGATTGATTCCAATGGGAACAGAGCGCATGCTGGCAGCCTCTTCAAGAGAAAGAGCTGAACCAGCGTTTTTCTGAGCGCCCCTGCTTTTTGTGCGGCCATGCCGACCGTTTTGAGTTGTTCATATTTCGACTTTTTCCGAAAACAGCCGGTGATTTGGCTGTAGAATTTGGTAAAAGAAGATGGTTTTTTTTTGGCCATGTCTGCCGAAACGTACAAAGACCTACATGTAATTTCTTGGCCAGCGGACCCTGGATGTTGCTGCCGGTGTGTTTGTACTTTTATCATTGAAGGGTGACAAGCTCATTGATACAAAATGTGAGAGCAAGCATCTTTAGTTGTAGTTAGTTATAAAGCAGGTGAAAAACATATTTTTAAACAAGTGTAAAGTAGCACTAACGATAGAAGAATACAGAAAACAGGACACAGGCCCTAGCCTAGACAATCTAAAATAATCCTCCCAAACTGAGAGCAGTTGACTTTTGAAAAATGTACAAACATAAATCTACTCTCTACTGCAAAAAGTCCTAAAATGGGTCCTCATGTAAGAAACTTTCTGTTTTCTAATCCTAAATCTAGTTTTTCTGTGAGCTTTTCCTCGTCAAGTGTTCCAAGTGAGATTCAGCCACCCTTAGCAGGACTAATTGTGATAGGTAGCTATGTTCGTATGACAAACTAAAACCTTGAACCTTGAATAGTTCCTGCCTGAATGAATGTCCACTTTATATCAGGAGTGTTTGACTTGAGATGTCATCATTAACATACAACCTGCTCCCCCATGTATTTCATATTTATTTTAATATTAAAGTGTTACTGTCAGACATTAGCAAACAAACCGTAGCAGTGAACCCTTAGCATGTATTTGGTGGCCTCTTGCCAAAGATTGCTTGAGTTTCTCCAAAAAAGCAAAGATTATAGAAATGGCATACATGTGTGGTAGAAATATTATGTTTTCATTTAGTTATTTTAATGAGGGTGGTACTTGGAGACATTTATGTTTTCCTTAAGTCACCCATAAACCAAGGAACTGTGCTCATTCGGCCTCGGCTAATCTAATGATCCCTGTGTATTTGACTACAAATCAATATATATCATGTGACAGAGTGAAGACATCATTCACAACACGTTAAGTCATCATCCTGATTAAGGAGGCGTTGCTTTGTGTGTTTCTTTTAAATCTATTGTGGTGTTTTCTTCCATTCTCAGGCTCCTCCCAGTAAATGGCAGTATGTGGGCGTTTAGTGCTTGCTGTGCATTAGCTGCAGATCCCTACAAAGAGCCCGGCTGCCCTGGCGCGCTGTCCTTTCTCCTGGCCCACGGTCCTGCATGGGTGAATGGGCGTGCTGGCCTTTCTTAAGACCTACGACCAGCATTGTGATGGGCAGCAGCGGTTTGATTTTAAAGCCTGTGGTCAGAGAAGCAGGTGAAGGTCAGGGCCAGCGGAGGTCAGCCCCGGACAATCTGATTTACTTCAATATGCCTGCAGTCACGCAGATGAAGCTGGTAATGACCGTCAGAAGTGAAGCGCTCTGTCACACAGACATGATGTTAGAGCTTTCACCGTGCTACACTATGTTCACTGAAACAAGTCGAGTCATTTAAAGGGTCAGTTCACCCAAGAGTACACACACATGTTCTCCGTTCCCTCTTGTGTGTCCATCCCATCAGATCATTAAGATGTTATGCTTCTTTGGAACTACTTTCTGCTGAAGAAATAGTCCCTAAAACGTCCCCCGAGACAAACGTTTCATTCATGTGTGATTGGGCTATATGAATCAATGGTATTTATTTATTAATTATTCAGGGTTAACTGAACGGCTGAACCAAGAAAGATGTTTATAAGGTTATTTCCAATTATTCTAATAGTTTGAAGCCCGATGGTTTAACATTAAAAAGTCACAGTTGTGGTCGGCGGGCGCAAATATTTTCTGTTTCTACACAAGCGGCAAACTCTGGGGAACATCCGGGACGCCAATACGGAAGTGCCACACACTGCAGTTCATACATGGGCCGCTAGGGACTGGCTGCAGAAAGGAGCAATTTCCATAGACCCCCATGTTAAAATGCCCAACTTTACAGCAGAAAAAAACATGTTTTCTACCCATGGATGCAGTAAATATTATTATCGATATAGTTTTAGATTCCACCTTCATGATTATGAATCTGTGAGTGAATTGTTTTCTAACACAACCCTTTTATTTATATTAGGTCTGTAAAGTTTTGCATAAATTAAGGCGTGGTCACTTTGATGGAACACGTACATGCCACTCACTGTCAGCTAACAGCAACTTGTCCACTCTGCTAGGCTAACAAACCATAGAGGCTACACAACGTTAGTTAGTCATAGTACTGTACTTGACCCTTTAGCTTAGCGTGTTCGTGGTGATTGTGCTTTAGGGGAATATTGTTACAAATACCAGACAATTAAAATGTTGTGATGTGCGCTTGAATGTACTAACAGAACTTCCAAGAAGTCTGAAATGATAATATTATACATGTTAACCCCGTTCGCATGTGTTTGTGTGCTTGGTAGCTTAGCTTGTTACTTATTAGCCAGCTAAGGACGTAACCCTTTATGCATACATATACATTTTAGTTTATGATTCAGCCTTGGGTAAGACTTTTATAGTCGATGGCTATGACGCCCATAATGCCAAACGGGAGCAAATGTTAATAGGGGACCCAATTATCCCAGTGGTGGCCGCCGGAGCTAACGGAGCCGCAGGGGGCTAGCTCCAGCCGGCGTCCCGGAGCTAGCCCACTGCGGTTCCGTTAGGTTCGGGCGGTGGAGTCCGTCTTTTCTCAACGTGTGATTGACAAGCATTAAGAATAACAAAATATAGCTAATTCTCTTGCAGATTGTCTCATTTGATTATGAATGTAACGTTTATATAGGGGAACTACACTGTTAGCAGTAACTTGGTATGCATGTATTTCATGTTAGCTTAGCTTCTTAGCCTGAGCTAGCTCTGTTTACTTCCAGTTCGGAGGCAGCAGGTCCCGCCTCGGCTCCGCCTCTTTCCCCTTATTTGGAGCAGGCGGGAGTTGGACTTTGACGTTATTGTCGAGCAGTTAGTGGCCGACTCAGGCTACTAAGGGCTTCACGGCAACTCTGCAGAATCCTATGGGTGACGTCACGGACACTACGTCCATTTATATATACAGTCTATGGCAGGGGTGGCCAACCAGTCAGAGGTTAAGAGCCACATTTTTTCTATGTTACTGCAAAGAGCCACATCAAACACACAGTCACTGATACCGCTTGTTTCAGTTTTTTGTTTTCTGGAGACAAGATTTCAACCACGTCACTGATGCATTTTTGTGGCATTGGGATATATATTTTAAATCCTCTGGAGCAGAGAGGAGCTGTGGATTATTGTTATTGATTAATGCATCAGTGTTTAGTTTATTTAATAAAAGAGCACATGTTCAATGTGAAAAGTGACAGTAGTTATAGATTATTTGCAATTTGGTGCTATATATATTTTAAAAAAAAAATTTATATATTTTTTAAACACCTTGAATTTCAGGGGGGGTCGCGGGGCACCGTTGGCGGGACGCAGCGCCCCTCCAAGACAATGGTAGGGGAAACACTGGATAGTGTTTTCAACGATAGGTTTCCCCCCCCCCCCCCTCAAAGGTGATTGGCTCTTGGGCCACATCAAACATTAGACGCGCTGTCATCCTCTCATACTGACACCTGACACCACACATACACACGTAGGGAGAGCCGGGACGAAAGTAACACGGGGCGAAAGTAACGGAGCGATTTTATCCGAGCCCAAACAACTTTGACCGGCCAAATTACGTCAGAATGATCAGCATTCAATACTTAACAGACCTACTAAATATCAGGTTTAACTGTCAGGAGTAGCTAGTGTTGTCACATACCAACATTTTGGTTTAGATACCAAGTCAAGAATTGCGATTTCGATACTTTTCTTAAAAAAAGGGAAACAGTCTTAAATGTAATTATTGTGCTTTATTTCACACCAGAACCATAACACAAACTTTTAAACAATGAGAACAATAAATACAATAAATGACAATAATTCGTATTAAATAAAATTAATACATTTCTTACAGACAGGCCTCGTGGTGTCCGTAGGCTTGCCCTCACTGTCAGAGATAGAGCTCAAATACTTCCAAATGTCGCTTCTGGAGTCTTTTTTGTCAACAAGCCGAGTCGCAGCGGCAGTTGCACTCCCACTTGCAGCCATGCTTCTTGTTTTCTCACATGCTCTGGCAGCTAGCGCGTGCACGAGAGAGGGGAGGGACTTAGAGCGTGCTTGAGAGGGGCGGGACTGCAGGCACGGCTGCAGTGCAGGGAGTGGAAGCAGAGCGCTGAACACACACGGCTCTTAGTAAAACGGCGCTTTCTCACCGGAGTACTTTCCCCCGTCATTCTTAAAGTACCGATACTAATGCAACGGAGGAATCGTAACGTTTTTAACGGCAGGGTATTGCGGTACCTTTCAAGTATCGGTACACCGTGCAACACTTGTCAGGAGTCAGTGCTCTCCCCCAAACTCACACAATTCGATATGAACTGAAGAGCCGCATGAAACTAGGCAAAGAGCCGCATGCGGCTCGAGAGCCGCGGGTTGGCCACCCCTGGTCTATGGTTTCTACACAATAAACAAACAATGAAATCCACTTTTTTAGGGTAAGCACATGTATAGTAGCGGAGAGAGGGTAAGGATTTTGGTTATTCTGATTCTGATAAATGTAATAATTTGGACCAATATACATATTTTTTGTATCTCAAAAACGTTTGCAATGGTGAAAAAGCTCATCAAATATCTTTCTCCAATGCAAAAACTATGGGCTATATTGCACAGCATCCACTGTTAGTATACCAGCCATGCTAGCCTGTATAAGGACACACATTAGCATAGCAAGGCTTTGAGCTAAATGCTAACGTTGCAGATAAATAGGCCAAGTGACAAGTCTAATAGTTAGCAGGTTATGGTACATTTGTTTATACTTTCCCTTTTGTTGTATCCATCCAATCAGATCATTAAGATAAGATAGTACTTTATGATCCCAATTTGGGACATTTTTGTGTTGCAGCAGCAAAAAAAGACATGACATTATACAATATAAATTAAAAGACATAACCAAGAAAGTAGAAATATACATTGTTGAATTTACGATGAAAGATGATGTTATTCTTCTTTTTAACTACTTTCCTCTGAAGAAATAGTCCCTAAGATGATGGACGGTGTGTTAGGTAAGGTCCCCTGAGACAAATTCATTTAATGTATGTCACTTGGCTATATGAATAAAAGGTTGGTTCAGTATTCAGGGCCACAGAACCAAGAAATGTTTATTTGTAAGTTTATTTCCTATTATCTTAATCGAGTCCACAACACTCAAATGTTAAAAAGTCACAGTTTGTGTTTTAGGGTTAGCACATACAGGATATAGTTGCATGTATCCTGTATGTGCTACTATATCCTTTAAGGTTTAAATTGGTTATTAATGTAATCATTTGGACCAATTCCATCCTTGTGTGAGATGCATACTCAAATATCAAAACTCCAAACCAGAGGTCGCGTTAACCGAATATTTTCCAAAAGTTTCCCCGCAGCAGGGCTCCGGTTTATGCCGTGTTATGCATGCCAAAATGAAATGATATAGTTTCCAAACCTAACTTTGCCGAACAGATCAACGAAAGTATTTGCTTTACGCTGTGCGCGTTCCCGCAAGGTGCTGTGGGCTTGATTAACACGGCGCTAACAGTTCATGAGCGAGCGTCCACCCCACCCTTTAAACCCTGATCCCTGAACATCCTGATTCAACTATTATCAAGTGGAAAACACAGAGTGCACCGGCAACCAGTGGAGATTTTTTCAAAAGAAGAAGACTCATATCCATAGATCCTAATTCAATTGTTTTCATTGTTACATGCAATAGGAAATGTTTGAAATGTTTTTTTCACCGGCATTGGCAACTAACAATACACACACAGTATGCACCTCTTGCATGCAAAAGTATGATGTGTGCGTAAGTTGTTGACATTGTATAAATTACAACAACTACAACCAGCTAGTGCATTTGTATTGTAGGCTGTCCAAATATCCAGTAGACAATGAACAGCCCAGTATAGAAGGCCGAGCTGAGAGGGGCTCCCATCACCTTCTTGTCACATTATCAACTGGAGTGAAAGCATGTGTTCAAAGCTTTGAGAGCTGCTGGGGAGTTCACTGTGAGTGTGTGAGGGCGATTGTGTCTCCATTGGTGAATTCTTATGTGTGCATGGAAGTGTGCTCGTGTGTGTTGTGTGTGTGTGTGTGTGTGTGTGTGTGTGTGTGTGTGCACGTGCGTGTGTGTGTATGCATGCATGCGTGTGTGCGTGAATGAATAGCAGCCTGTCACATTAGCCATGGTTGGGAGTGTTAGTGGGCGTCTTTCTGCTCCTGTGTGTTTTGCTCTGGCAGAGTGAAAGTGTCTCAGTCTGAGAGGACAGTAATGAAAGAGGGATGGAAAATGGCTGAAGAAAGAGAGGCGGACCTCCTGCGCCTTGATGTGCTTTGTGCAGTGAGACAAGACGGTAAATATGTAGGTGTGTGTCACTGACAATGGGAGCAAAACGCATCATCTGCCTGCTTAGTTACAAAGTGAGTGGCTGATACCACTCACTGAGAGCCTCATTGACTGCCTGTCAGGCGCATAAAAAGAGGTTTAAAGGCACAATCTGTGAGCCAAATGTGAAGAACTCTTCCTCAGTCAACAAACCAGCCAACACATTAACATAATAGACTGGTTTAGTTGTAGAAAACACTTCATTTGACAAACCCACCAGAAGAACCCGTCTTTCCCTATTAAATATATGACAGTATAGGATTTTTTGCTCAAATGTATTGAACTAACATAGAAATAGAGGAGTCGTTCTCTATACAAAATAAATGTAAACAGCTAAATACATTTTCTTAGCTATTCTACTTATTGTTAATGGACGATGGATCCTTGAACTGTAGCTATGTCAGAATCATGTGACAACATTAGCTGACATTCTGCTGACATTCTCATTCTCTCTCTCTCTCATTATGCAACAATGATACACTTAAGATCAATGTATTCAAATACAAGTGTAACTTTTTTCTCGATATCCTCAATAAAAACATCAAATATTAAGATAACAATAACATATTACTCGTCCTGGTTATACAAAACGTAATCCAGTTGGTATTATAACCAAAACCGTGTCTGCTGTTGCAACTTGGTTGTATAAAATGTCATTTCAAGTACAGGGTTGGTCATAGGCCTTCAATTATGTTTCGCAGTTTTTTTAACCCAGATCTTCCCTTGGCTTAACCAAGTATTGTAGTTTCCTAACTTCAACCACAAACATATTTTATTTGCCATCACTTATTTTGTCATAGTACATAATCTGGAGGATTGCAGATTTGTCAAACATCAACATCCTGTCTGGGGGTAATTTACATGAACCTCTCTGTCATTGGGATGGAACCAAGGCTTCAACAAAGAGGGGGTCTTTGTGACATCACACAAAGGATCCTACAGGCTAAATGTGAAGCTCAGAGTGGTGATCGCCATCTTGGCAGTGCTATCAGCCTATCTCTTGGTGACGGGTAACCTGTGACGGTATCGACCTGTCACTAAATATCATTTAAATTGGTTAGTTATATGAACATTTCTCTATGACCCTTTCTTTTGTACCAGGCTGTAAAGTTGAGCATTTAAACATGGTGGTCTATGGGGATTGACTCGAGTCAGCTTCAAGTGGCTTTTTAAGGAACTGCAGTTTAAGGTACCTACGCGTAGGATGGACTATGCTTTGAGTGGTTTAGAGGCTGCAGATTGGTCCTCAGTTGACCAAAATAATCTCTGTTAACCTGGCCTTCTTCAGTTTTGATTCTGTTTTCTCCTGCAGTCTCAAGACTTACCGATGATATGCATCGTGAGTTTACATTTCCACGTAAGAATGTAAAGGTTTTTGACCGTTGATATTTGGGAGTCAAGTGGTAGACTGCGAATCCCATCACGTTAGCCACCTGAATCATGATTAAACGCAGATTATCACAGAGCATGCACCCAAGACTGTAGTACGATTTTGGTAAGGCAAAACCTGAGAGTGCTTAAAATGAAGTGTTCTCTTCTGCATCTGAAACCCCACTCCCCATAGAGGAACTGGGAGATAAGTCAATGTTAAAAATGTTCTTCTCTAAGCTTTTTGCATACTTTAAACATCCACTTTTTTGGTCACTTATTTAAGGATCGTAACAAATGAATTCTAAAGAGTACAAATGGTTGCAAGTGTTTTGATGGACACAGTTTTTCCGTAAGAAGTGGTTGGATGACATGTCATAGTTTGTTTAAAAGATACTGAGGCCTTAACTATCTGATTGTTGAGGCTTGTTTAACTAATGTCTTCCCATCTCCGTTTTACTATTCAATCTTCAATTAAGGAAAATACTTTATTAATGTCTGTAAGCCACCAAAGGAAGCCACTTCCTAGGAAAAGGTGTTGTTGGAAACGTTGCCCGAACAGTCTGGAAGACATCAGAGGAAACGTCAGATATATCCATAAGGTGCAGCCATGTTTCATAAAGCATCACACTACACTCCATATATTCCGATATATCTTGTTTGGATCAATGATACAGATTGCTAAATAGAAGGCATAGTTTACTTCCTGTTACCCAATGGGATTGCCCTTTGGTTTCAATGTCAAATAAGAGAGTATCACACTGAATAACTTTTTAAGCCATGTGTTTAGCATTGCTGATGCTTTAAAGCCGAGTCACTAGCGTACATTCCTGATGTTGGTAATAGGTGCTGCTTTTGACACCCTGATGAATGCACTTCATTGTTGACCCTGCGCTGAACCAGAAGTCGTACATTAACTAAGAATCAATAGTGGCGGAAGCCCTGTGTGTGTGCAGACCCTGTGTGTTTTTCTCAGAGATCAGAGGCTGCGAGGTGTTGTTGATTAAGCGTTTAAGAGACGGACAGACTTTAACCTTCCTATCACCGGGGCCACAGGTGACATGTTAACACCGCAGTATGGCACGTTTCCTGCCACTGCCTGAACCCAGCTGTCAGATGTCACAGGTACTGCCAGATATCATCCTTTTTGTTTGAAAGAATGAACCAAACAAAATGCATGTATGATGATCCTTCATGATTGGCACAATTAGGTAGTTAAATATGTACTAATAATGTGTAAGTGGACCTCTTCGGTTATGATGTCGTTGTTGGCAAATAAGATCAACCATAATAGCATTGATTTAATGATTTGTTGTATCTGTAAATGCCTTGTTGAACCTGAGAATGTGTCTGCAGAACTATTCAAACTAGGGCTGCACGATATATCGTGTCGTGACGATAATCGTGTTATGCGCGATATTCACATCGCAAGATGTGCGATTTGAACTCAAACACGTCATGTTACAATTATTTTGCTGCTTGCTACAAAAGGAAACTTTTGTCAGGGGTACTTGAGTGAGTGGCATGCCGGCTCTGCATGCACAGCAAACCACCAATCACAATCATTCTTGATCAGATCACAGACAGCAGGATAACCGAGCTATAGCTCAGCTTGTTGCTCTGATAACTTAAGATCCAGAAGTCCGTGACTAAAATCCTTCATCTGGTTAAATATTGTTAAAAAAAATACCAATTGTATAGCATTAAAGTTCAAGAAAGGATGGTTTACGGACAAAAAAAACTGTCTTTTTCGCAATATATATCGCACGGGAAGAAAATATCGCAATGTCAGTTTTTTCCAATATCGTGCAGCCCTAATTCAAACTAAAAATGTAGGTAGAAGAGGGATGAACCTGACCCCGGTGATGGGTAATGTCATGGAAGTGTTCCATGTGTTGTTGGATCCATTAGATATCCTAGTGATTCAGAGCACTAATATAGCAGATATGTTTGAGATAGCCAAGTAATGTCTCCCTGAGCAGAGAGGGAAGTCACACTCCTGTGTGTGTTGTAATCCAAGTTTCTAGTCGTGAGAGCAGGCAGTCCTTAATAATTGAAATGCTGTGAATCTTGAATTTGAGCAGGTTTAAATAGATAGTTCCGATCCAAGGATTTTGTACATTTAAATGAAACACTTGAATGGGTGCAGGATCTAGCTTCTGGTTTGAATTGTATTTATGTATTTGCCTGCATTATCTTGAAGGGTCATTATTCAACTACCCTGACATGTCCATGCTATAAAAATGCTATATTATGTTAAAATTTGAACAATCACAGAAGAGGGTCTGCATCTGGCTCTGTATAGCAGTTTGTGTAATATTTCCACTACTTTAATGCATACATTTAACCCTAAATGCATACATCCCCCCTGTTCTTATCCTGCTGTCTACTCATGTCTACAACATGTATGAGACATTCTATTATAGTTATTTAGTTGGTGTGGGCTTTTGCAGGATACATCTCCTAAAACCATGGAGGTTAAAGTCATTCTGACTTATCAATGTCAAGCTGAAAACCGCATGGCATTTGTTATTTATTTCATTAAACTAATGTATACTCTTTGAAATGTGGCTCACTTTAATCCTGTATATTTGTATTATGTTTTTAGAATGGTAAAAAAAGCAGTCTTCACACCCATCTATTTGCATCAAAGCTTTATTGCGTCCGCCCTGTAGAGCTAGTCACTGAGTATAGCAGCTATAAAGCCTATATTGTCTTCCAGAGGATGATAAGTGATTGCAGAGGTCTTGAAGGATGAGCATTGTTACTCTTACTGCTGAAGAAAAGAGCCACTTGAGCCAACTCAAAAGCAGTTTTCAATTTAAACTCACAGGAAGAAGGCAGGTCAGTGATTATCGAACAGGTCAAGTGCCATTTATGTAAAAAGTAATATAGTGACTATGGCTTGAAGACGTATGTATATCTGTTTGCTCACGGGCTGAGAGGCCCACCATTAGGACTGGACACAAAGGTCCAACACAATACTGAGAGACACAGTCCAGAGCTGAAGGCTGCACCTGCCGTCTCTCTGCACCTCGCAGAATGGAAACCTTCTTTAAGGAACTGTCTTCTTTCTTTCAGTCACACAAACAGAACAATGTATTATGAGCATTCATATTGATGTGATTACATATGGTAATGGGGATTAACTGAATACATGTTACAGTGTTACTTTATGAGGATACAAACACATTTTAACTGTCATCCGTTACAGTTATAGAAAAAAAAGATGTAATCTTACCGATACATCTTTAACAACTGGGGATAACTCTCCAGGATAACAATGTTACAACACATTTTCAAATGAAGAACGATATATTACGAGGCTCATGTACACAGTACAACACTTCACGAGTCACATCACCAATAAAGCGACCGAAGATAATCTCCCAGAATGCACGGACTCTCGTTCCAAGGACATACAGACAAACAATTATAATAGGCTATATACACTATTTTAACAGCACAAATATGAGTTGGTGAAGAAGTGGACGGAACATTGCTTTGTTAATGTTTAAAAAAATGATCAAATTCGCTATTGGACACGTTATTTGTTAAAAAAAAATTCAGTGGATATTCTTAACCCATGGAATAAAACCCCATTTTATGTTTACCTTGTAAAGGGAACATATTTATGTTTGCATGGTAAATTATACATTTTTGTAAGCAATCCAATACTTTTATTTAAAAAAAAACATTTTTGATACAGAATGCGTTTGTTTCTGCTTTTCTTATGTAACACGTATGTACATATGAGTTTGACTTTTCTGGTTGAGAAATGGTCATAATTACTTCTGTCTAATTATTGGACGGATTTCCACATTTTCTTCATTTCTTTCATGTGATGATCTTTTGACTTTGATCTTATATCATCTATTCTGTATATATTTTGTGCAATATAACTTATCTGCAATATATATATATATATTGCATGTTTTATTAAAGTTAATATTATCGCTTTCAATTAATTCAATACAGTTATGTGTAATTGGTTGACATAATACATTTCATTAAAGTCAACGGGTAGGCTTTTTATAGCTGTTGCTTTGGCTTTCACACCGGGAGGCTCTTCTGCCCCCCCACTCCACACGGGCCTGCTGTTAGTTGCTCCATTGATCAAGTCACGACAATAATGAGAGAAAAGCACACTTTCCGACCCTATCTTAAACTTCAGGCCCTGCCACCGGGGCCACAGTGTGGAGCCCTGACACTCAACTTTGCCTTTCTAGTGAAAGGACTAAACACACATATATAAAACCAACACACACACACACACACACACCACACACACACACACACACACACACACACACACACACACACACACACACACACACACACACACACCACACACAACCACACACACCACACACACACACACACACACAACCACACACACCCACACACACAAAAACAACAAAGGGAAAAAGCACTATAATTGAAATGGTTCGTGGATGTGTGTATGTGGGGGGCAGGAGACAAAACATGACCTACGATTGAAGTGACCTGAAGGGGGGAGTCTTTATAAGCGAGACGTAAACAGCAAGGGGGCCTTCACCAACATCTGCTTTGCTTCTATATACTATATTTGAACTCCACTAACATTTATGCATTTGTCTGTGAGTCTGTCCATCCGTCCCTCCTTCCAAGCAGCCAACATTTCAGATAAAGTGTAGCGTTTCCTTCAGTGGTAACACTGAAGAACTGAAACGTTGACTTCAGTTAAATGTATTATGTCACCAAATGACACATAATTGTATTAGTTGAAAGTAATAATATGAAGTTTAAATACAAGCATATTAGGTTGAACTTAATAGTATTGCTTTCAACTAACCTTATACAGTTATATGTAATTTGGTGACATAAAACGTCAATTAAAGTCAACGATTCAGTTTTGTCAATTGGAACACGATTGATCTTTAACCAACCTGTCACTTATCATGTGCTTTGCTTGCCTCCTCTGACGGGGGCTGATTGCTGTTGCTAACTCTTGAATTCCACTTCCATCCACTAACTGCAGAGGTGAAGTGCTCCCTCTCTTTCTTAATATTTTCCCTTTATTCAAACCGCCCATCTACCTCTCTTTATAGTGCAGCTATTATTGTCCCTAATAGATGCCTGAAATGTGAGCATTGTTAGGGTTCTAAGGCAGGTGCCTCTGAACAGGTGTTTTAAAACATCAGTTCTACAAATGGGGTCAAGAAACACCAAGTAAGGACCTGGAGGTGCTTACACTCAGTCTTGGCACCATTGTCTCCTCACATAATCTCAAATGTAAAGATCATGCTTTAATGGCAGACGTCTCAGTGTGTGCGTGTGTGTGTGTGTGTGTGTGTGTGTGTGTTTGTGTGTGGTATATGTGTGTGTGCATGTGTGTGTGTGTGTGCGTGTGTTTGTGATTTCTTGATCATCTCGCAAACCCTTGGCTAGTCTACTTCACTTTTTGCTTGTGTGTTGAGAGAACCCACACGTGACTGAAACGAAACGTTGACTTTAATTAAATGTATGTATGGGAGGCTGTGGCTAAGTGGCTAGAGTGCTGGACTTCAAATCAGGAGGTTGCAAGTTCGAGTCCCACTGCAGTCAGCATGTTGTTGTGTCCCCTGGGCAAGACACTTCACCCCCAAATTGCTCCTGTGGGGATTTGTCCACAGTACTGAGTATGTAAAGTCGCTTTGGATAAACGCGTCTAACAAATGACATGTAATAATAATGTATGTATTATGTCAATAAATTACACTGTGGTTTTTGAAAGCAATAATTAATTATAAGTTTGAACCTAATATTCCACTCCTCTCTGAAGCTCCTCTCCAAATCCTGAAGGTTTTGAGTCTGATTGCTTGACATCTGGAAGCTTGAGGCATCTGTCCCCTTAGCAGAGAAACACCCCCAAAGCATAATGTTTCCACCTCCATGCCTGACGGTGGGGATGGGTGTTCTGGGGTTATAGTCAGCATTTCTCTTCCTCCAAACACGGCGTGTCGAGATGATTCCAAAGATCTCGATGTTGGTCTCATCGGACCACATCATCTTCTCCCAAGCCTTCTCTGAATCATTCAGATGTGGTTGTCAAACTTCAGACGGGCCTTTCCTGTTCTTCTTGAGCAGGGGGCCTTCAGGCGCTGCAGGGTTTGATCCATTATGTGTAGTGTGTTACCAATAGTTTGCTTGGTGACTGTGGTCCCAGCTGACCCCTCACCTTTCTCATGATCATCATACCCACGGGGCCAGATCTAATCCATCTAAACATTACCATTGGTGATGAGTGATGCGCAGCCAGAATGCCCAAAACCGGAAGCTGGGTTGTAGCTCTCACACCGGCGCCACGAGGGGGCAAAAGGGGGCATTGCCCCCTCAGTTTGTATTATTTGCCCCCTCACTTTGAGCATCATTCATCCATCAAAAAGTACAATAAATGTCACAATTATTAAATAATAACTTTAAATAATTATTTTCCCCCAATACTCGTTACTATGTTTAATCAGATATGTGGGCAGGCAGTTCAAGCAACCGTTGTAAAAAAGCCTCAACCCCAAGTGAGCTTGTAGTCTTAATGTGAGCGTGTGTGCTTAGCTTGTAACACAGTCGGATGGGTGACCAAAACGTCCCCGTTTTCCGGGCAAAGTCCCCGTTTTTTGGTGGCCGGTACCCGGTTCAAACTCCCAAAAATGTTCCCGTTTTTGAATGTGCATTAAAAAAAAATAGAGCAAGGTGAAATAAAATGTTACATGTCAGTAAAAACAGAGTAACAGTGTTGTGCCTTTTGTAGCGTTAGCGCATTTCTTCTTCTTCTTCTATTACTTCTTCTTCTACCTCTTCTTCTTCTTCTACTTCATAATTCAATGTACCTGCCCGCGAGATATTGGACAAAAGAAACTCGGCTAGTAGTGTCAACTAAATCCATAGTATTACAACAAAAGTGCTTTAAAACAAGGTACTGTAAGTTACAAATGTATGTCTCAATCGTCATGTGTGGGATTGAATATTAAATGAGTTTATAGTTATTGTCCCCAGCGGGACATTCATTGCACAGCTCTGTGAACACAATATGAAATCAACAAAAAATAAGACAGACAACTACAGATAGCAATAATAGAGTACATAAACTAAATAGTAAAAATTAAATAAATATTTGCAATTTCACATTTCAATATTGTCCAATTTATAACAATAAAATAAACACCATACAAATACCACTATTACAACAATGTTTAAAAATACATTAAAATCATTTAGTAACACCATTTAGGCCAATAGTCATTCAGTGCCGAACCTGTAAAAAGTAATGATAGTAATGATAACGTTATTCAATAGGCAAGTCGTTCAGTAATACATTCAATAAGGCATTCAGTAAAGTGTGAATCCGTAAAAAGTAGGGACCATTGTCCACTATACATAAAACAAATCACATTGTGTGTGTGTGTGGTGTGTGTGTGTGTGTGTTGTGTGTGTGTGTGAGATGTGCTTTGAGTGTGTGAGAGAGAGAGACTTGTGTGTGTGTGTGTGTGTGTGTGTGTGGTGTGTGGTGTGTGTGTGTGTGTGTGTGTGTGTGTGTGTGTGTGTGTGTGTTGGTGTGTGTGTGTGGTGTGTGTTGCTAGTGTGTGGTGTGTGTGTGTGGTGTGCTGTGTGTGGTGTGCAACAATGAGTTGCTTCTCTTGCCTGCTCCTCACTGTGCCGTGCACCACCTCTTCTCTCTGGGCGAGCCTCAGCAGTCTCAGAACTAATATTGAGCACCCGGACACACGGTCTTTGCTGAAGCCTGTGAAAGTAAATTATTTAAAATTGTCATATACATTGATTGTAGCCAGTATGAAATAAATAGAATTAACACCAACTAACTTGCTATTACCATTCCAGTTTTCTCTTAGCAGGGGTTAGGAACCTCTTTTGCTTAACACATCACTTTCACACACATCTCTCATCTTTTACTAATCACTCTCCTTTTAACTGTTTTACACTAGTACACATTGGAATTATTTCCTACTTTATTGTTTACAAGTATATTAAATAGATAAAGGTGTGCTCTCTCTCTCTACGCTCTCTCTCTCTCTCTCTCCTCTCTCCTCTCTCTCGCTCTCTCGACTCTCTCTCTCTCTCTCTACAAGCCTCTCTCCCCCCTCCTCTTTACAGACGATCTACAGGCCTCTCTCTCTCTCCTCTTCACAGACCTACAGCCTTACTATCTCTCTCTATATCTCTCTCTCTCTCCTCTTCACAGACGCCCTACAGTTTTTATTAACCTCAAAGCCATTAGGAGTCACACACACACACACACACACACACACAGCTTCCGTAGCCCTGCTCTATAGCAATGACATCAGTAGGCTAGTATACTTTCCATGTCACGTTAGCATGCTTATTAACAGCAGAAGATCTTTGTCGCAAGGGAGAAACCTACAAAACGGTATTAAACTAGCAATTCTGAAACGAAAGTTGTACTCACCAAACACTTTAATGAAGGTCGCCTTGCAAACGGGAACCTTCTCTGGGTGACTGTTGCACAAGAGATTGTACTTGACAGATACGTTCCGGTCTTTTGTTTGTTTACGTCCTGAACTTTCGGACGCTTCCTTTTCACTTGCGTGATTTCCAGGAGATGAAGTATGTATGGTTTTTCATACAAATGGTTGAAGTTCATCATCAGGTCGTCCGGTGACAGGCTTCTCGCCTTGACAGAAACATTTCGCAGCAGCTTTGGGTATTAACGCGCCACCCGAGTGACGAACCTTCTTTTGTTGTTGTTTTTTTGTGGTTTTCTTTGTCCAGTCGACGTTTTCTACCCCCAGGTGTAGGTCTCACAGGCTCATCCAGGCCATCAAAGGGTGTTACAATAGTTTAAAGACATTTAAAGACTTATTTCGAGACCTGAATGAACATAAACAAACCTCGACTCAGAGCGCCGCCATGTTGGATTGCATAGAACGTTCACCGAATTCTGATTGGTAGAGAGGACATATCGCGTTTAGGCTCAACAATAGTTCGGCGCTTTATCGCGGTTTGGAAAGGAACTGCATCTGCCATACAGGTTTAAATAAGGATATATAGCGATCTGGCATGAAACGTTGATAGAGCAGTGAATAGGTTCAGTACACAGCAAAATGGCATGACAAACTCAATTTGGCGTTTATAGCATTTTGGGAAAAGAACTCCTCAATTACAGAGCCTGTCAATTTATAAATTGAGGAAATCAATGTAAGTCTGTTAACCAAAGTGCAGCCATCTGATAGGGTACATCTGTTATTAACCTCTTAAGTTCCTGAGCCTGTTTTTCAGGTTTCAGGCTCGCAAATGCCACTAACACAACCAAAGACTATATCTTCACTTCTAAAAGGGTAAATTAAATAATCTTTTCTCTCAAAGCAAGGTTACCTCTGTGAGTTGGATGTACAAGTGTCAGAAATCAATATAGATGTTTATATTTAAAATAAATTCAGATGGAACATAGTAAAAACATGTAAATTCTAATGTCCGCCTAAATAAAAACCATTACTTATAGTGAAAACCACCCTTGAATGATGGGTTAGTAGACTAAAAGCTTAGGAATCCAAACTATACAATATAAAACAAGTGAAATTTGACTCTTTTTAGAGAGGTTTAGAAAATAAAGTCCAGGCGGACTCACCTCTGGGTAATTTGGGAACCATCAGTTCCATTTGAACTTTTCACTGTAAAAATCATTTTATTACTTTGAATTATCACTATAGGTATTCATTCCATCCAAATACAATTGTTGTGAAAAAAAAAATATATATATATATATATATAGTTATCCTCTTAGGCCCCACGGGCCCGTAATCGCGTCATTTGCAGGAAACAACGTCTAAGGAACCTTAATATTTAATAAACTATGAATATTTTATATCCATATAACGGGAAAAAACTCATTTAACTGATCTTTTTCATTTATTTTTTCAAAAAAAAACACAATGCTAACAGTGAGCCTCTGAATTAGCCCCGAGCGAAAAATGCTACTTTAAAAAAACTTTATACCCAGTATATTGCCATAAATATGATGATGGATTATCAGTCAAAATGTCTACGTGACACAAAGACATTGGATTAACCTTGAGCGGCGTTTTTATTCCGGTTGAACACAAACTTTTGATCACAAATCATAAAAAGGTGAGACTAAATTATTGTAATATTTTTGAACCGGATGTGTTTTACTTTCTCTTTTCTGGCTGATAGCTCCGCAATTCGGGGGTCATACAGTGATGACATTACATGTCTGGAATCTGTGAGGTCTCAGCTTTAAATCGTATATCTTGTTGTGCAGTTAAGATAGTAATAAGGGCATTTCTACCGTGAGTTCTGTGTAACAAAGCTTTAGCATTAGTTAGCATTTTTTCGCTCAATGCTAATTCAAAGGCTTGGTATTACTCTTGTGTTTTTTTAGCTAAAAATTGTTCTTATTGTCAGTTAGCGGAGTTTCTTACCTTTAAAAGGGTATGAAACATTAATAGTTTCATAAATGTTAGAAGCCCTGAGACATAGTCTCGAAAAAAAACTGTGGGGGGGGGTCCACTGGGGGGACCTTCGGGCTTAAGAGGTTAAAGATCAGAGGAAAAGAACAGAACGAGAGGGGTCAATCCGGAATAGAAAATAAAGAAGCAAAGAGATTGTAGAGCAGTGAGAAGGAAAAAAGCTTGGTGTGTCAATTAACTACATTTCCAGTATTTTTTCCTTGTTGTGAAAAAAAAAATTGCTCCTCTCGGATTTTTTTAACAGCCCCTCAGTCATTTTCAATCCTGGAGCCGGGCCTGTCTCACACACTCTATATGAAATCTCCGTTTTTGCCAAAAATGTTATGATGGATTATCAGTAATCATTTCAAAGTGACACAGATACATTGGATTAAACCTTCAGCAGCGTTTTTATGCGTTTTAATGCGTTTATAATGCCATTGAACCAAGCGGCAAAACTTCTGAGGCAGAGCCGGGAGGCCAATAAGCAAGAGGCCTCAAACTGCAGTTCATCTAGTGGCCAGCAGGAGCAGTCTGCAGAAGGGAGCAATTTTCCATAGAACCCCATGTTTAAAATGACCAACTTTACAGCAGAAATAAACATGTTAACATCGTGGTTAAAAAAAAACATATTCTCTGTATAGTTAGATGTTCAAACAGAAGAGAATAAGTTATATTGTTTGTACACATGGTCTTTACATATATATCTGTTGTTTAAGGTGCCAGGTGATGCAGACAGGCTGGACCAGAAGAGGTGAGAGACAGAACTGGACTCCCCACAGCAGTGAACTTCAGCACAGGTACAAAGACTCTTTTTTCATACTGTACAAAGAATCAAGAAAGAATATTGGTTTCAATAAATGAAGTATTGACTTTAATACACTGATATACATTCCATTAAACAATACCTAATACTAGATCACCTACACATCAAGTTAAGTTGAGGGTTTTTTCCATGCAAAAGGTTACATTTAGATGTTAACTAGCAATATGACTTTGTCAGCTTTCTAATGTAATGTATTGAAGGCAAAGATATTTGACAACTTTTTATCTCTCAATATTGTCTGTAAAAAACGTGGTAAAAGTTATTCTTTCAGTGAGGCAACAGAGCAAGCCTCTAAAGTTGCACTACATTTTGATAACAGTTAAATACTAGAGAATGCAATTCCTGAGGAAATTGCTCGTGGAATGCTTTATGCTGAAAAGCTGACACTAAACTGCTATGCTGAAATGTAATGTGTAGAAGAAAGTGAAGAATCTAGATTGAAATGATACATACACACAGGGACTGAATGTGTGATGAGAGAAGAAAAGAAAGTAAAAAAGGCTTGGAAAAGCAGCAGAATATTTGAACTGCAAACTTTTGAACTAACTTGACTAGTGAATGATCTGTCGCCATGCCAACGGCATTGATGACATCCCATAATACGCTTAGATGCCGTTGATGGCTGCATCGTTACCAAACCTGTGATGTTTGGGGCGTTTGGAGCATTTTAACTGAAGTTGTGAGAAAACCGTGTTTCATGGCGAGCATTGTGTTGCCATGGCAACAGCATTTGAAGGAAAATCTCAAAACTGTCCGTAGATGTCTTCACGGCTGGACTGTTAGCACACATGTGAAGATTGAGCACTTTTGAACATTTTCATAGGAGTTTTATAGCGACATCGTGTTTTATGGCGGAGGATGCGTTTCCATGGCAACAACCTATGGTGAGATCTCAGATTTGTACATACATCACAAATAATGTCTAAAATATGTGGAAACATGTTGAAGTCAGTATGAAGTCTCCATCAGACAGAAAAATAATAGGCTGAGACAGTCTGTTAAACTCCAGTGACCACGTCATTAGTCTGTGCTCTAATTATGTCAATTGGAGTTATGACATCATCGTGTTCCATGACACCAGGTCTTTATATTTGAGCTAACGACGGAGTCCAGAGATCAAATGTTTCCATGGTGATCAGTGAGAGGAGAGCATTTTTCCATTATTCTGAATGAGAGATAAACCTGTTACATGTGAACGTTTGGTTGAAAGAACCGTAACAGATATAGGTGAAATTTCAAAGCGTGAAGCATGTCAAGGACCTTGAGTATCTGAAGTGTCATTTTGTGTACTTTCGGATTAATAATGTGGGCCTTTTTGGCAGATTAACTAAAGGTGTGCGGCTGCTGTGGTGGGGACAGGGGAGGCTGAACTTACATATGGAGTTTAATGGAGACATGTTGAAAGTGTTTGTCACTTCCATGCCCTCAAGAGGCATTTTTGTTTAATTATTTTTGCTTAATTTGTTTTATCTTTCAAGCTACGAGATTGTTTTCCTACGTTTCTCATGAAAGATGATGTCTCAGGAATATATGGTTTGGGGAATTAATGGCAGGTTTAAAAGAAAATATGAAGTGCAACATTAAATCTGTCCTCCACTCTAGCTGTGAACATCACCACTCTAAAATCTGAAGAAGGCCTCTTTACCAAGGTCTGAACAATGTTTAATATCTCTAAATGTAAGAATCAGATTTAAAAGTTGTGTTACACGGATCATTTCAGAAAGATGTGTAACATTTTAAAGTTGGAATGAGGTTTCTGAGTGAAAGTATGAAGGAGCAGTTAGCAGTTGAACGTTGCATGAAGATTGTTGAAGTCTGAAAATGTCTCCATTGACTTCCATGTTAAAAATGTGATGAATTATGGGATGCATATCTGGAATTATGAAAGTTGTGAATGAGCAAAATAATAGCCATCGATTCCGGACGAGCTGATCGTTTTGATGTTTGAACGGAGTTTCTGCGATGCTCAATGCGGGAGGGAGAAGTGGTGCAAAGCTAACCCGGCGGAATAATAAAAAATGTTGTGCCTAGCATAACAGATAGTTGGTGCTGTGTCAGCATTCCACACTAAATAAATGCTTTAGACAATAAGAAATATAAAGTTAACTGTTGAGTTGCTCAGTTTCTTTAGCTTGTCAATACTATTACTGTATAACTAATATCTCAGGTTAAGAGGCACCTTCAAATAAGATTGGTCTTTAAATACATTTAGTTGATTTTGTCTTTTTAATTGTTTGTCTAAATCAGGGGTCTCCAAACTTTTCTAGGGTGAGAGCTACTTTCAAAAAATAAAAACAAGTCGTGGAGCTACTTTTACTCCTCTTGGTTTTTGTTTTTTGCAGTGTATACATTTAGCATATTTTAACATTATTATTATATGCTTACCTTAAACCTTTGTGTGCTGTTTTGGTCTGTGGGACCCGTTTTCAGTGTTTACTAAAAGAAAATGTATGCAATTACATAATTTTAACCTCTTAAGCCCTGAGCCTGTTTTTCAGGTTTCAGGCTCGAAAATGCCACTAACACAACAAAGACTATATCTTCACTTCTAAAAGGGGTAAATTAATAATCCTTTCTCTCAAAGCAAGGTTACATCTGTGAGTTGGATGTAGAAGTGTCAGAATCAATATAGATCTTTTTATTTTAAAGTAAATTCAGATGGAACATAGTAAAAACATGTAAATTCTAATGTCCGCCTACAAAAACCCATTACTTATAGTGAAAACCACCCTTGAATGATGGGTTAGTAGACTAAAAGCTTTAGGAATCCAAACTATAACATATAATAAGTACCCTGTATCAAGATTGATGCAAAACAAGTTAAATTTGACCCTTTTACAGAGGTTTAGAAAATAAAGTCCAGGCGGACTCACCTCTGGGTAATTTGGGAACCATCAGTTCCATTGAACTTTTTCACTGTAAAAATCATTTTATTACTTTGAATTATCACTATAGGTATTCATTCCATCCAAATACAACTGTTGTGAAAAAAATAAAAATAAAAAAATAAAATAAAATAAAACATACTCTGTTATCCTCTTAGGCATCACGGACCCAAAATCGCGTCATTTGCAGGAAACGACGTCTAAGGAACCTTAATATTTAATAAACTATGAATATTTTATATCCATATAACGGGAAAAAACTAATTTAACTGATCTTTTACATTTATTTTTTCCAAAAAAAACCACACAATGCTAACAGTGAGCCTCTGAATTAGGCCCGAGCGAAAAATGCTAACCTATTACTGCACCGAAAATCACTTCTAGCTCCCTTATTACTTATCCTAGCTCCACATCCAACACATTGTTTATGATCGTAAAGACACAGAATCTAACGGTGCCCACCTCAACATTGAAAGATACAAACTCACGAGGTTATCAACAAAACGTACATCAAAAACAAGTGGCGCTAGGTACTAACATGCGCTAGGCTAATGGCTTACCTTCCTTTTGTCTGGTCTAAACTGGTCTTCAATGGCATTAAAACGATAGAAAAACCGATGATGTAGTTAATCATAGGTTAATATCCAATGGGGCTGTGTCCCCTTTGAAATGTTCTTGATAATCTATAAGCAATAAAAAATGCAATTCCGTTATCTGCTGTCTGCTCTGTGCTCCGTGTGCTCTGGGTCCCGGCAATTCTGCTTCCTGCTTCCTTCCGTAGTAAACAATAAGTAAAGTCTGCTGCTAATGTACTTACGCTGGCTGGCATTCTTTATACTTTACGCAAGACATATCTCTGGAACCCATTGGTCGATTTGGGTGATTTACAACTTTTTCTTAACCATTACATCCAATAGAATCGATGGGCAGTTCCCAAATCCACGTAAACATTACCATTGCGGACGTATATAAAGAAGCAAACAAAGCATATCTGAAAGTACAAGCCTGGACGGCAAAACTTTATACCCAGTATATTGCCATAAATATGATGATGGATTATCAGTAAAAAATTCTACGTGACACAAAGCCATCGGATTAAGCTTGAGCGGCGTTTTTATTCCGTTATAAACACAACTTTTGATCACAAATCAAAAAGGTAAGACGTAATTATTGTAATATTTTTGAAACCGGATGTTGTTTACTTTCTCTTTTCTGGCTGATAGCTCCAGGGAATTCGGGGTCGTACAGTGATGACATTACATGTGTGGAATCTGTGGAGTCTCAGCTTTAATCGGATATCTTGTTTGTGCCAGTTACACATAAGTAATAAGGGCATTTCTACCGTGAGTGCTGTGCAAAGGTCCGTTAGCATTAGTTAGCATTTGTTCGCTCCATGCTAATTCAAAGGCTTGGTATACTCTTGTGTTTCTTTTAGCTAAAAATGGTTCACATTGTCAGTTAGCTGAGTTTCTTACCGTTAAAAGGGTATGGAACATTAATATTTTCATAAATGTTAAGAAGCCCTGAGACATAGTCTCGTAAAAAAAACGGTGGGAGGGGTCCACTGGGGGGACCCTCGGGCTTAGATAACCTGCTTTATTTGGGGTGTGGACCTCACCTTCTCTAGGGGGGTCTGGGGGCATGCAACCCCGGAAAGATTTGTTTTTAAATGTTGAAGTTAAATGCATCAATCTGGTGCACTTTGAGTACAAAAATAAATGTATGGATACAGCTCTCAACACTCAGATGAAAGGGAGCTGTATACTTTTTCAATAATCCAAACATCTTTAGAATATGATCACAACCAATAACAAATCATTTAAACTTGTTTATTCTTATCTTATGTTAGCATTCTTTCTTTTTATTTTGCATATTTTACTAATCACTCTCCTTTTAAACTGTTTTACACTAGTACCACATTGGAATTATTTCTTACTTTATTGTTTACAAGTATATTAAATAGATAAAGGTGTGGCTCTCTTTCTCTTCTCTCTCTCTCTCTCTCTCCCTCTGTCTCGCTCGCTCGCTCACAGAAGCTGTGTGCTCCTCCGTGGCGATGACAGCTTGCGTTAAAAAATTATAATAATAAACACATTTGTAAAGTGGGGGGGGGACACAAACAGGATTTCGAAAAGTGGGGGGGGACATGTCCCCATTTGTCCCCAGTGGAAATTACGCCATACGTGTGTGTGCGTCAAGTGCAATAAATAAATATGCAAGTTGCAACACACCACACAGTAAAACTCTGCCCCTCAGTGCAGTATAGGCTGCCATGACAAGGCTGTGTTCAATGGGGCTGAGTGTGTTGTGTAGGCAGCGGGGGCAGTCGGGCTTAACAGGTTAAATGAATTATTTTTTATTTCAATATAAAGACTCTGTTAAAATAATGAGATTTGAAGATTGGTGCCAGTCATTACTTTTAAAGTCAATAGTAAGTAAAGTTTTTGTTTGTTTTTTCCCAAGGGACTTCATAGCCCAGTATGTCTATTGGAATGGCATCATTGACTGGAAGAATCTGCAGCACAGAATCTATGTTTGATGTTCAGTGTCAATGAAAGATATAGCATGCATGCTCGTTATGTAGTGTAATTATGAATCATTAATACACCGTCATTGCAATATATTATCTAGCAACTTTCAACATAAGGCAATTCAAAGTGCTTTACAAAAAATGAAAGACATTAAGAAAATGTCATTTAAAATCAGTCATTAAAAAGAAAAGATAATAAAATAAAATAAACATTAAAGAAAAAATACATGGATGAAAGTTTACAGTGCAGTTTAAGATGTGAATAGTTCAATTATAAGCAACGGCAAAAATAAAAGTCTTCAGCCTGGATTAAAAGTAGTCAGAGTTGCAGCGGACCTGCAGGTTTCTGGGAGTTTGTTCCAGATATTTGAAGCTAATAACTGAATTTCTCCATGTTTAGTTCTGACTCTGGGGACAGAAAGCTGACCAGTCCCTGAAGACCCTGAGAGTTCTGGATGGTTCATAATTTAGGCAATAGGTCAGAAAATGTATTTGGGCCTAAACCATTCAGTGCTTTATAAACCAGCAGCAGTATTTGAAATCTATTCTTTGACACACAGAAAAGCCAGTGTAAAGACTTCAGAACAGGAGTGATGTGATCCACTTTCTTAGTGTTAGTGAGGACTCGAGCAGCGGCGTTCTGAATTAGCTGCAGCTTTCTAATAGATTTTTTAGTGAGACCTGTGAAGACACCATGACAGTAGTCCAGTCTACTGAAGATAAAAGCATGGACAAGTTTTTCCAAATCCTGCTGTGATTATTAGTCTTTTAATCCTAGATATATTCTTTAGGTGATAGTAGGCTGATTTAGTAACTGTTTTAATGTGACTGTTGAAACTCAGGTCAGAGTCCATGACTACACCTAGATTTCTGGCTTTATCTGTTGTTTTGAACATTGCAGACAGAAGCTCAGTGCTAACTTTTATACGTTCTGCCTTGGCTCCAAAGACCATTACCTCAGTTTTGTCTTTGTTTAATTGGAGAAAGTATCTGACACATCCAGTCATTGATTTGTTCAATGCACTTACTCAGTGTTTGAATTGGAGCATAGTCTCCTGGTGAAATGTGTTACATAAATTTGTGTGTCATCTGCTAGCTATGGTAACTTATTTAGTTGTTTTTCATTATCTGAGCCACGTGGTAGCATGTAGATGTTAAAGAGAAGAGGCCCCAAGATGGAGCCTTGAGGTACCCCACATGTCATATTTGTCAACTCAGATGTGTATTTACCTATAGAAACAACAGTGGTTTCTGTCCTTTAAGTAGGATTCAAACCAATTTAGAACTGTTTCCGAAAGTCCCCACCCAGTTTTCTAGTCGGTCTAGTAATTGTTGTGGTCAACAGTGTCAAACGCAGCACTGAGATCTAATAATACTAACACTGAAGTTCTGCCACTGTCTGTGTTTAAGTGGATGTCATTGAAGACCTTTACAAGAGCAGTCCTCAGTGCTGTGGTTTGGGACGAAAGCCTGACTGGAACACATCAAATACAACTATTAAATGCAAGAAATTACTCAACTGTTGAAAAACACTTTTCAATGATTTTACACCTATAAATGGCATGTTGATATGGGCATGTAATTTTTCATTACTGAAGCATCTAGATTATTCTTTTTAAGAGCGGTTTAATGACTGCAGTTTTCAGGGGCCTGTGGAAAAAATACCTGAGTGAAGAGATGTGTTTACTATATGAAGTAGATCTGAGGCCATGCAAAACGAAAGCATCTTTGAAAACCCTGTTGGAATAATATCAAGGCAGCAGGAGGAGGATTTCAGAAGTGAATAATGTCCTCTTAACTTTGAAAATCTCATTCTGTTCTCAAAAATTGGGTATTTAGGGTTGTGTACAATGCTATTACACCGCATTGTTAGTTTAACTAATTGTAACAATAAAGGTGTAGTGATAAATGCTGGTATTTATATTGTATACACCTGTATATGATCTTTTTTATTTTTAATGTGATAGATGCTACATTTTGTTTTAGTGTTTGTTGTTTGTTTGACTGTGTACTTGACCTGTTACTGCAAATGGGAATGAGCTTTAGCTATAATCTGGCATATAAACTGTGCTCTCTTGAGATTAAGAAATATTTAGTGCTTTTATAGCGCTTTTACAGATGTTTCAAAGACCTTTTACATACAATCAATACTGTGGACAATGCACACGGAGCAATTTGGTTGTGAAGTGTCTTGCCCAACGGACAACACACGACATGCTGACTGCAGTGGGGGTCAAGTGTGGGATTGAAACTGGTCCTCTCCTGATCTTAAAATGAGCGCACTTATCCACTGAGGCCACCCCAATGTATTTGTATGCATGGTCCTTGTTCAATAAAGACATAATAACAGTGAAGCAGAATGTGTAAGTCGAGGTGGTGGAAGAGAGTGAACAGCATCTGAGCTTGAATGACAGACCAAAGTGTATGCCCTATTCAAAGTTTGAATTTTTTCCTCAGTTAATATTTTATAAACATTTCAACATTTTCTTCATTTCAAAAGTAAAACTAGAGCTAAATAAAATCAACACAAAGAAATATATAAATAAAAACAGTAGATTTGGCGCATCAAGCTGTGGCTGAATGCCAGTTTTCTTTGGAGTTGTTATCAGTATTTGCTGCTGGTTGCCGGGAATCTAAAGGACCACACCATAAAGGTTCAAAGCCACAACTCAACTTCACCCATCCACCATGTGTTTCAGCCATCAGTGTGTGAGCATGGCAATCATTAACTGCCTCTGTGTTGCCTCGGATAAGTCTGATAACATCCAATAAAGCCATTTAGTGTACCTTCGACACTTGCATGTTGGTTTATAATAATACAGCTTAAATCGGTTGGCATCTATAGTATTTGATGGATGGTTGTACAAATAAAGAGTGATACAATGAGTGGGGGGGAACGTTTCCCTTTCCCTGTAAAGTATCTGTTCTAAAATGTTGCCATTAAATCAAGTTTCACAGATGCCAAAAGTCCCATCAATGCCAAATATGTAAGGCAGAATATATGAGAAATATATCTAGCATTTTCATTTACTAAAACAGTGAACCCAACATGATATTTTGGTGTTGATCATTGTTGAGATCTGCTAGTGAGATTCAAAAACGAATCATCAAGCCCAAGGTTACTCCAGAGAGACTATCCAAGCCCAATTTCCTATGTACATGAAGGCATAGGGCAATCCTGCAGGTCACAATTTATTTCCACTGCCAACATTCACTGCCACTGCAGGAAGTTGTCTTTCTTTTGGCATCGTTTCCAACTGTTCCTTTGATGGCTTCCGGACTTTTTGGGCCGAAAAGGAATCATCATGTCTTCACCATGAGCCTGAGTCTTCATCATGTCTTCATCATGAGCCTGAGTCTCATCATGTCTTCACACATGAGCCTGAGTCTTCATCATGTCTTTCACCATGAGTCTGAGTCTTCATCATGTCTTCACCATGAGCCTGAGTCTTCATCATGTCTTCACCATGAGTCTGAGTCTTCATCATCAGGTCTTCAGAGGTCTCTGTACTGTGGAGGACATCCCGCCCCATTCCTGTGCCTCAATTCCCTATAGTGGCACTATGGAAGCAACAAAAGATGGTGACAGAATATTTCTCCACACACATACAACAATACACTTACGCTTCAAGGTCCTGAACTAAACAGGATTCCCTCTGTGCAGTGTTTTAGCCTTTACACCTGGACTTTCTGGATCACATGTTACTGCCTTACACCTGATATTGTTCTAACTCAGGGCTGTTTTATAGTCTAATGCTTGCTGGTCAAGATGTGAACATGAATGCTTAAATATTTGAAATGTCTTATATTGAAAACAATTGAATGTTGATGCCGTGAATTCAATATTGATTGTTTCAAACATTTGCCTGTAAAGACTGCTGCTCTGATGTTTTTATGAATGGCTCAGCCTCTGTGTGTGTGTGTGTGTGTGTGTGTGGTGTGTGTGTGTTGTGTGTGGTGGTGTGTGTGTGGTGTGTGATGTGCGTGTCGTGTGCGTGCGGTGCGTGCGTGCGTGCGTGCGTGCGTGCGTGCGTGCGTGCTGCGTGCGTGCGTGCGTGCGTGCGTGCGTGCGTCAGAGGTGGGAGTAAGTCCTACATGTGCAAGTCATGAGCAAGTCTCAAGTCTTGACCTACAAGTATCAAGCAAGTCCCAAGTCACGGTGATGAGAGTCAAGCAAGTCAAGTCAAGTCATACACATTCTGATGAATAAGCCCAGTTTCCGCATTTAAATCAGTTAAAAGACAGTGGTTATGAAAATGGATTCAACCCACACTATGATCTTCATTACATACACAGTTAATCATTTGAAATCTAATTTAGACCGATGACAATCATATTAGATTCATATTAACCCTAGAACTGCAGACAATATAGCTAGGACTCAAAAAGTCTGTTCAAAAAGGCAGAATTCCAGGTAAGAAACATATGGCATTTGCCATTACACATATTTAATTTAAATGTCTGTTAACACTAGAACCGCCAACAGCGTCAGCACCTACATAGATCATTTTCAAATCATTTAATTTGTTCCTCTTCATAATTTCCTTCTCAACTAAGTAGGACGATTTAAAACTCACTTAATTGGGTTAATTTAGAAATTGCTTCAGTTTATCATAACAGATCAAAAAATTCAGATTCATTTTACAATAAATCAAGGAATGATGCACTTCTACAAACAAAACAACAATAATTAAAAACATTAAAACAAAACTACTAAAAGTAGATGAACTACATTATTCAAAAGTTACAGTAACTTCTGATAATAACACAGGGGAAATAAACGATGGCATCTCTTTCCCTCTCTCTCTCTCTCTCTCTCTCTCTCCTCTCGTCTCTCTCTCTCGTCTCTCTCTCTCTCTCTCTCTCCTGACAGCCCGTCAGTATCAGGGTTAGTCAAAATGAAATCCCTTGGCGGGTTCTAGTGTTCATTTACTGTTTTGTCTTCTCTATTGCAATGCTTAATCGATTTGAAACCAAGTCTAACGTAGCTTAAAACTTAGCGTTAGCTTTCTAGCTAACACAACACATGCACGTACCTTTCTATATGGGTTTTTTTGTAGTGACGAATGAAGTTGGATGTTGTGGTGGTCGTGTCACTGATCTTTATGCTGCAGACCCTGCATACCGCTGTTCTTTCTTATTAGCGTCATCGACAAATAATCCTTGAATCCAAACTTGACTATTTGTGGAGTAACGCTAGCCGCTGCCATGTTAACTGACACTCCTGCCGTCTAGTGGGTTGCCAGGTTCTGCGCACGCTATAATCACCCAATCACATTTCGAAAAAACTAACGTAATATCTCAATACAAAAACAAACGCAAATATTTAATTTTAAAAGTCAAGTCCTTTCAAGTCATCTGTCTCAAGCTTAAGTCAAGTCTCAAGTCATGAATACCAAGTCAAAGTCAAGTCAAGTCTTTATCAATGTTAGTCAAGCAAGTCTCAATTCCAAAAATATGCGACTCAAGTCTGACGTGCGTGGGTGCATGTGTGCGTGTGTGTGTGGGTGTGTGTGTGTGTGTGTGTGTGTGTGTGTGTGTGTGTGTGTGCGTGTGTGTGTGTCATTGTCCCTGGTCAGTTGAGGGCCCCTCTTCGCCCTGACAGCGTCCTGACTGGGTCTGACCTCCAAACCACTGAGTTCAAAGTTCTAGTTTGTGTTTGCATCCAGCTCACTAAGTCAGTCACACACGGCCCTTTGCTTTCCATTCCCTTTTCACTCTGAATTTGTTTGGGTTAACACAGAGCATTAGGAGCTGGTAATGTGAAGTTAATGCGGTTAAGGAAAGATCAACCCTTAACCCTGAACATGTTAGTTTAACCTACCATCTACCAAGTGAACTACAGAGCATCAACAATCACATCCTAGTCCATAAAAGAACAAAAATAAACCTGGCTAGAAGTATTGCAAAGACTCTAATGCCACCCTGATAAAAGAAGTGAAGCAAACATATCTGAGATGTGCTCTTGAAGCCAAACAGACTTTAACTTCAGTTTAAATGGCATATTCCACATCAAACTCATTTAAAACTAAACACTTAAGTAACATTTATATAGTCAATTTGCATTGTGGGTAATATTTGCACCTAGGTTTTGAAACCTAAAGATGTGTGTAAGAAGAAATGTATTACAGTATATCTCTGGTTCCACTGCATCACTTGTTTGGCTCCTTTGAAATATAAACATGAGGGTAATAATAGCATAGTAGTGAACTAATGACTCCAGTGTGCATATTCAAGGTGAGAGTTTTGAAAGAAGTGGTCATATGAGCCGCGGTCAATTTAAATGCATTGACAAGTATACACACATTACACAACTGAGCCCAAACGTGCCCATCACCATGTGTCGAGGTCACAACAATAGTGCTCAAGGGGGATATACAGCATACTGCACAGAGAGAAAAAGGAAAACAAAGATGAAGTTGGGCCCCTTTGCTGGAACTGCTTCCTCCGCAACCCGACCAGAATTTGGCATTTATATGGCTGGCCTCGTTATGCTGCAGTCCAGACAATAAGTAGGGGAGGATAGGGAAAATTCAGTTTGTAAATGCACTTTTTCCCACTAACGAGCCAGTAAGCTGTGTGTCAGTTCTTAGGGTCAGGCCGGCACACACAGTATACATACAGATGTAAGCTCCCACACTTAATAGTGCTGTACAAAGAAAGGGTTCAGTACTCTCAAGAATAACTGACAACGTGTTAAGATGAAAAAATCAATAGAAAAGAGAAAGGAGCATTTTCGTAATACTTACAAATGTACGTTTGTAAGTGTTACAAACGTTGTTTGAAGGCTCATTCCAAAAGTGAACGATGTTACATTTTAACAGATTGTGAGGGTCCTTTCGTTTCCTATAGGTGCATTGTGCCTTTCAAAGTGGACACACATGCAGGGGGTAATTGCTGTCCCTGGGTGTGAACAGCTCATCAATCACTGACAGATATGGTGTATATTAGCCTTGTTAGCTCTCAAGGTAGCAAGCCAAGTTACATAAGCACACTGAATGGGCAGTCAAACATTTGAGCTAGATAAAGAGGCCCTTGAAAGCTGTGAATCCACCTGTTGTGCTGTTTTGTCTTCCCCCACTCAGCTCCCACACATTGTCCCACAGCGCTCAGATATACAATATACAAGTGTTGTCAAACACAGCAGGGTGTTTGCTCTCCGCCCGGAGTGTGCAGCTTCTCTACTGATGTGTGTGGGCGACAAGCACTCAGCAGCTCCCTGAGGGTTCACATGAGACTGTAGCAGTGAGGGGGCCAGGTTTGACATTTTAACACTGAGGGCCATAGCTTCTAAAAAGGGGTTTCAGTCGTGAAGTTGATGACTGTTTCCGTACTTTTTGTGTGAGCGGCCAAATGCAACCTTGCAAACGTCTCCAGCAGCCTGGTCTTCTAAAAGGTTACGTTTCCATACATAAAAGCTACTTAATGTTTATGAAGGAAAAATGTCCTCTACTTGTTTTTTGTAGCTTCACCAGGCTTGGGCATTAATCGGTTTCATTTAATAGGATGAAGTTATCAGGTAAAAACTCCCTTACAGTCACATTTGAAAGAAAAGATGTATACAAACAGGATTACAATGATATGTTTCATTCTAGGTAGACATACTGCATTTTCTTTTTGGTTTTTATTCAGGCTACTTTATTTTTCATTATTTCATTTTTGGTTTAAGTCCTATGATCACCCAGATTGATAACCAAAAATAATAAAGTAAATAATACTGCTTTTAATTATTCTGTTCAACTAAAACATAATTTGTAAACTACTACTATACTACTGTTGGATCCTAAATATCTTGGTTTCTTCTTTTCTGAGGTGACAATGTTCTGTTTGGTAGAAATTTCTTATTGATATTTATCGTCTCTTGTTGTTTTTGAAAGTAATCAGGTCAAAAAGTACTCGATTTTGTGATACTCATATTAGGTTAGTAACTACATTTTATTTACGTGTAACAAGTAATTGTAATAGAATACATTTTTAAAGTAACCAACCCTGAGTATCACACATACGTTGTGGGCTGGGATGTTATGTTGTAGGAAACAGGGATGAGCATGTCTGGTATCGTGCAACAATATTTCCAGTCATAAGAGGCCCTATTCCCTTTCCTGTAGTGTGTTCAATAGGTTTTGTGTGCATGTAAATGGTCTGCAAAGGCTAATATCCCCTGTGTTCCCTCCAGAGGGAGTTTCTCTCCCCCTCTCTGTTCATTGGGACTCCTTTGTTTACATCTGTAACATCATGACATCACAATGCAACACTCACCCTCCTATTGGCTAGCACTCCAACACATTGTACGTGATAGGCCAAGGGGCGGGACCATTCTTAGCGGTTGACCAATCACAACAGAGCCAGCCAGCAAGAGGTGAAAAGAAGTGCTGCAGCACAGGCAGTATGAGAACAATAAACATTAGAGCTTGAAAGTAGAGACACTACATACTACACTACATACACCTGAACATCTGCAGGAGAGGACTCTTTAAAGTAGAGACACTACATACTGATATACACCTGAACATCAGCAGGAGAGGACTCTTTAAAGTAGAGACATTACATACTGATATACACCTGAACATCTGCAGGAGAGGACTCTTTAAAGTAGAGACACTACATACTGATATACACCTGAACATCAGCAGGAGAGACTCTTTAAAGTAGAGACATTACATACTGATATACACCTGAACATCTGCCAGGAGAGGGACTCTTTAAAGTAGAGACACTACATACTGATATACACCTGAACATCAGCAGGAGAGGACTCTTTAAAGTAGAGACCTACTACATACTGATATACACCTGAACATCAGCAGGAGAGGACTCTTTAAAGTAGAGACACTACATACTGATATACACCTGAACATCAGCAGGAGAGGACTCTTTAAAGTAGAGACACATACATTACTGATATACACCTGAACATCAGCAGGAGAGGACTCTTTAAAGTAGAGACCTACATACTGATATACACCTGAACATCAGCAGGAGAGGACTCTTTAAAGTAGAGACACTACATACTGATATACACCTGAACATCAGCAGGAGAGGACTCTTTAAAGTAGAGACACTACATACTGATATACACCCTGAAACATCAGCAGGAGAAGGACTCTTTAAAGTAGAGACACTACATACTGATATACACCTGAACATCAGCAGGAGAGGACTCTTTAAAGTAGAGACACTACATACTGATATACAACCTGAACATCAGCAGGAGAGGACTCTTTAAAGTAGAGACACTACATACTGATATACACCTGAACATCAGCAGGAGAGGACTCTTTAAAGTAGAGACCACTACATACTGATATACAACCTGAACATCAGCAGGAGAGGACTATTTAAAGTAGAGACACTACATAACTGATATACACCTGAACATCAGCAGGAGAGGACTCTTTAAGTAGAGACACTACATACTGATATACACCTGAACATCAGCAGGAGAGGACTCTTTAAAGTAGAGACACTACATACTGATATACACCTGAACATCAGCAGAGAGGACTCTTTAAAGTAGAGACCACTACATACTGATATACAACCTGAACATCAGCAGGAGAGGACTCTTTAAAGTAGAGACACTACATACTGATATACACCTGAACATCAGCAGGAGAGGACTCTTTAAAGTAGAGACACTACATACTAATATACACCTGAACATCAGCAGGAGAGGACTCTTTAAAGTAGAGACACTACATACTGATACACACCTGAACATCAGCAGGAGAGGACTCTTTAAAGTACAGACACTACATACTGATATACACCTGAACATCAGCAGGAGAGGACTCTTTAAAGTAGAGACACTACAGACTGATATACACCTGAACATCAGCAGGAGAGGACTCTTTAAAGTAGAGGACACTACATACTGATATACACCTGAACATCAGCAGGAGAGGACTCTTTAAAGTAGAGACACTACATACTGATATACATCTGAACATCAGGAGGAGAGGACTCTTTAAAGTAGAGACACTACATACTGATATACACATGAACATCAACAGACAGTCCCTTTAACAAGCTGTTTGTGGAGGTGGATATTGTGCCTCATACTGCTGCTCAGGTCAGGGCTTTGTAGAGGACAGCTGGGCCTGTCCAGTCCACACACACTCGCTCACACACACAGTCACACGTGTGTATGTGTATTCTGCTGTTTGTTGAGATAGATAAGGAGACTCCTGCAAAGCGAGGTTGCAATAGCTGAGTTTCCATTTGACTATTTATTTGAATTTGAACAGCTGAATGGAAACATGCAATGGAAACAGTTTTATAAAACTGGGCAGAGAGGCAGCAGTGTCACATCATCTTTTGGGAGTGGTGTTTGTGTACAGTGTGTGTGTGTGTGTGTATGTGTGTGTGTGTGTGTGTGTGTGCGCGTGTGTGTGCGTGTGTGTGTTTGTGTGTGTATGTACTCTCTCTTCCCTCCATCCTTCTACTCTTTCTCTGTCCTTTTGGTTTCATTCAGTTTGAAAGACGTCAGTGAGCAGAGATCATATTCCTGTAAAGGAAATCTCAACTTTTTTTTCATGAACTGAAAGGGAGCTTTTCTGCCTCCACTGGAAAGAGTCCAGAACCTTCTCAATACAGCACCGGCGACAAAAGGACTCCATAACACCCGCTTTCATTCAGGTTTGCAAAACGACACAGTGGAAGCGTAAGAAAATAATTAAAAAGGATGGGAGGAAAAAATCAATTCAGTCAGTGTCAGAAGTCACGCTTCATGAGGCCGAGTGTGTGAACGCTAACTGCACACAGTCAGAGGAACGACACAGCGTCATAAACAGTGTGTGTGTGTGTGTGTGTGTGTGTGTGTGGTTCACTATGATGTGCTTGGTTGGCCAGTTGTAGTTGTTGGCCATGTGTTGGTGTCTTGCTGGCTCACTGGCCCTGGCTAATTGCTGGTCTGCATAATCTGTGTGGGCACTGAGCCATCCACGTTGGCATCAACAGATGACCACTCCTGTCCTACTCCTATCTGACTGTTTCCCCAGGATACAGTGGAGTTACACTGAATAAATTGAATTTATTACACAATTAAATGTATTATGTCAACAGATTTCACACAACTGTATAAGGTTAGTTGGAAGCAATGATATTAACTTAATATTATTGCTTTCAACTAACCTTATACAGTTGTGTGAAATCTGTTGACATAATACATTTAATTCTATGTTTCAGTTTTTTCCGTGCATATACAAATTTTGAAATTTTGAAGAAGCTGGTAATTGTCGTTTGAAATGTAAATCAAATGAAAGAAAAAAGTATAATTGCACCAGGGTATAATGCACAATGTTTAATATTAACAGGCAGTGTAATTGCACATTGCAAACCTCTTCAAAAATATATTAACCACCTCACAGCAAAAGAGTTGTTCTTACAAATGACTCAAAACCACCATGTTTTTTCATAAATAAAGTGAATAGCTGCACATTTAAACAGTAAAGACTGTTTTTCTCATAAATGTATCTGATTACTTGTAAATTAAAGTCATCTGGCATTTAAATCACACGTTTATTTTACGAATAAACCAATAACAGCACTTACCTAAAGTATGTGTTGCCTTTCCACTGCATGGTATTGCATGGCTCTACACACCTCTAGTCCCTCTTTCTGGCTTTTTTAGATTAAACTTTATTGTCATTGCACATAGTATTAAGAATACAAAATGCAGTTAGCATCTTACCAGAAGTGCAAAAGAAGCAGTAAAGTGCAGTATAATGTATCGTATAATATATGAAAAATACATATGAGGCGTGTGGCGCAGTGTGCTAGTGCGTTGGTGTTGGGGTCAGGGGGTCACAGGTTCAAACCCCTCTGCAGTCAGCATGTCGTTGAGACACTTCACCGCAAAGTGCTCCTGTGGGGATTGTCCACAGTGATGAGTATGTAAGTCGCTTTGGATAAAATCCTCTAACATGTGATGTAATATGACAAGTATAAACAGCAGCATAGAGGAAATAAAAATAGACCGTTTAATAATATAGACAAAATGTTATTAATGTGAAAGGTATAGCCATTTTGACAGTTTTAAGATGACTGTGCAAAGTCAACCACTGGGTATCCAGGGGGGTGTTTGTGTGTGTAGAGTGGGGTTTCTCATTCCATTGTGTGATCATTCCACAGAATAGACCCACAAAAGAGAAAGGAAATATTCTTGCACCTATTTTCCTTTTAAGAGAAAAATACAACCATACACCTGCTGAATTCAAACGTGTTAAGTGTGAGACACACTTCATTTAAACTTGACATTAACAAAATATATCCTTTGAGTACACAGTCGTAAATCACTAAGACTATATCATGATGATGGGTCTTGTAGTATGTGAGATGAACCGTTCATAGTCCCAGAGAGTTGGAGATAAAGACAGAAACACTGACTGTTGAACAACAATTACAAAAACGTATTCATCACTAAATTAAAAAACTCTTAGCTTTTATAGTCCCTTTGTGATTTTGAACAGAAAGTGGCTTTGACAGATCAAGAGAGCTCACATCCTTTGGAAATGTTAATGTTCTCTTTATCCCTTGTTTTCAGTTTTAACTTCGTGACTTTCTAGAAATGTGCTTTAGAACTAGGAGTGGAGCAGCCCAAGTGATGCAGTGTGGCTGTAAAGGGCCCCTCCCACTGGACCCTAAGAGACAATACGAGATGTAAGGCGGCACCTCTTTGAGGCAGGGTGTAAAGAAATGGGGCTCTATAGCACCCAGCAGTGCTTCCAAATGCTCAAACCTCCTCCCTGCTCTTTGCTGGTGTTCACACTTACATTCCACATTAAACTGGGAGTACATTCGAGGATTTGAGGCTCTGTTGTGTGTCGTAACCAAATGTGGAAGTGTATGTTTAAGAATAAGCGATCCCCCTTTACGACTCCTCTGAGCCTCTCAGAGCTCTGCGCTGAGATGAATAGCGACCACAGTGTCTGGAACTGGCCACCACTAGCCTGCCAATCAATTTGTTTAACTCCCCAGGCGAGGGCAGTGATTGGTGGACCCTGCACACACACTCCCTTCCTGCCAACAAAGCAGCCCATATGCCCTCCCAGCAGGGGCCGGCCCTGATATGGGGGCCCACGCATTAGAGACCCAGTTATAGGAATTTGGAGCTAATAGGATGAAAGGACTACCATCAGTGAATTGAAGCACAGAGCAAATCAAGTGGAATGCACATTCAGGGTGTCACTCATCATCCAGCCTTACCTCCATCCCACACTCCCCACACACACATCCACACACACACACACACACCGCCGCGCACAGGGGCCAAACACAACCCGTAATATGGCTGGTAATTTCATTTCAGCACAATAACTTGACTTAAACATGTGTAAGATCATTGTCGCTTGTTTGTCAAACACAGTTTTGTGACTGAGGTTAGCATTTCAAACTCAATTTCAAAGGCTTTATTGTCATATGTAGTTACGGTTATGGCAATGGAAATCTTAAGTACCAGGCTCCTCCAACAATGCAACATAAATATATATAAGGCATAAAACAATAAAAAAAAGTGTGCAAGAATAAACATAGTAGAAATAAAACAGTGCAAGAGAATGAGACAAAACTAATGTGCAAGTGATGCAGGAGGAGTGAAATATAAGTCAAATAGAATACGATAAATGGAATGTTTTATGAAATGCTGAGAGAGCTAAATACATAGGATCAGACCAGACGCCTCAGGCCTAGACGGCATATAGAGTGGTTCAGGAATGAGTCGTAAAACCTGAAAATGAGACATCATTTTACCACTTCTGCGTCCTGCCAAGTCAATGTTTTCTGAATGTGTTTTTGGTAAGTCTGAAATAAGGTCTGTGGTTAAAACAAGCTGAGGAGATTTTAAAATGTTGTTCTATAACATACGTCATTAAATACCCCACTGATGAGTGTCTGAAGCTTCTATAGGTCATGAAAAAATCTTCAATGAGCGCCCCAGTAAAACAACACAGCCGTTAGCTGTTAGCACTCAGAGCTCACAGCTCCTCATATCTGTTCAGAAACTAGACAAAAGTTAAACGAGTACAAACCACAGACTGTCTGTGTCATGGCGAATACAGTCGCTGGTTTATTTATGTCTGTATAGGCCGTTGTTGTGAGTGTGGACGGTCGGAGCATATATAACGTTAGCTTAGCCAATCTACATTCAGAAAACACGCATTTTAAAGGGTTTTTCGCCTGCCGTCTGTCTGCAGACTTGTCAAAGCATTAATTCATGGTTGTTACTAACCGGTATCAGTATGTTGTTACTTCGGCATCATTTTGAAACGTGTATTACAATTAAATCACGGTCAAATATGTTCATCTTGTTGTAGTTGTAGCCCCCTTGCCAGCGATTCTCTCTCTAGTTTAGCATACTCAGCCTGACTCAGCCTGGTTGTTCCTGGCCCTAGAACCACGATTTAGTCGGGCCAGAAAAAAGTTAAAAAGTAGCCCCGGGCCAAAACTAGGCCAAGTGGAAACGCAACCAAAAACGGGCCCCGCACGGCTCGGCACGCTTAAAGCGAGCTACCCGCTGCAGTGGAAACGCGCCATAAACGAGTTAAACATCATCAAGCCATCTTTAGCCACCTTTAGCTTAGCGGTGGTGATGCACAGCCATGTGACGTGATGTCGTTTGTTTTAGTACTAGTTAGCTTTTTACCACTAAAATGTACTTTAACTATTATAAAAGTGGTGATTATATGTGGAGATGCTGAACAAAACGTGGAGGTGTCATAAATGTGTGTTTGCCAAATATATTTTTTCCGGCCATATTCCAAAATGGAATTGGAAAAAAAAGAGGATGCTTCCACAAAAATACATCATCACTGCACAACCGTATGAGGGGAGCAGTCAGCGTCTTCCGTTCGGTTACTCCCTTACAAACAGCCCCTTTAGTCAGACCACACCAATATTCAACTCTGCTAATCTATTTGATTGGAGTTGTGCTAACTAAGTTAATTACTGAGATCCTCGAGTGCAGCGACAATCATTTTAAAGACGTCTAACAAGCAACAAAAAACAGCTAGTAACCTAAGAAGGAGGTTAGCCAAACTTATGTGGTGTGGTGTCTTCATGTGGTTAAGACACTCTGTGTGATCGTCTGACTGCTGACTTTGTTCCCAGATATAACCTATGGAGAGCAATATTGCCATTACTAACAACACAACTACTGTAATAACAGCCAATGTGTTCAAAATGAACTGCCATTTACCGTAGACTACAGGTCTGGTACACATAAGAATGTATCACCATAACAACAACAATATATCTGAACAATCCTTCATAATTAGATGTCAAGCCAATGTATTCTTAATCCCATGCAATATTGTATTAGTGTATTAAAAAGTGATCTGTGTATTATATCCATTTAACATAGATTAATGTTCATTACAGATTTCTAATTATATTTTCTGTGCTTCTAATTGGGTTTTGGAAACTGTCTTTGGATTAGTCAAATAAAGCCAATTACTATCTAACTCCCCAAACATATTGAAAGCAATGGATCTGAGAGGATTTACAGACAGATTTATTTTACATCTGTGGGCCATTTGATGCCTGTAGCTCTTAATCACAAAGCTGATTGTTTTCACCCAACACAACTATTTGGAAATAGTTGTTAATCTCCCTCCCAGTGGAGTCTGTTTTGGTCAGACATAATCTGTTGAGTCTGATTGAGCTGCATAATCCCTGGATGAGGAAGTGTAGGCCCCCGCCCCCAGCCCCTCCAGCCTTTATTGGATATCTCTGTGGCTGGCTGGAGATGTGACCCCACCCCCGTCTCCTCTGGCGTAGCTTCTCTACTGTATGAGTCTGCCCTGGGGGCTAAACAATATGCTCCTATGTTTCTAATTAATCAGAACCTCAATCTGTGAGAGCAGATCTGTGCGGGTCTGAGAGGCTTTCCCTGTTGATTGGCTTCCCTCTGTCCTTCCTTTCCTCTGTCACCTCCAAAAATCCTTTCCTCATCCCTTCACCATCTTTTTCCTTTTCCTACCTGATACAATTCTCCATATATCTGGAACAAACTCCCAGAAACCTGCAGGTCCACTGAACAAACTCAACCGTTGACTTTAATAAAGTGTATTATATCAGCAAATTGTATTAAGTTAGCTGAAAACAATAATATTAAGTTGAACCTAATATGTTTGATTTAAACTTCATATTATTGCTTTCAACTAACCTAATACAATTATGTGTAATCTGTTGATATAATGCATTTAAATAAAGTCAACGTCTCGTTTTCAGTGTAACCCCCACCCCCCATCTTTCGCTCTCTTTTCCTACTTCTTCTGCTTGTCAGGATCTGACTCAGGGTCAGCGTGTTCTGTCCTGGGTGCTCTGGTAGCGGTGAACATGGCACATCACAGATCTGAGCGCAGAGCGGCGTCTGCAGCTTCCTGTGACTCTGCAGCCGTTGGTGATGCAGTGACGTGGAAGTGACTGACAGCTGGGGGGCTCCAGGAATGAATGGAGGATCAATGACACATATCAACAGACTACTCTGAGCCGTGTGTGTGTGTGTGTGTGTGTGTGTGTGTGTGTGTGTGTGTGTGTGTGTGTGTGTGTGTGTGTGTGTGTGTGTGTGTGTGTGTGTGTGTGTGTGTGTGTGTGTGTGTGTGTGTGTGTGTTAGAGGGTAAGGGTTAAGACTAGGGCTCTGCAAAATGGAGGGAATCAAATATCATCAATATTCCTGATGAATCACCGTACTGCGAACACATTGGCGGCTGGACTATTGATTCCTTTAGAAAATCTTCTTCCAGTACGATTTTTTATAAGATTTGATGATCATCATAATGTCTATATAATGTTTATGGTTAAAAGCCATTAGAACAGCTGGACAGGCAGGCAAGTTACCAGAAAATGAAATCACTTCACGACATATAGGCAATATTAATATTAGAAAATGAATGTAAGAATATATCTAGTTTAATATCACTATATTGATAACATATCAATAAATTGTTCAGAACTAATTCAGACGGACTTTTTGTCTTTTGGCCATATCTAAATCATGTATATCACTAAAGTTGAAGAATTTATTTTGATGATGAAAAATATCCATTTATATAACTGATTTGAACTTGAAATAACAATTAGTTTTCCTTCTGAATTTGTTAATATTAGTCACATAAACCAAGAAAATATGAAAAATATGAAATATAATACAATTGTTGTCTAGTATAGGTCTACAAGCATGATTGTCATCATTGTGATACAACCATTAAATGTCATTATAATCATTAAAGGTAACTCTTACACAAAGCCTGTGTGTCCTAGTTTTAATATTCAAGCCATAGCAGAACCTTGCATAACTCTTCCGCCATTGACTGTGATCGTTTCCACTTCAGCGTACTCTCTAAACACTCCGACATTGAAAGAAAATGATCCCCACAATGACTTGTGATAGTCACACACTGAGCCTGTGTGTGGATCATGTCCTCTCTTAGAGCCCCCTCTGCTGGGATCAGTTGAGCATCACTCCCATGCAGACCTTCTGTCTAATCCATTCAAAGGTCCCTTGTTAATAAACCTATTGCTACATAGAATGTCTCTTAATGTTCAGCCATTTACATTCTTCTTATCTCTGGAGAAGTCTCTTTTAACTTGAAACATTTAGTCATTTGCTCGAAGAGAACTGTGAAATGTTTAATGTGTCTTTCTAAGCCAGAGAAAAAACATAGCTGCTGTTCTCCAGGAACGTAGCCTCCCATGTTCACTGCAGGTGTGTGTGCTGGGTAGAATGGAAAGAACAGGGAATTGTTCACATTATATTAACTTCATTATTTATTGATAAGAGATAAGCTTGTTCGCGGCACACAGGTCATTTAGGTCAGGGGTCTCAAACCCTGTGGGCCTTGAGTTTTATGTGGCCCCGCAAGAGCTTGCAAAGAATATAATACGTTTATTATACGGTTACAGGTCACTTTACAGAAGCAGGCGGCCCATAAACTACATGTCCCACAATGCATCTCGTTTTGTGACATGTGCACAGAAGAGACTTGCAATGATTTGCCCTGGACTTCTGCTTTCAGACGTAATTAATTACTAAGTTATTATCCTATCAGATAATAATCCAATTCAGAGGCAATCATGTAATATAATACATTATATTATATATTTATATAGTTACAAGCGGCGCTTTGAGTGCGACCTTTATGCGAATGTGGCCTGCGATGAAATTGAGTTTGACACCCCTGATTTAGGTTATTTAGTTATGCCTGGCCTAAATATTTTATACGACTATGATAGATGAGGGGGGGGGGGGTTAAGTGCATCTTTGGGCATCACTCACCTGTTATTGCAATCAGACATTGAGTTTAGAAGGGGACTGAACTAAGACTAAATAATACGATTACAAAGTAATTAAAGGGTGAAATACAATTCAATACAGTGCAGTTTAACGGCTGTATCACACTCTGTTTTTATTATTTCCTTTTTTTGAGAGAATATGTGTTGTTTTTACTGTTGGTTGGTAATTGTCACGTACGTTCAGACCACACGGCAGAGAACAATAGACCATCTGTGATCAAGAACAATGGAACTGTCACAATAGTTTAAAGAGAAAGGGAGAGAGAGAGAGAGTAAAAACAAACAAATAATAGAGTGGAGCAGAGAGGGCCAGGAAGTGAGCATCACAAGGTCTCCCTCTACAAAAAGTCATGGGATTTTACACATATCATCCTTATCAAATATGTTTATTTAAATGTATGCAAATAGTTTTAATTGTCCTAAATATACTTGTTGGTATCAGTTTCAAAGCAAAAGTTGGCATTGCAAGGGGCTCCCTTGACAAATGGATTTAAAAATATTGAAGAAAATAAGAGCTGTTGCAAACACACATCTTTGATACTTACACGTTTTTTTCAGCAGGATAACTTCCATATGTAAATGGCACTTTTTTAATAATGAATGTGTAAATGCAATTGCCAGAAGTTAAAAGCTAGCATTGGCTGTAGGCAACTACATTACGGTCGCACGGCTGCGCATCACCACCGCTAAGCAAAAGGTGGCTAATGTTGGCGTGATGACGCTTAGTAGTCTCAATTAGTCACTAGTTAGCAACTGCTGTTTGATGATGCGTAGGAGCGTTGGATTTTCACCAGTGGGGTCATAGAACCAAACATGAACATCTCCTGAGCTTACATTCATTTAGGCATCTAACCAAAAAAAAAATTGTTGACTTCAAGATGAGGGAACCGGAAAGAATGGTCACACGCGAATGTGTGTGTGTGTACGCGTGTGTGCGTGCGTGTGTGTCCTGGTTGCCATAGTGCTGACTCTCCTCGTTCTCCGAGGTTATAAAGTATGGAGGCAGTGATGTGGAGATGACCTCAGAGGTTATCTTGTTCCTCCTCCAGCAGGTCGTAATGTCCACTAATAGGATGCCCTGTATCCCCCAATGGTGTTAGATTGTGATGTTGAGTCAGCTGGTTTCTACAGAGCCCCTGGAAATATACTCTGGTAAGTAATAAGACATGAGCACTATACATGTTTAGAGGTGTGAGGTGTTTGTAGATATATGATCCCCAGACTGTCTACAGGAAGAGTTATTATCTTTTATTAGATGCTGCTTGTGCAACTTGTGTGGAGAGAACCTAGGTTGCTTTGTTTTTCAGTACATCCTGAAGCTGGTGTTTTTTGTCAGATGTAAAATGTAAGCATGGCAGAGTAAATGTTACGCTCCTGTGACATGGTTCTTGAACAAAACTCAATTCCCCCTTTTTCCAGCCAATGAGATTTGTTTTCAGTTGTATACGGTATGTCTGTCCTGTTGGCCACCACTTTGACTTGGTTACATTCAAAAAGTGAGTTTCATAGTGTCAGTTTGACTGTTTAACAGTTTCAGCCTCCCATCTACACGACACCGGTCTATGTTGTCTCCCATCCAATCTTTTCCATCCCACACAGTCTCCACTCTCTTTGAAAGCTCATGTTGTGTAACGAAGCTTGTCACAGCCGGATAGGGACAATTCATCCAGAAAGGACTCCTATTGGTGGCGGGCCATCTAGCTTATGTGTAACAACATTCAACCTATCCAGCCCCCAATGATAAGATGATGATCCTCCAGCCTACCTTCCTAAAGTCAGAGGTCAGCTCTGGTGTCTCAGGAATGAGTCCCAATCCCTCGACGCACCCTCATCGCATAGTCAATGGGTTTTTGGTTAAATGCCCTGAAAAAAGGGCTGTTGTAAATAACCCACTGGTGAATGCCTCAAGATTTTACGAGTCTTAAAAATAGGTGACAAAATCAGACTACTAAACATCATAGTAATTCATATTAGCCCCCTTTACCTTAGCTATGGAGACATACATTTGAATTAGCCAAACGTTAGGTATTTACTTCTGACAATTGCATTTACTTTTCAACTATAATAAAAGTGGTCTTTTAATGTGTGTTATCCTGTGTTTGTCCAATGGTCAAAAAGAATGCATTTACACAATAAACACAACAAAATAAAAATGTTGTTGAAAAGAAGAAATATAAATAATGAATACAAATAAATAATGACATTTAAAAAGAAATACATAGGGCATTTCTAAAGGGAAATTACATACTAATAATCAATAATTAGTATATTTTTCTTGCACTGTTCCAATGTAGCACCAATGTTTTTTATTTTTTTTATTTTTTTTTATCTGACAGCATGCACACAGATCCACAGGACAGAAGAGCCTCCATCAACATGAGAAACTGAGGGGAGACGGTCAGCTGTACCTCTGACCAAATGTTGTGCCATATTGTCTGTTTACCATTCTGACCCTGAGCTGAACGCTTTATGCAAATGATATGGCAGTAATTTAATTAATGAGGGGAAAGGGATTTACTATCTGGCTGACATTCTGAGATGTTAAGGCTGACATATGGTGGTTTGTTTATCAGGTCTGCTGGAACACACAATGGTGAGCATCAGTAAACAACAAAACACTTACCAAATATGCACATGTGTGTTGTGTCAACATGTATTTAGTCTGCATGTTTATAACATGCAGGAACATGTAGTTTTTAAAAGTCAAACTAAAGATATTCTTTATTTTGTCTCACTAAGCATTACATATGTATCTCTATTTTACTCTATTTTCTTAAAAACAAGTTATTAAAACAAAAACAATAATGGTATTTTGTGTTTTTTTGTGTACTTAAAATCTTTAACACTATATTTGTTTCCCTTGTCCAGCATTAAATGTGCCCCTTTCATTCAATAACTGGACCCAGCAGGAACACCCCAGTCAAATTCTTCTAGAACCGCCATTGGTGTATAACATCTGAGAAGGCTACTTCCTCCACCTTCATTAAAGCGCTGACAAGGACTTTATTTTGAAAGGGTGAACAGGAAGTCCTGTGTGCTGTTCCCGCGCTGCTCTGTCTGACAGACTGACTGCTCTGTGTCACAGTCTATGATCGCAGCTAACGGGGTCCACCCTTGAGTTAACCGAGAGCAGACAGAGTAAGGACGGTCCGGTAACCTGCAGCTAGGTGTACCTCCGCTGCTGCACGAGCCCTGTCGGTACCGGAGGCGACAGTCAAAGGATGAGAGCGCGAGCACTGCAGTAATGATGCGTTTTATTGTGGACTGCCTGAGGACACCGCGCGCGAGGAACCCGAAGGATGAAGGGTAAGGTTTAAACGCTCTTTAAGAATTATAACACAAGTATGTTCGAGCTGTATTCCCATCAGTCCTTTCCAAAAAAATATTTGGCGGTTTTAACTTTAAAGAATTTAAAACGAAAATGTAGGCTTTGAATCGAGAGTAAATGTAGGCTTTAAGGTACCTAGTGTAGTCTGCAGTAACATGCAGGCCTGCACACATTGTGTTAACAGACGTGTTTAGTGAACATCATTAGCCTGTGGGACATGTCTGCCAAATGTAGCATCACTAAGCCTACCTGGGGGGTAATAACTTTTATATGAAGTCTGTGGTAATAACCAAACCACACTTACTCAAGCTGATACAATGTTTGTCTTCACCTGAGTATTCCCATGTTATCCTAATTTAAAACATTATGGAGAAAACGCTTTTAATTAAGTCCATTATATTTGATTTAGTTACTTTTCAGATCGAATTTTGAGCCAAAACCTATACATTGTGAGCCACAATGTACATGTTGAGCCATGTTGAGCCACAAACTTCCCAACAGTATGTACATTATTTTAAATTGTCCTCACTCAGCCAGATTAATGTTTCTTTAATTACGCATACATTTATCAGCAATAATAAGCAAGTAATAGACCAATCGCATAACCCAGCTAACACTGATATCGATGTTTGAGAGTTGACAACAATCTGATAAGTATAAAGTTAAATAAACACATCAACAAACAATCCTTATTATCCCTCAGATTGTCTTTAAAAATGGTGTTCACGATACTGTATAGTCAGCGGAACATTTTACCACGTAAAAACCTTCTTGCGAGTGCTCTGGAAACTTAAATCTGGTATGGCATCTTTGTAGTCAAATGTTTTTTTAATTATCGGCTAAGATAAAAATCAATATCCAGAAATCTGCAGTATCCTGTGCACGGGCTGATACACATTGGCACATCTTGCAGCCAATATGTATGTACATCCAGCAGACACAAAACAACAGCATCACTTATTTGAGTCATGTTTGTGTCCACCTGATGGTGTAAGTCAAATATTCTCTCTCTTATAGCTCTGCTTTTGTCTCCACCCGCTTCTAAAAACATCAGCTTCAACATGGTTGATATTGCAGTGTTTAGTGAATGTGCCATGATAGCTGATTTAAAGGGGCAATAAAGCTCTGCAGAGCTGCATCTGTGTGATAGTACTCTGCAGTGTTACTACAAACCTCACACAAAGTCATTTCTTTGGACTAAAAAGGTCCTTTTAAAGCACACATATCAATAAATCACTCCACAGAATAAGGTGATCTGTATATAAGGATGTTTCCAATGCAATACATACAAACAAATCCTGCATAAGTAGGGCTGAACGATTCATCGATTTTAATCGCAATTACGATGTTGGCTTGCAACGATTATGAAAACAACATAATCGAAATAAAACAATTATTGATTTAAAAAAAAAAAAATGTTATTGTTTTTTTAGGGCTGCACGATATTGAAAAAAACTGACATTGCGATATTTTTTTCCCCTGCAATATATATTGCGTTTTTTTAACTATATTTAACCGGAGGAAGGATTTTAGTCACGGACGTCTGGATCTTAACTGGTTGACTCATCATGATCTAACATGTCCTGATAATGCATGTTGCTTCCCCTCAAATAAGGGGGTTCATCTGTGAATGAAGAAGAGAAGAACCGTTTTGGATCCAAAATAGTTCCAGATGGCAGATGTTGCTTTTCTTTTTGGAAGTAAATCTTCATTCTCGCCGGTATTGTCCTCCTGTGCCTCGCTCATTTTTTGCATGTCACTCACTCAAGTACCCCTGACATGAGAGCCGCGCAAGTTTTCCTTTTGTAGCAAGCAGCAAAATAATTGTAACATGACGTGTTTGAGTTCATTTGCCTACTTAATATCGCAAGTCCTAAAAAAAAAAAATGAAAAAACAAAAGATAATTCTAACAAATGAATAAAATCGCACGTCCCTGCGATGTGAATATCGCGCATGCGCATATTGCGGTTATCGCCATGACACGATATATCGTTCAGCCCTAGTTTTTCAGTTGAATTATACTTAAAGTTCAGGGTAATCAACTGTTAGAAACATACTGTTCACATTTCTTTTTTCAATAAATTGACGTTTTCAAAGTAAATGGATAATCGTTTTTAATAATCATGATTTCAATTATTGACCCAAATAATCGAGATTATGATTTTTGCCATAATCGAGCAGCCCTAACATATAGTCATTTCATTGAACTAAAAAGCATAGTCCTTTTGTCTGATAAAGCACACATATCAATAAATCACTCAACAGAATACCTTAAGGTGGTCTGTATAGAAGGGTGTTTCAAATTCAATACATACAAACAAATCCTGCATAAGCACTCATCTGTGTGCTCTGGTCAATAAACTATTCCCCGTGTCAGCAATCTGGACCATTAACCATTTTGCCTCACCCCTTAAAAGGCTTCACATTCAGAGGCAGACGCAGCATCAGCAGATAGCTGCTGAGTTAATCAAACTGAAGACCTTTGTGAAATGAAATGCCTGTTTCAAATAGTCATGGGTATTCCAAACAAATGTACTTAAGTCCATTTTTGATGAGGTATTTTAGATCCATGTATTCTTTCAAAAGAGCAGAGAATCGGCATACTTAACAACTGAAGCATCATTACGTGGATGAATGACCACATGAAGAGATCCGTGCTTCCTGTCAGTAACTGGGTTAGAGGCAGCCCTCACGGACAGGCTTCAGATCATAGTGACACACGAGCTGCAGCAGTAATGCTCACACTGTCAAAGCTCACACTCAGATGGAAGGAATTGACGTAATAAAACCCCAATGAGGTGTAATCAAGTTGTACCTTTTAGATCAGAAAATATGAGATGCTTTATCAATAAGTCATTCAAAAGAAAAATGATCTTCAAACATTCATCTGCTTGTCTTGGCCATGTAGCAGGAAATGAAACTCCTTTGTGGGGTCGACTTTTAGACCGGCTAAACAACATCTCACTATATCACCTTATGTCTGAAAAATGTAGTATTTTCTGTCTTTTCTTACATTGTTTAGAAATACAATTCCTGGGTAGGGTTAGGGTTACCCTACAAGTCAAGGTGCCTGCTGTCAAAAGCATTTGATTTAATAAAACAGAATTTCAATTAATTTCTTATATATAGTGTCCATTGTTTTAGCGACAGTAACTTAAACTTGCAAAAATAACTTTTGTCATATTTGCAATCCTGACATTAGCAAATAAATCTAGTAAAACTAAAAGTCTCTAAAAGACCAATCAGAGCTGAGGGAAGTCTTACCTGTCAATCACTGCTACTGAACTCCCATTTTAGTCATCTGAAGTCCCGCCCATCTACTTCCGCCCCATGGGACCTTATTTCGGAAATAATGTATTGAAGTCAATGGGGAGAGAAAGATTATCTTTCCATCCCGTTTGATTTGTGCCATGAATTACACATATGATGTTTGTCAATCTTAAAAAATAATTTCCATGTAAAAAAAGTCACAGTTTGTCGTAAAACTGTTGAAATATAAGACTATGAAAAATACGCAACTAGAAAGACTACAAATCCCAGAGACACATTACACGTTACACATTACACTCGTGTAACTCACCGAAACCTTGTAAAGCCGGTCCCGCGTGCTGGCTCTCACTGAACCGACTAACTCCCCTCGTGTGTATGTACAGTTCTCAACGTGCCCAGACTTGCAGTGATTTTCACCTCTTTTAATACTTTCCACCTCATTCTGAAAGAAAGAGGTGAAATGTTCCAATGTGGCGCCCATCTTGGTGTGTGGTGCGAGACGGGAGATGTAGTTCATTGAGCGGTTTCACACAAACAAATGTGTTACTTCACAGTTTTACGACACATTTTCATTTTTTTGAATTGCAAAATTATCTTTTAAATTGACAAACATCATATGTGTAATTCGTGGCACAATTCAAAAGGGATCGAAAGATAATCTTTCTCTCTCCATTGACTTCAATGCATACTTTTTTCTAAATAAGGTCCCATGGAGCTCCCCGGAAAGAAAGGGACTTCTCCTCTCTATTGTGAGCTCCAGCTGGTGGGCGGGGCTTTGGTTCCATTGTTTTCAACAGGGTCACAAACCTTGTCATTTTCTTGACGGAAAATACAGTAGAATATGTTTCTGAAAGCATTTATTTGTATCATCATAGATCATAATTAAACGGTAACTGTCACGGTTGTCATGTCAGGTCACAGGTCTATGTCTAGGTTTGGGTGTTTTCGCTGTTCTCTATGTCATGTTTTCTTCCGTCGTTAGTTTCCCTGGTGTGTCTCGTTAGCTGATTGTGTTCACCTGTGGCCCTTGTGTTTCTCCTCCCCTGCCCGGCTGTTTCTCGTCTTGTAATTATCCCTCCCTGTATTTAGTCTTGTCTCGTCCTGTGTTCAGTGTTGGTGCTTCTTTTGTTGGTGACTGAATTCACCGGTGAGTGTTCTGTTTTGTCTGTATTAGTTTCCTTATCCTTGAAATAAAGGTTTATCAGAGTTATCTGCATTTGGGTCCTGCTTCCTTCACTCAACCGTGACAGAAAGCACCAACACTGAACACAGGACGAGACAAGACTAAATACAGGGAGGGATAATTACAAGACGAGAAACAGCCGGGCAGGGGAGGAGAAACACAAGGGCCACAGGTGAACACAATCAGCTAACGAGACACACCAGGGAAACTAACGACGGAAGAAAACATGACATAGAGAACAGCGAAAACACCCAAACCTAGACATACTGTAGACCTGTGACCTGACATGACAACCGTGACAGTAACAATGAACAGTTAGCTGCCTCAATTGGCACAAAATAAATACCTAAATGAAAGCAGCTATTTTACATTCCTTGTCTGCTATACCATAGTTAAGTGACTGATAAAGCACTCTATGAATAAAATGTATAACCATTATCTTATTTGAATATGACTACATTCATGACATTTGATTAGATTAGACTGAAATATACACTCACAAAAAATTATTGTGTTTCAAATCGTAACCTTTTATAATACATTTATGAAGGGTGTTGTTGAAACAGGATAGAAGTGTTACATTTATCATCTTATTATGATGATGCCGTGAATTCATATGATTGTTTCAAACATTTGCCTGTACAGACTGCTGCTCTGATGTTTTTATGAATGGCTCAGCCTTGGGTGGTGTGTGTGTGTGTGTGTGTGTGTGTGGTGTGTGTGTGTGTGTGTGTGTGTGTGTGTGTGTGTGTGGTGTGTGTGTGGTGTGTGTGTGTGTGTGTGTGTGTGTGTGTGTGTGTGTGTGTGTGTGTGGTGTGTGTGTGTGTGTGTGTGTGTGTGTGTGTGTGTGTGTGTGTGTGTGTGTGTGTGTGTGTGTGTGTGTGTGTGTGTGTGTGTGTGTGTGTGTGTGTGTGTGTGTGTGTGTGTGTGTGTGTGTGTGTGTGTGTGTGTGTGTGTGTGTGTGTGTGTGTGTGTGTGTGTGTGTGTGTGTGTGTGTGTGTGTGTGTGTGTGTGTGTGTAAGGGGTGTAACGGTTCACAAACATTTCGGTTCGGTACGTACCTCGGTTTTCAGGTCACGGTTCGGTTCGGTACGTTTTCGGTACAGCAGAAAAAATTATTGTATTGCACTTCATTTATTGTCTTGGTTGATTCTGTTGGCTTATATTTTATTGTATCAATAAGGTATTTAGTTTTTCCCTTCAGTTATGCTAAAGTCTTTTATTGCACTTCAAGTCTAAAGTTTACATTTTAATTGTTTGGCACTGACTTTTCCTCATTGATGTTTTATGTTTTACTTTACCTCAGAAAGTTCATTTTTATACTGAGAAACTGCCTTGATGCCATATCAAAATGTTGAATTGTTCATTCAGGGATTCATTTCAGAAATAAAACCAGCTTGAAATGCTATTTTGGTCTGTTACTCCTTTTAGTTTTTAGTTTCTGTTACCTTGTAGGTGCTTGTACTGTTAAGTAACTTAAAAATAACCATAATAACCGACATGAAAAAATATCGTGATATATATCGTCTATCGTGATACTGCTTGAAAAATATTGTGATAATATATTTTTCAATATCGCCCACCCCTCTGTGCAAGTTTGATGTATTGCCAGCCGCGTAACCAATGTTAGTTGAACAATGCCGACGAACAGCTTTGGTTCGGTCCACCTGTCTTTGTCCGTCATCCTTGTTCGTAACTGCGAAACCAAAATGTTCCCAAACCGGAGACTTCAATGATGCTGGAGGATTTTCGAGCTCAACTTCATCTGCGTTCGCCATTTCGACAGTTCCTCAAATTACTGACTACATTTGAACGCATCCCTGTGACCAGCTCTCATAGTATGCCTCTCGTCCAATGAAATGACTTGCTCGCTCTATGACGCGATGAGCCCAATGTGAGCAAATTACTCTGAATGCTGCGACGCAGCACCTGAGATTACTTCCAAGAAGTTGTTCACGTTCTCAATTTTTTACAATTAACGGTATATTCGTTTGGTACACTTCGGTACACACGTGTACCGAACCGAAGGGCCCGTGCCGAAATTATTCGGTACGTGTACGGTACGTGTACGTTAGGGTGCATCAAAATGCAATGCAAAAGATTTAATCTCAAAATATGAAACTGTTAGGTGTTGCATTTTGTTCCAATGTCTATACAAATGATTTGTGCAAAGTTTGAGGAAATTTCATTCAGATTTAGAGGCGCAACGCAGCATGTCAAATTTTGCCATTTTGCCAAAAAGTGCCATTTTCGGTGCTTTTAGAACTCCCATTTATGGATAACATAACATGGCAATTTCTCAAAAATACAACAAATAGTTATCGAGAAGATGTTTTTGAAAGGACCTAAATGTGTTTATTTAAGAAGAAACGTTGACATTTGTATTGAACATCACTGCAAAATGGTTGAAAATGTAGTCCTAGTCAATTCAATTCAATTCAATGTCATTAGTTTAGTCCTTCACTGTGTTCAGCTTGTGCTTGCAGCGGCGAAGATTGGGCTGTTCACAGCGGTCATGCTCAACTGCTTGAAGCACATTCTGCAGATGTTGCTCACTCTTGGCTGCTGCCACAAAGTCTGATGTGAGTTTGACTCCACGCTCGGCACAGTCATTCACGACGTTGATTGCACGCACATTCACCACACCTGCCTGGAATGATGCACTGGTAGCCCAATCCTCTACAGTGAGTGAGAGAAATGCTGGATCGATGTGCAGCTGGTGCATTCCAAACCAGCAGTCTGGGTTGGCAAGGTCGGCCAACCTGGTGGTCGGCGAGAGGACTGGAAACTTTGGCTTGCCGAAACCAGTGCCAAAGCGCTGCTGTGGGGCTCGCATGGGAAGATCATCTGGCTTGTGCTCCAAGATGGCATCCGCAAGTGCACGCCGCTCATCAGCTGGCACCTTGTTGCTGAAGAGTGCCAGGGGCAGCATCTCACCGGTCAGGTACCAGAGGTGCCTCTCCAGTGCTTTCATGGCCGAGGTTGCAATGCCCTCGTCAACAGACTTGTAAGTGTACAGGTTGTGGTAGAGTTTGAGGTCATTCCATGCGGCATCTACGGCTGTGTCACAGGTCAGCCACCATGTTGCGTAGATGTGCGTAATGAAGTTGGCAAACGCCCGAATCTTCGGCACCTGCTGCCGTGTGGTGATGGTGCCCTGGGGAAGCAAGGCGATATGCTGCTCCATCAAAGCCAGCTTGAGAGTGTAGAGGAGCTTGGCCATCCAGCGTGCCTTGTGCAGAGCTCCCGGCCGTTGGAAGTTAACTGGAGTCTGTGCTGCATCATCTGCACCCAGATCGCGTAGACCGCGTAGGATGCTGAAATATTTGCACAATTGCCGCCCGACTCTGTGATCAAGCCGCGCGTGAAGGCAGCCTGCTGCATCGGTGTGATCTTCAACCGTGTAGCCAGTGACACGAGACTTGGCCGGCTGAGGATGTCGGGTGGAATGAAGGCTGTGGTGCCAGTCTTCTTATGCTTGCAAGGGGGTGTGTTCTCAGCCGGTAGAGTGGCTATTTCATCTGTAACGCTATCCTCATCACTTTCGCTCTCCAACATCGCCATTCTGGACTTCACTTTCATTTCCTGCTGCTCACTGGTAAAGTGTGACTGCCGGGCAGCTGCCCCAGCTTCACGCTTCTGTCGCCGCTTTACCTTGGATTGCAACTTGGCGTCGAATGCGCCAAATGTGGCCACTCGGTCTCCCTTCATGCTAGCCAGGAAAGCAATGTCCTCTGGATTGCGGATCTTCTCCTCTGCGTTTGGAGACCACAGTGGGAATGTTGAATCTAGCCTGCGCTCCATTGCATCCACCTGTCGAGCTGTAGCCTTACTGGAGCGCCTGGCCTGTGGAATGCGCCGCAGCTTGTTGTTGACGTCAACTAGCTCCACCATCTTGTTGCACGCACCCCGATCGCTCACCATTGGGATATTGGCCTTGGCGTAAAATGGCCGCACCTGCTCCAGGACTACTTTGGCTGCCATGAAGCGTGACAAGGCTCCATTCATACCGGGTCGCTTGTCATGTAGTTGCACATCACAGTTGTACAGCATGCACCGCAAGATCTGACGACCACTTGGCAGTTTGGCCCCAGTAATCATGCCATCCGCATTGGTGATGCTGGCACCCAGACCGAAGACCAGGCTACGGCTCCTCTGGCGTGAGCCTACGGGCGAGGGCAGCATCTTATGAGAGCCGGATACTGGGGCAGGTAGTGGTCTAGATTGCCTGAAAATATAAAGTGGTTTAACACAAAATAATGTATTAGTCTTTTGTTTTCTACAGTCAAATGATGAATAAGGATAGTGTTACAAATATACCTTAGTAAATAAAATTTAAAAAATACCTTAGCATGCATTATCCACTTGAACCTTAGCATCCATTCAGAGGGGAAACTTGCCAAAAATAGCAGATCTGCAAGCCCACTACATGCTCAATTATAATAAGACATAAAACATGCACACAGGCGAACCTTAGACAAATAACTAATGTTAGCAGGATGACTAGCAAACAGTAGCTAGCTGCATGTAATTAACACAAAATTACATAAAACTGATAGACATTTTTATTTTACTCATTAAATATACCAAAGTACAACTCATATGGCAATGATCCTTAATAAAAGTACACCAACACAAAGAATAAAGAGTAGATTACCTCAAATGTCTTCAGATCAAGGGTGGAGTCTTTTTGCCTCACAGAATTGTGCTTCATTAGCATTAGCATTGTCCTCGATTGTCTCAGGTTAGCATGGCTACCAAATAAACATTATGTTGAATGTTGAAATGGAAGTTGTAGCTAGAGTGCATTATGCACAATGTGTTGGTAATGACAGTAATATTAAAGTAGATAAAAAATAAACAAAAGGTAAACACATGCATATATATGCTGGTTACCCCCTTTTGCCATAAAAGATGATGGCCGTTGCACCTCTAAATCACCTCATATTGTAAAAATATTTTGCATACGTTATTACAACATGAATTGGAACATTTTTATCCCCTTAACAGATCAGCAGGTTAAAAATGATTTTTTTGATGCACCCTAGTGTACGTGTACGTGTATCGTTACATCCCTAGTGTGTGTGTGAGAGAGAGACTGATGCATACTGCAGTGTTCAGTGATGGAGATGGAGGGGGGAGGAGTAGGAGGGAGATGTGTGAGGACTAAAGGAGACGCGTGATGGTAGGAGGTGAGAAAGGAAGGAGGAGGAGAAATATGAAGTGAGGAGACTAGGGAGGAGGAAATACATTCTCCTATGGATGGATAGACACACTCTAGTGTTCTCACTCTGACTCATCCCCCTCTCCCTTTCAACTCTCACATTGGTGCATTCTGCCTGTGTGCACCCTGGGGACATAGACACACACACAGCACACACACACACAGACACGTTCACAGAGCGGCTCCGCCTCCTCTGCAGTGTAGCGACAGCCAGCGAGGGCAGCAATGGAGGAGAAGGCAGTGAAGCAGGAAAAAATCGAGGGATCATGGGAGGGAGTGCAGGATGGAGGGAAGGCAGACTGGAAGAATGACTGCTCCCTCTCCTCCCTCCTTAAACACTCCTGTCTCCTCTGCTGGTCCTCTCCCAGGGACACCGACGTGGTGGAGTCGGACGAGAGGGTCCTCGCCAAGGCAACGGAGATCAGAGTAAGAAGACCGCAGCACCTGGCTCTGGTGTGTGCATGATTGTGTGTGTAATACATCTGTGTGAGTGTGTTCTGTGTTGGTCTCTCTTAATGTGTTAATAACCATGATGTAGACAGGACACAGAGGACAGGTAGGTGTGTGTGTGTGTGTGTGTGTGTGTGTGTGTGTGTGTGTGTGTGTGTGTGTGTGTGTGTGTGTGTGTGTGTGTGTGTGTGTGTGTGTGTGTTTATGGTGCCTCCAGTTTGGGATTCCTCCATCACTGCATTTCCCATGATGCTCTCATGTGATGTCATGATGCTGTTGAACGGGCTGTATGAAGCTGTGCACACGCTGCTCTGCAGGTCTGGGTGACTGCTGGACACAGGGGTACCTTCTGGTTTGTAGATTTATTTCATTTCAATGTAATATCATGGCAATGATCAATTGACCAGTTATCATTTCTCACCTGTAATGACCTAAAGAACAGCGGCCAGGTGCAAACATCCACTTTAAATGCCTTTCAGTTGATATGGTGTATAGATGTAGAAATATGTAGAAATTATATTAAGGATTTATATATATTTTAGGATATATGTCTTTGAACCCGAGCCACACTGAAAGAACTGAAATGTTGACTTTTAATTAAATGTATTATGTCAACCGATTTCACATAGCTGTATTGGGTTAGTTTAAAGCAATAATATTACGTTTAAATACAAGAATATGCTCAAAAATGCATTCATGCGGCATGTCAGTGTTACTACTAAACACGATGTTTTAGAGAATTTAAAAAAAGATTGCAAATGTATGTGGTTTCCTTGTCCATAGGCAGACAGAAATAACAGTGCAGATATATAACAATATTGATGAGACATGCTGAGCGGTCGTACTATCAAAACATGGATGCTAAAAAAGGATATTAGCTTTTTATAGGCCAGATGTTTTTCCATGAAAGTGAATCCGTCCCACTGCACTATGAACACCAGGCCCTGGACTACTCTGATACTAAGGAGGAGCCCAGATCTACTGCTACACTGAGCACAAGTATATACTTTCATTTGTTTGGACTGACCATGTCCAAAACATATGTCTCCGGTTTGATATTGTTGTGTTTTCCCTTTAGCTTTTTTCAAATGTTGCTCTGTGTTTGGGATGTTGTGGTTTTTCAAATGTATTTTTGAAATGTAATGGTGATTTGTGAGATGTGATTTTGAAATGTTCTTCAGAACGGTAGTAGTGTTTTTTGAATCCGTGTTTCATTTTTTTTTTTAAATGTTGTGTTTTGAAACTTTTGAAACATGATTTGTGATTTGACCTTGAGGGCATCTTCATAAGGCTGATAATGTCCATCCAATGGGCTGATAAGAACTGCGCCTGTGTGTGTGTGTGTGTGTGTGTGTGTGTGTGTGTGTGTGTGTTTGTGTGTGTGTGTGTGTGTGTGTGTGTGTGTGTGTACATCTCCATGCATGTTTAATCAGTCCATATTTAAGTTTGAATCACTGTAATAAATCCTCTGTGTGTTTGCTTGTGTCTGTCTGTGTGTGTGTGTGTTTGTGGGTGGGTGTGTGGGTGTGTTTATGTCTGTGTGTTTGTGTGTGTGTGTGTGTGTGGTTTTGTGTGTGTGTGTGCAGGAGCTGGAGAATGCAGTGACAGTGGAGCACCTGGAGCTTCAGGAGCAGCAGTCGGACCGCAAGGAGCTGGAGGAGACTCTGGGGAACCTAGAGACACACAAAGACAAGCTGGTGCAGCAAGTGAAGGCAACACGGCAGATGTGCTATGAAGAGAGTCAGAAGGTAAAATGCATGAGGACCTCTTAGATACATTTCAAAATGTGTGTATATACTAGCTGTTATATCTGATGTGTAGCTACCTTTAAGATGCTTCCGTCTATGCAGTTTCGTCAGTCTGTCATGCTGCTTCATGTTTCTGTTTGTTGACATGTTGGGGTTTCTCATTGATCTTGGATATTTTTAAAGAACCAATTCACACTTTAAACCAAGTGGAGCACAAACAACACTTATTTGAGGGATTGAATACTATATATCGAATTAGTATTAGAAATGTATTTTAAAAAATGAACAGTCTCTTATGTGGAGCTACTGAGTAGTTCAGGACAAGTGGGATATTTGGATGCTAAAAAAGAATCTTGCTTTATTGTCAATATAGTTATTGTTTAAATATAATTGTCTAATAAGCAAGGGTTACCCTTAAAAGACAAAAACAAGGTATGCAATTGTTTTTGCCCTACTTATTTGACTTCATTATGACATTTCGATGTACTTATTTCAATGACCCGAAGCAATACTTTTTTTTAATTCATAGGATGCAAGCTAAAAAGAAGTTAAAGGCTATACAGTAACTCCTCCTTCGATATGCAAACATTCGATATAGCTTCATGGCAAACTGGTCAACATATTGACTCACTGCAGAATATATCTCACAGCGGCTGTTGAACTGTGATGAGGTTCAGCAGGTCACATGGCTGCTAGATGGACCGCACAGCTCATTACATCACATGTCACCTGACACTTTTATCCAAAGCAACTTCAATACATTCAATACTGGGGGAGATCCCCACAGGAGCAAGTTGGGGTAAAGTTCTTTGCTCTCCCCTGATCTGAAGACCAGCGCACTAACCCACTGAGCCACAGCCTCCCCTTTACTGTTAATCATTGACCTTCTTACTGCAGATCAAATGTTTCATCTTCACTTATAAAAACACGTGATCTATTTTTTGGATGATGATACTGTTTCTCACCGCATCCACTACAAACTCCTGGTCCTCACTTACAAAGCCCCCCCCCCCCCCCCCCCCCCCCCCCCTACCTCATCCTCTACCAACCCCCCCCGGCCCCTCAGATCCACCTCAGCCGGTTTGCTTTCCACCCCCAAGGCCAAACTCCGGAGCTTCGGGGACAGAGCCTTCTCTGTGGCAGCCCCGAGGCTCCGGAACTCCCTCCCCCAAGACCTCCGTGAGTCTGAGTCCCTCACCCTGTTCCAGTCCCGCCTCAAGACTCATTACTTCAACTCAGTATATCCATAAGCCCCCCCCCCAATCAACTTCCTCATGACTGCCCTTTCTGTTTATCTTATTATTCTAAACAACAGTATAAATTGCATTTCCCCTGTACAGTTTGATCCTCTGAAGCGTGCTCATTGTATCAGTGAAGTGCATGTGACAGGTAAAGACTAATCATCCCACTGTGTATTCTTGGCAGATCCTGTCCCTGCAGGCGGAGGAGGGGGTGAAGGAGAGCCAGGTGGAGGAGTATGAGAGGGAGCTGGCCAGAGTCAGGTGGAGGCTGAAGAGGCTCAGAGACGAGGTGAAGCAGGCCAAGAGGAAGGTGGAGGAGGCTGGAGAGAGGGACACCCCCCTGCAGGACTCCATCAGGCAGTCCTATGAAGAGATCCTGCAGGTACGGGGGGGCGTGCATCTTTACACCTGTGTGAATTCTTCTGTGATACTGTGAAGATGCGGAATGGCTGTAGAAGGCAGAGTGAACGTCCACCAATCAGAATTGCAGTAGCCAGAGCCCTAACCCCTGCAGTTGACCTGTACAGTAGATGTCTCCTTGGGGAAGATGTTCAAATCCTAATTGTCCCCAACGGCATTTCAATGTTCATGTTTATGAGCGGGTGCACCTTGTATGACAGCCTAAAGTAGAAGTAAGGAATACTCTGTTACAGTAAAAGTCCTGCATTCAAAATGTTCCTCAAGTGAAAGTAGAAAAGTATTATCATCATAATATAGTGAAAGACAGTAAAAGTAGTCGTTGTGCAGATTGGTCCATTTCAGAATAATATATATGATATGTTTTATAATGATTGATCATGAAAGTGTTCTCAAAGCTGGTGAAGGTGCAGCTAGTCTGAATGACTTTGTATACTGCAGGGTAGCTTGTGGATTTACTCCGTATCCCTAGGCCACCAGGGTGGGTGGAGGGGGTCCGGAGGACGGGACTAAGCTGACCGCCCAGGAGCCCAGTAGGGGACCAGGAAGGGATCTCGGGCGGACGGCACGGGGGGCACGGCAGAAGCCGAGAAGGGGGACTCGGGCGGACGGCCCGGGGGCAAGGCAGAGTCCAAGGTGGGGCGAAGGCCACAGCGGGCGAACTCAGGAGGCCGAGCATGAGGGCGAAGGCAGCGGCAGGAAGAGTCAGGGGGCCGGGCTCGAAGACGAGGGCAGCGGCAGGAAGAGTCAGGGGGCCGGGCTCGAGGACGAGGGCAGCGGCAGGAAGAGTCAGGGGGCCGGGCTCGAGGACGAGGGCAGCGGCAGGAAAAGTCAGGGGGCCGGGCCCGCGGGCGAAGACCAGACAGCTCCGGAGGCCGGGCAGGACCCGGTGTCGGCCGGACAGGACCCGGTGTCGGCCGGACAGGAACCGGAGCCGGCGGGACAGGCTTCGGCAGGATCCCCCACGGAAGAGGACCAGGAGTTGGCAGGACCCCCAGCAGGAGAGTGGTTGGCGGGACCTCCAACGAGACAGGACAAAGGGTTGGCAGGACCCCCGGCAGGAGAGTAGTCGGCGGGGCCTCCAACGGGACAGGACACAGGGTTGGCAGGACCCCCGGCAGGAGAGTTGTCGGCGGGGCCTCCAACAGCACAGGACATAGGATTGGCAGGACCCCCGGCAGGAGAGTAGTCGGCGGGGCCTCCAACGGGACAGGACACAGGGTTGGCAGGACCCCCGGCAGGAGAGTAGTCGGCAGGACCTCCAACGGGACAGGACATGGGGTTGGCAGGACCCCCGGCAGGAGAGTAGTCGGCGGGACCTCCAACGGCACAGGACATGGGGTTGGCAGGACCCCCGGCAGGAGAGTAGTCGGCGGGACCTCCAACGGGACAGGACACAGGGTTGGCAGGACCCCCAGCAGGAGACTAGTCTGCGGGACCTCCAACGGGACAGGACACAGGGTTGGCAGGACCCCCGGCAGGAGAGTAGTCGGCGGGGCCTCCAACGGGACAGGACATGGGGTTGGCAGGACCCCCGGCAGGAGAGTAGTCGGCGGGACCTCCAACGGCACAGGACATGGGGTTGGCAGGACCCCCGGCAGGAGAGTAGTCGGCGGGACCTCCAACGGGACAGGACATGGGGTTGGCAGGACCCCCAGCGGAACCTCCAACGGTACAGGACATGGGGTTGGCAGGACCCCCGGCAGAAGACTAGTCTGCGGGACCTCCAACGGGACAGGACACAGGGTTGGCAGGACCCCCGGCAGAAGACCAGTCCGCGGGACCTCCAACGGGACAGGACATGGGGTTGGCAGGACCCCCGGCAGAAGACTAGTCTGCGGGACCTCCAACGGGGCAGGACACAGGGTTGGCAGGACCCCCGGCAGGAGAGTAGTCGGCGGGGCCTCCAACGGGACAGGACATGGGGTTGGCAGGACCCCCGGCAGGAGAGTAGTCGGCGGGACCTCCAACGGGACAGGACATGGGGTTGGCAGGACCCCCGGCAGGAGAGTAGTCGGCGGGACCTCCAACAGCACATGAGTAGGGGCTTGAGTGGGGACTCGAGAGAGGGCTTGAGAGGGAACTCGAGAGGAAACTGGAGAGTCGACTGGAGAGGTGACTCGAGAGGGGACTCGAGAGGTGACTGGAGAGGGGACCTGAGAGGGGACTTGAGAGGGAACTCGAGAGGAGACCTGAGGGGAAACTTGAGAGGGGACTTGAGAAGGGACTCGAGAGAGGGCTTGAGAGGGAACTCGAGAGGAAACTGGAGAGTTGACTTGAGAGGTGACTCGAGAGGGGACTCGAGAGGAAACTGGAGAGTTGACTTGAGAGGTGACTCGAGAGGGCACTGGAGAGTTGACTTGAGAGGTGACTCGAGAGGGAACTCGAGAGGGGACTTGAGAGGGAACTCGAGAGGAGACCTGAGGGGAAACTTGAGAGGGGACTCGAGAGGAGACCTGAGGGGAAACTTGAGAGGTGACTCGAGAGGGGACTTGAGAAGAAACTGGAGAGTTGACTTGAGAGGTGACTCGAGAGGGGACTCGAGAGGTGACTGGAGAGGGGACTCGAGAAGGAACTCGAGAGGTGACTGGAGGGGAAACTTGAGAGGGGACTCGGGTAGGAACTTGAGAGGGGACTTGAGAAGTGTCTGGAGGGGAGACTTGAGAGAGTTGGTTCGCCAACAGAACACGGGGTGCTGGAGTCGGGACCATGACTGATGGGGCTGGTACTTGAGCCGGAACTATGGCTGGAACTGGGGCCGGAACCATGGCTGCTGGGGCCAGAACTGGGGCCGGAACCATCGCTGTGTGGGCCGGTTCTGTAGCCGGAACCATGGCTGCTGGGCAAGGACCATGGCTGTGTGGGCCGGGTTCTGTAGCCGGGACCATGGCTGCATGGGCCGGTTCTGGAGCCGGAACCATGGCTGTAGGGACCGGTTCTGGAGCCAGAACCTTTACTGCTGGGGCTGGAACCATGGCTGCTGGGGCCGGAACCATGGCCGCTGGGGCCAGAACTGGGACCGGAATCATGGCTCTTGGGGCTCGGATTGCTAGCCTGGACTTGCGACTCCTTCTCTTAGAAGCCGCCTGAAGGCTCCGTGGACCTCCAAAAGCCAGACGAGTTCCAGAAAACGACTCTTGGACAGGAGCAGGAACTGGGGCGGAAGCACTGGTTGACTCCAGACGGAACACACCGAGACGTTTATAGTCAGCAGGCTGGAAATCACACACCCAGATGAAGTTCAAAATCCAGCCAGGTAAGAACTTCACCAAGTCTGGTTTCTCCATAGCCAACCGGTGCGCCTCTACCAGAGCGGCCTCCTTCTGCAGAACACTGGACGCTCCCTTCCACCAATCATAGCAGCAAGCCAAATCAAAGGAAAAATGTTGTAGTTCCACCTCAAATGGATCATCTGCTGGGTCCATTTCTGGTTGGTGCTTTCTGTCACGGTTGAGTGAAGGAAGCAGGACCCAAATGCAGATAACTCTGATAAACCTTTATTTCAAGGATAATTAAACGAATACAGACAAAACAGAACACTCACCGGTGAATTCAGTCACCAACAAAAGAAGCACCAACACTGAACACAGGACGAGACAAGACTAAATACAGGGAGGGATAATTACAAGACGAGAAACAGCTGGGCAGGGGAGGAGAAACACAAGGGCCACAGGTGAACACAATCAGCTAACGAGACACACCAGGGAAACTAACGACAGGAGGAAAACATGACATAGAGAACAGCGAAAACACCCAAACCTAGACATAGAACTGTGACCAGACATGATAATCGTGACACACCGAGGCTCTTGACCATGTCCTATTTTCCTGTCTCTCACTGTTTCCTCATGTTCCATACCCGCCTGTCCCCTCAGGAGGAGCACACGCTGTGCTCTCTGTCAGGCAGTGCCATGACTCCAGAGAGCCAGCTGGAGGAGTCCACCTCCCCTGCAGACACCACGGAGGACGACCCACTGCCCATGAGGCCTTGGGGAAGGAGCCAATCACTGCCTGCCTATGCTGACCTCATCATGGTAAATCACAGTAATGATGCACCCACACTGTAAGTCCTCCAACATGCAACATGCTTGTTGTAAATAGAGTAACATCAAATAAAAGCAGAATGTAAAATGAAGTACTGTCCAGTGGAATCAAATCAATGCGTATTCTAATAACGTATAAATAAATATGTAGACTTTAAACATAATGTGTTTTAAAGCATGAGAGCTGCCATTTTTAATGGTGGATAGTAGGGCTGTACCCGAATATTCGTTCGTTGGAGTACTATTCGGGTTTCAATTTCGTTATTCGGATATTCGTTTTTTTTTTTTCGGCTGCCAAATTGAACAAACACAATGCGATATCATTTTCAATTTCAAAGAACACAAATTGGGTTACATTAACAAATAACTATAAAACAACAATACTGTAGAATAACAAAATGAATGCCGTGAAACCGAAATACACGTGTTGAAGCGGTTCGCTGCTGACCCCCCCCCCCCTCCCCGCGCGGGCCGAATATTCGCTGCTGATTACTACCGAATATCCGGAGCCCGAAAAATGGTATTTGGGACAGCCCTAGTGGATAGGTGTGATTAGCTTTATCGCAAAGTAGAAGCATTTTATTTTCTGTGAATGAGCATTGTTCTCTTTCTCTGTCTGTGTGCAGAGGGGCAGTGGCTCGTCTTTCTGCAATAATCTGGCAGATACCAGAGAAGAAGCAGACGACAGTGGGACCAGCTCCCCAAAGGTAGCAACTTTACCACAAAACACAAATAAACACCTGAAAGATACAGCTGTGGTAAAGCACACGTATATGAAATATTTGTAGTTGCAGAGTGTATGACAACATATTGCAGGCTGAAATCATACATGCTTATTTGAATTGTTACACAGTTAGTAATGATTTAAATGTATGAACACACTGTCTCCAGTCTAATGATGTAAAACTGTGTGTTGTCATGTTTCACAGATGGACAGGTCCGACATAGAGGACGAACCAGAGGACGGGGTGTTCAACCCTGAAGGGGAGAAAGAGAGAGAGAAGGAGGAGGAGGCCACTGTTAGTCCTGACGCTGTCAACCAGCTGGACTTCTACCAAGCAGACCCCTTCGCCCACTGCCAGAGTGAGCGTATGTATCACTGTCAGGCTGATAGGGCCTCGCTGAATCACTGCGTAACTAAATGACCTTTTCATTTGGACAAATATCTGTCACAGAACAGGTTGCACTGTTGAGGTCTAGTCCATTGAATTACCACTTTCCAACCAGACCAGACATATGAGATAAGCCCATGCTGAATTATGTGATGATGATGATGATGATGGTGATGGTGATGATGATGATGATGATGATGATGATGATGATGATGATGATGATGATGATGATGATGATGATGATGATGATGATGATGATACATTGTAAATAACACATTCCCCATATGTATGACATAGCTGTTAGCATCCAGTGGGCAGTAAAGTATACTATATGACATACATTTAGCTTTAAACCGAAAAAAAACACATCAATTCAATATTCAAATAAAAAACAATCATTAATTTTCTAATTATTCACATTTTTATTCCAATAACTATTATAGATGACTTTTTACAAAATAAAAGCATAACATTTAGAATTGGGGCTAATTTAAACTAGCATCGATAAGAAATGTTGTGCCACTGTTCATAACTCTAACAACTGTTAGACTGCAACTGTTCCTCGGGGCCAGTTGCAGTCTTGGTAAACTGCTAAACAAATGTTTACGTGGTTTGTCCTGTGTTTAATTCTCACCATGTGAGTAGAAGGTGATGGGGATACTTGAGTTAATTACATGTTTATTAAATTATTTTACAATTAATGTCTGCCTTGATTTGTAGATGACCTCTTCAATGAAGACCTGTTCCCTAAAACTGACTCGTCTGGTGAGTAATAATACTCTAGTTAACTACATTCATTTCACTTTAAGGTGTTCTACTTACCATATACTGTGACTTTATTTGTATTTGAAACTCTCTGAAAGCAAGTATTATATAATTATGGATTCAATGCTTCATTGTGGTTATATGTACAAACACAAATCTAGTGTAAACTCAATCGTAGGATTCAAAATGCTTTTAGAAAGTGGGGTTCACTCAAACATTAAACTCAAGTTAAATGTTGAAGTGCTTGTCCTTCATACTTTTAATCCACTCCAATTAAGGGGCAAATACTGTTTACTGTGCAATATGCATTGTTATTGATTTTACCAACAACCCTGTTCAAATGACCTCAACATATGCATATCATTTTTCATAATGATTGCTCAAATACAACACATGTAGCGGCGAATGCTTAGCATTTGATTTGATTTGACTTATGTACCACTGCTTCTGGTTTCAGGGTTTCTATCTGCCGCTGACACAACTCTTACTGGTACAGCTACTGTTGTTGAGAGTGCTTGTATCATGGGGCCTGGTTCAGCTTTTCTCTTAGTTTTCAATATGATCTAAATTATTAAACCATTGTGACATGTCACTGAGTTTTTATGAATTCTCTGTTTGCCAGGTGGATTTGCTTCAGACCCTTTCAAAGGCAGCGACCCCTTCGCAGCAGATGTTCTGTTTCCAGAGGGGCAGGTCGATGATGGGGTGGGAAATATTGGGGATGAGGCTGACACTAGTCTGTCCTGCGCTGAAACCAAAGCCTCAACAGGAACTCAGTGCTTCGAGTCTGAGTTCCCCAACGAAGACAGCGACATCGAGATTAGCTACAGTCAAGAGGACCTGGACGCCATCGCCCAGGGAGACGATCCTCTGGGGTTCAAACCCATCCAGAGCTCCTCTGAGGAGCTGGGGCCGGTGCCGATCCAGGGCTGGAGGTCCCAGGGGCAGTACTCCATAGAATCAGACCCCAATGGGTATGAGCTGGACCTGGGCGCTGTCTCCCCCCCCTCTGACATAGAAGAACTGAGTCTGGGATATCCACCTGAAGAGGCTGCCACCAAGACCACAGCAGGACTGGAACAAGGTCATTTTACACACACACATACACACTTTTCAAATGTTATACTCATTTTTATACTTCCGTCCTTGGGTCTCTTGAAAGGCACTATAAAAATTGAAATTATTGTTATTATTCTATCGTATATATTTGTTATACTTAAGTGTTTGAAACTACAACACATGCATCTTGCTTTCCTACGTATTAATGTCTAAGGGCAGTGGTGGAAAGTTACTACGTATATTTACTCAAGTACTGTATTTAAGTACACATTTGAGATACTTGTACCCAAGTATTTTCATTGGGTACTATTTCATACAGTACATCTACTACATTACAAGCCAGCAATTGTTTTAATTTTAACTCCACCACATTAATTTTAGAGATTTAATATCTGGTTACTTTTAAAAGTCAGATGTTGACACACAATAAACAAACTTTTAAAATATGCATAATTGCTATTAAAACATCAAACTTTATATTTAACTGAAAATGAATTGGCAGCACATTGTTAGTTCAAAAATATTTCACAGTTCCAGCTTCTTAAATGTGAATATTTGCTGCTCGTTCTTTAATATCTTTTTTTTTTTAAAGATGAGTACTTCACTTCTTAAACTTTATGTACATTTTCCTAATCGAACGTTAATACTTTTTCTGTAAAAACACTGAGTATTTTTACAGTGTGGTGTTAGTCATTTTAATCAAGTAAATAATCTGAATACTTTTTCATCACTGCTAAAGTAATTCTTCTTTTAAGTAACTAAAAGAAGAACGAAACTGAGGTATAGAGTCAGCTGATCCTTTACGATTAAATAAAAAGTGAGATCTATTATTTTATATCATATATAAATGAGTTGCTTAAATAATATGAATACAAGCGTTAAGTAGGATGAACAAACAGCTTGATTCCTGTGGGCTCCTGTCTTTGAACTTCTCCCCATGGATATAACCAGCTCTACGCAGCACCGTTGTTACTGGTTGATTTCGTCATTTATCCTTTACTGGCCTCTACATGAACTACTATGTGATATTTGGTCCTCTTTAAATCCATTTCAAATGTTTCTCATGTCCTAGCCTTGACAGCTTAATGTTTTCTTCTCTAGGTCTGAGTCCTGGTTCAGCTCCGGCTGTTCCTCAGCTCGCAGAACAACTCACAGCATGTGTTGGCGACATGGAAGAGGAACTCCAAAAACCTGCGACTCCCCAAAACTCCCAAGACACCGAACTTTTCAATCTGCCAGACTCTGATCAGAACAGAGAGCTCAGCTTCGATTTAAACTACGAACAAACCAGTCAGTCTTCCTTTGACCCATACGGCTTCAAACTCAGTCCAGAGCATTCCAGTCACACCCTCCTGGACCCTGATGAGGCTGAACTCAGCCCAGAACCCACTGAAAACGACCTGATCTTTGACCCTGAGCCCTCCTCTAGTCAACCAGACCAACTGACCATGGATCAGTATGAGTTTGACATCACTTCCTCCCAAATGGTGCGGGACTCTGACCCTTATGGCTTCAAGCTCAGCCCTGAGGAAGAGAACCAAGAGGTCCTGGCCCTCTCTGGCCATGATACCCAGGAGGCAATGGACCTTTGCAACTATGACGACACAGAACAGGTAGAACCCTCTAACTATAGCAACCAGGAAGTACTTGAACCTGAAAACCAAGAAGTGCTTGAACATTGTCGCCACAATGACCAGGAGCTGCTGGATTTGTGTAACAATGGAAACCTTGAAGTGCTGGAAGCTTCTGGGCTGGACAACACCGGGTTGGTTAGCAATGAAAACCAGCAACTCCTAGATATCTGTAGTCATGACAACCAGGAGGTGGTGGATCCCTATTGCAATACCATGGAGGAAGAACTACTTGAGCCTTGTAACTATGATAACCAACAAGTGCTGGAACCTTGTAGCCATGGCAATCAGGAACTGCTGGATTTCTCCCTTCCTGAAAATAAGGAAGTGCTGGATTTATTTAGCCACGGCAACCAAGACTTAGTGGATTTTGGTAGCAAAGAAAATCAGGAAGTTGTAGTTTCAGGTAGCCACTCCAACCAGGAACTCCTGGATCTCGGTAGCAACGAAAATCAGGAACTGCTAGATTTAGGCAGCCATGACAACCAGGAGGTGCTGGACTTGTTTAGTAAGGAAGTTCTCCCTGAAGCAAACAACAACCAATACTTTGTGGAACCAGAGCATGATGTCAGTCCTACCAATAACAGCTCAGACAGCGATGTGGCCTCAGAGGACCTGCTGGGACTGGACCTCAGCAACACCAGTATCTGCTCCACCAACAGAACATACACTGCCGACCCCTTCAACACCTCTGGCCCCCACAACTTTGCTACATTCAACGCCCCCAGCGGCCCCAACCTGCTGGAAGGTGACCTCGGTTCAGTGTTTGGAGCTGGAGGATACATTGGGTGTCCTGATGTAGCAGACGACCTGGCCCCCCTGGAGAGAAGGCAGGCCAACCCTGTAGCAGAGCCGATACGGCCCTTCAGACCAGTGAGGCCTCCTCGGCCCTCGCTACGGGTGAGTGGGACACACACAAATGCAACTCACACAGGGTGATCTTCAGATTATCGGTTCTTAAAGGTCCCATGTCATGCTTTTCCGGTTATTATCTGTCCCCTTGTGTTATGAAGGTTTTTCTGCATGTAAACGATCTGCAGAGTCACAAACCCTCAAAGTACACCCTGTAGCGAGTCAAACTCTAACACAGAAAAGACCTGTCTATGCTGCCCCAAAACGCCTCCTTGGAGATTTCTCTTTTCCCATTGTTGTCTTCCTGGGTACAGTGACGTGTCCATACCCAAAAGGACCCATTGGTCAATCCGCGGAGCCATTAGGTTAAGTACGTGGATTGGACCAATCCGCGGACCTCACACACACACACACACACACTCAATCTTTTCTCAGCTGCAGCTCCCTCCCTGAGACGGGGCGAGGCTGTGAGTCGGTGTGTGTTCGGGCTGGTTTCGGGCTGAGTTTCACTGTGTCTCGCAGACGGCCACTGGGCTCGGGGGGGGGGGGGGGGGGGGGCTGGAGCTCCAACAAGCCGTGTAGGACAGAGAGTGAATACACAGACTATACAGAGATGCTTTATGAGAAACCAATGTGAGTTTGGAACATTGAACAATGTAAATCTATTCTAGTAGACCTCAACAATCGAATTATGATCAGTAGAAATGGCCATGACATGGGACCTTTAAGCTGCTTTTTCATTCGATTTGCTCTTTGCTCTCCGCGAGGTTGGGCGCAGAGACTTGCGGTGAAAACAGCGAGTTAAGTTTTCTTTTTAATGGTTATGTACCCTGCTAGCTTGCGCTAACAAAGTCAGCGGCATTGTTACGGCCACCGCCTCCCCGGTCCTGTTAACTTCGACTGTGTTTTATGTAAATGAGCTGTGCGGTTGCCCTGATGTCATTGGCTACTCATCTCCTGGTCCGCCCCCGAAGAGTGTGATTGAAGCATGCCGGGCCCGACGCGCTCCAATCCCAGCGCACACCTTCCGGAGACGACTACAAAGCCTGTGGACAACTATCAGTCGGGAGGCTCTGCTGTGTGAACAGATGCCTCTCGCTACTTGCTCTTCGATTGTATACAAATCTGTTAACAGTGGTTAACTCGAGTGGTCCGTATTTAGTTAGTGTTGTTGTGATTAGATGTGCCTAGAGTAGCTTAGAATTACGTTGACTATTGTCCTCTAGCTTAGTTGTGTTTTCCTACAGTCTCCTTTAGTTAGTTAGTACCACTTTAATAGTGAGGGTTGTTTTGTTGCTATTTTGTTTATTAGTATCTATTCCTTTGTGTTTGATTAGGCTCTCTTTTTAGAGTCCTCCCTTTGTTTGGTTGCTTATTTAAATCTGCGCCCTTTTGGCCTTTTTGTTGGCTCCAGGCTGCTTGTCTGCCATTTTGTTATCCTGTTATTTAATAAACTGCTTGTAATTTTTACCAATTCCAACTGGTGTATGTTGCTTTTTCTCTTCCCCTAGTTTGGACCTAACAGGCATTGAGGTCAAAGTTGAAATAATTTGAATTTGGAGCTCAGCACTCTACAGTAGCACTTCCACCTAGCTCTCACCAAAGAAACACAACCGCAACTTCAGCACAGAGTCAGTTCACTTTTTAGTTATTGCAGCTATAGTATCCGAGACCCAACCCTCAACTGAGTCAGGAAACATCCAGATTATATTCATTATAATGTTTCGATAAGGTCCCATGTATTTGGTTCTGCATTTTGGATGGTTGTGTGTTTTCAAATTCTATCCCCATTCCCTTTTATTTATAATAATTGTTTGTGGTTGGTACTTTGTTATCGGATTCAAAAGGTTTGTCCCTTGAAAAGTTAAACCTTTCATAGTTTGAAATCAAGTGGTACAGATAGACGACAGTGAGTTGATTTATCATGCTGAATTAATTTCCTTTGAATGATCATTGGTATGATTTTATGGTTTCATATCAATTCATTCCACCTTGTCACACTGTCAGGGTCCCCTTAGGGGGCGTGCCCCCCACTTTGGGAACCACTAGCCTAACAGACCATTTACATGCACAGAAACCTACATATATAACACACTACAGGGAAAACCCAAAAAGAAAAATAGGGCCCCTTATTCTTATCATGAATTCATAGATGTCTATACTAATAGATTCAATATAAATAGTAATCCTGTTCCTTGTCTTTTGTGTGTTTCAGCACAAGGAGAAGGCTCAGTCCCAGAATCAGGGCATCGACCTGAAGTGATCTCTCACCAACCATCACGCATGTGGGGGTTACCACGTCAACAGGTTCCCATGAGCACCACACAAACACAAGAGATGGAGAGGAAGAGGAGACAAGTAAGAGGACGTGCCACACCATGGAGGCAAAGGGAGGGTGGGAAAAAAGGGGGGTGATTAAATAGATGGGAGGGAAAGAACATTCTGCTGTTATTCGTTGCAATAATTCAAGTTCCAGTTTCTTTTGATGCTTCAAGGGGACACTTTAGAGTCACAATGGGAAGATGAGAAGTATGCAGGATGTTAAACTACAACTACCATGGGACAAACTGATGCCATCAGGTTTATTGGCTATTTATACAAGTCAGGGTTGAGAAGAACAATATGAAAAAAAGGAAATTATTCAAACTGTTCTGCAGTGGATTTACACTAAATGGCTGATTTGGCAGTCATTCATAAAAAAATGAAATGATCTGTAATGTATTCACAATACCTGCTGCCAACTCCCTCCGTAGTCCTCTGATCCTCGTAGTTCAGCTTCCCATCCGGTAATGACATTAGTCCAGATGAAAAAAAAATATCTCCTATATTTATTTGAGCTTTGTTATTTGAGTGTTGGAGCATGTGTAAGTGGACTTAGGAGATCAAATGTAAATAAATGATATACTCAGCTATTGTGGTTTTCAGATTATCTAGTCAAACAGTAGTTTTAGGGTTTGATGGATGAGAGCTGTATGAAGTCAGGTTGTACAGTGGATATCTCTACCGTCACCATGGTAACAGTGTTTTCAGTCATCAGTAACTAGGTGCTCCTTAAAGAGTGCCTTCACTGCAGGCTTAAGCTGTGTTTCCTCGCATGATACGGCATTAGCATTTCATTTCCCACTGCGGATCACCGGGAGACTCGCTTTCATCTGCGGGAGATGAGGGTCTTACCAGGCAGTAGGAATGCAGCATTAGAAGCAGAGTTTCACTGCCATCAGCCCCCCCCCCCCCATCATGTGTCTGTGTTGTATGCTGTGTTGCACCTGTATCACTCCCAATGTCACAGCATCATGACGAGGAGAACACCTGCACACCACTGCCCAAAGAGGTGCAGTGAAAACAATGGAGGTCAGCAAAAAAACATATTCTAATGATGTTGGATTACTCTTTAAGCATTTGACCATTGTGGACATTATAATAATGCACTCCAAAACAAATGGACCACCAATGAGTTAAATGGCCTTTGCATCAGTGTCCCAGTTCCATATGATAAACCAATACAAAGCAACACATATGCACTCATGTCGGCTGTGTAACTTCCTGGTTGTTATTATACAAGGAATAGATGTGTGTATCTATCCCATGCCTTTACATAAAGTATGAGCTGACTGACGTAAGTGCAACTTCCATAACTACTGCCAATTCCAGTAAAGGAAACAAAACAGCCACAAACACGTTAAATAGGATTCATCTCTTTATGAGCTGCCACTGGTGTCTTCACACTAGGGCTGAACGATTAATCGATTTTAAATCGAAATCGCGATTTTAAATAATGCAATTATCAAATCGCAAAGCCTGCGATTTTTTTTTTTTTTTTTTCTTGTGTGTCAGTCATCCACACCAATCAGAAGTGCTGTGCTCCACATGTACCAGCCATTGTTAACCAATCAGAAGTGGCCCATGATAGAAGGTGATAGACAGATTGATCCAATCACCTGCCAAGTATTTTTGAAATGCTTTTCCAAATGGCTTCCAATGGAGCGTTCCTAGATGGTGAAACAAAGCATCTGAGTCAGGTTAGTAATGCTCCATCACATGTTTCTATTACAAGCAAACCCAACGGAAGTTTCATGTAAGTTTAGTTCTTTCACTCGTAGCTCGGGCTGCGGGGGTGCTAGAGACGGGAGCACGTTGATACGACCTTCCTAGCCGGAGATATGGCCGCATTTTACAATAAACTTCCTCCGGGTCGCTTAAAAACAAATATCGCAAATCAAATCGCAATATCTGTCAGAAAAATCGCAATTAGATTATTTCCCCAAATCGTGCAGCCCTACTTCACACTACTTATCTTCTTCACTATTTACAACTGTGAAAAGCTATGATGCCGCATACTGTGCCAGAGTGCCCACAAACACACAACACTTTGAAGTTTCTTTGTTTTTATCTCTCTTTTTTCACTTTGTTCATTGTTTACAATCTGATTTAGCTTAATATTCATACGTAAACATCAGCAGATCTACCAAAAGATAGAATTGCTACAAATATTTGAGAGCACTGAAGTTTATTTCTACACTGTAATATTGGAACGCATATTATCCTAAAAAACAGTAACAACTCGGCTGTACTATATGCTTTACAGATTGGTGCAGTGAAGTTAGCAGCCAAAAAAAAACCATGACTTTGAGACGAGGAAGTGGTCAAATGCTAACTCATTTCGGGTGTTAAAGGACTCGTTCCTGTACCACATGACATGAATCCTCATCAGTTTCAAAGTATTCACTAACACAAGACTTGTTCAATAAAGCTGCCTGGTCCTGGCCTGTTTCAGTTGGGAGCAGCTCATTTCGTTTTTCTGTGCATTGTGGCATTCAAGTTTAAACCAAAGGCACATACAAAAGTCTTGTCAATTTAGTTAGCATGCTGACACCATTGTAATGAAGTGTCAACCTCCTGAATGCTCTGAACCTGCTCAGAGTCTGAAGTTTGGAACTGGGACACAGCTGGGATCAGACCCCAGGTGGATCTTAGCCGAGCAGCTGACCGCTTTACAGCACGGAACACAAGAGGGCCTTCGTTAGCTTTGGTAAACTCAAAACTGTTTCTTACAGCCAGGTACTAACCCCAGGTCTGAACGGCCTGTGAGAAAATCTCTTCCGACATGCTTACCCTTATCGAATCAAAGGCATCAGAGAGGGGGAGTGATAACAAATATAATTGGGCTTTATGGTTAATGTAGTCCTGCACTACTAGCATTAGCTCCAGGCTATCTGTGAGCACAGTCCTGCTGGTTGGATCAAAATGCAAACATCTCCCATTATACCTTAGTCAAACCTGCAATAAGTGTTGTCTGCCACATGGGGGCAGCAGAAACAAGCTGTGAATACAACATTAGCAAATCCTTGCCTTTAAGTTAACTTGGTGAACTTGTTGGCACACATTTGCTTACAGAGCAACATGTATTCGTGTCACCTGATGAAGGACCAATAGTCAGTCTCTTTTAGCTCTGCCTGGTCAACTCCTGAGGGAAATATCCGTCTCTGTAGCCGTTAAACCCTCCACTCTGTCCACTAGCTAGTCTCTCACTGTGTGTGCTGCTGAAGGGTGCAGCTGGACAGTGAAGCTCACCGAAGCTCTGCAAATACTGTCTAACCAATACATGTTATTCTCTGGGCTGCAAAGCTTTGTACATTCCATATACCATGTAACCAGTTCATACAAATACGATGAAACTGTAAGTATATAGAATCATCCGTGTATAAAATGAAAAATGTGAATATTGGTGTGTCCTATGCACATGAGGAATATATATCCCAGATGACAGTCCCCTCACACTGGAACAAACCTAGCAGGCTCTGAAGGAACATTTCAGTTCATATTAGATTTCAGTTCACGCCTACCTCATAACTACTTTGCCACGATTGCATGACAACACTGTGAACCATGTGAAAGCAACATTCTGTGATGTTTGACTTTGTTAATATGTGCAGTCAGGAAGACAATGCAAATGAATGAACGGTTGTTTTAGCAAGAGGCCTCAATCTGACATTATGATGGCTTTACACCAAGAGAAATGAGTCTCCAACAGTCAAAGTGAACCTGATGGCCAGTTATTGATGTCCTTAGCTCTCCTGCCAAGTGTTGTTGAAAACGTTTCATAGTCACTACACTGAAAAAACTGGAACGTTGACTTTAATTAAATGTATAAAATAGAAATATCACATAACTGTATAAGATTAGTTGAAAGCTAAAATATTAAGTTAAAATAAAAAATATTATCTTTAATGTAATATTATTGCTTTCAACTAACCTACAGTTATGTGAAATGTGTTGACATAATACATTTCAATCAGGAGAGACTTCATTTGGTTTAAAGAACATTCATTGACACATGCGCCATATGATAAATGTTAAGTCTTTGGCGATTAGACCCCGATCCTGAAATCGTATATCTAAAGGGTATACGAGGTCTAGACACTGGTGATGATGATGAAGATCTGGATTTGATGAGGAGATGGGATGAAGAGGCGGAGTGATGAGGTCTTTGGATTAGCTCTCCTGGCACTGGACATGATGAAAGGAGGTGGATGGGGAGGAGGCGGGCCGCAGCATGAACACCTGAAATCACAGCTGACTGCAGGAGAGAGGAGAACCATTTTAAGGTTTGACTGCAGCATTCTGATTGGCTGCTGGAGAATGAGGTGAATGTAATAGGGTAAAGAGAACGCCTGATGAGCTGGTTAAAGCAGCTGTGGAGTGAATGTATATACACACCCAGTCTTCCTGAAAGAACTTGTGCTGAGCTTCATTTACTTAAAGTCAACGTTTCAGTGTTTCAGTCTATGGTTATCAATCCCCTGCACTTTGCTGGCAGTGCTGCTGTAACAGGAACACATTATTAGACAACGTACACAAGTCACAATGTTAGAATACTTTGCAAACAATATCATTGATAAATATATAATCAATGTTATTAGAGCCATACGGTGCTAAAAGCTGGCCATGTGACATTTGAATTGATTTGCACTTTCTGCTTGTTTCTGCTTTATTTCAATTGTATTGAACAATATCTGCTGATAATGGTGACCAAATATGTAACAAATATCTTTTCACTACATCAGAATCCAATGATGTAATTCAATTGTTCTTCAGAACATTTCCAGGTTGTCTGCCTTGAGTTCCCTAAACGCATGAAGTATGATATCAACCTTTCACTCACTAACGTTAAAACACTCTTTGATTAATAACTAATATCTGTTTCTTAAATTGTTTAAAGTGTATCTCTGTACAAAGGCACATGTAGCACAATTAACACATTATTCCATGCACTGTAAAAATGACCAAATTAGCAACTTATTTGATTATTTACTCAGAAGGATGTTAAATGATTTGGTCTTGGCGACATATTTATTTATTTTTGTATTTATCTTTGTTTGTATTTATGTACAGGCTGCTTAATATGTTACATGGTGTAGTCACAGATCAGAATTGAACTGCAAACAGTGAACTTGTTGAGAGATAAAGTGCTTCTGGAGTTTTCCTTCATCCATCCTCCTCGCAGTGCGCGTGTGTTTTCTATGATGTATGCACTTTAAAGCCATGGTTGAGTGAAATGATATTCAAAGGAACTGGTGTGTACTGCCATGGTGAGCCATGGGTTCTTCATATGATAATACATTTATGTGTGATGTTGTATGTGTTGCCGTCTAAATGTGAGGTTCTGTGTTTGAAAACTGAAGAAATAAAACTCATCTATGATTAAAACATGGAGTCTGGTTTGTCTTTAAGAGACTGCTGATGTTCTCTTATATTATTATAACAATGATATGAAACCCCCACTTGCTCAGTGCATGTGCACATTCACTTGGGGATCTACACAGAGTACCAACTCTGAACATGAAGGTAGACAACCCACTCTCTGTTTTGGGGGGCTTCTGTCAGAGAAAAGGGGATTCAACAGGCCATTCACACGTCTCTGCTATGTCACATGCAGGCTGATTGAATCCACCTGCATCCGTTTGCTCTATACTAATAATAATAAGAATGAATTTGATCTTTCATTGCTGACAGCAATCCCAAGGTGCTACAGGAAGAACACCAAGGAAGTAAATATCTCACTTTTGAAGTTTCATAATGCTTAACCAGCCCAGCAGTTCAGTCTGGCTTGGCTTTGGATCAGGGGGTTGCTGGTTCTAGTCCTGGACCGGGCCATTTATTTACAGCGTGGACTGGTACTTTGAGAGGTGCCACTTCATCTATTTTGAACTACCAAGGTGCGTACTTTAGCAAGGCACCAGACCCCTGTACAGAGTACCCTCTGCTCCTAATACTGGGATGGGTTCAATTCAGAGTATAAAGTCCCCATGTGTGCGCTGCTGTGAACATGTGTGACGATTGCATGTGGATTCCATTCAATTCCTTAATTGGGTTTGTTCAGCAGCTAACTGTGTGCTGTTTGCTGCTGAGCAGGCAGTCTGAGTGGGTTGTTGTGGTTCTCTCTGAAATGTAGTTGTTGGGTCATAAAAGGTCATTCTGATGACTGTTTGCCTCTAAAAGCAACATATCTTACTTTAGCTCGGGCAGCTACATGCTAACTTTCTATCCAATCCCCACAATACAAAAAACAATGTTCAAATCAAGCAAAATGGTTTTTAGTAATAATAGGATCTGGAGAAGATTTTATTTTTTTGTGAATGTTTTATTGCTTGAATCCTTTTGATCAACAAAAGGTACTCTCGTGACACATACAAATAATTATTGATTTTGAATGATTCCATAAACAAGCTTTTTTTGAAAGATTAGCTGAATCTGGATTGAGAGATGAGTTTGCCCATGTTGCTGCAGTGTCATGGGGCAGCCACTAGGGGTCACTAAACACTTCATGTCCTGTCATTTAGTGGTTACTTTCATTTAGTCCTGACAGAACATGAAGGAAAGATAATAATACAAAAATAATAATACATTTGTGTTTAGAAGAAACAGTGTGAGGGAAACAGGATTTACATGGCAGGTTCAAAAAGGAATTAGAGGGTATATTTGTGAGAAAATGTTACACATTGAGTCTGCACTAATACAGTTTAATCTAACGCCAGGTCTTCCTGTTTGGAATGTAGCTGTGGAAGAATATGATATTTAAAAACTAAATTGTCTATGATTGTTGATCTCCTGGTGATTTGTGGACCACATTTAAACACATGGGATTAATGCACTGGTGGCTCACAGTTTTATGTACAATTTGACCTAAACTTCAACTTTTATTTCCTTTGTATGATGCTCTATGCCGTACATGCTTTTCTACTACACTAAAGTTTTGAGCCAATTATTGTACTTTTTGTTCCTTTACATTGTTCAGTTTAGTTAGTTATTCTGCAGGCTTATGTCAGTAATACAAATATAAATCAACTAATCAAATAATGTACATATTATGGATGTGTAACCAATAATATATAAATATATATAATATATGTTATTCTGAGAATAGATCATTCTTCCAGATAAGTACTTTTAGTTTTGGTACTTTCATCATATTTGGATGCTAATGCTTTTGTACTTTTAGTCGAGTTTTGAATGCAGGACTTCTATTAAAAAAATAGACTATACTTTTACTACTTCTACTAAAGTAAAATATTTCAGTACTTATTTGAACAGTTGATAAATGTGAACAGGTTTACAATTCAGATATTAAACACATAGAGGTGTTAGAACAAGCAGCACAACTAACATTAACACTAATGTGAAAATACAATAAGAAAATAATGACAAATACAGTGTGAACAAAGAGAAAAGGAGAGAGTCCAGCTCCCTCAAGACACACATAGAGACACACAGACACACGCACACACACACACACACACACACACACACACACACACACACACACACTAAACAGGTGTGGATGACTGAGTTGAGTTTCTCTGTCGGCAGCATCTGCAGCAGAGGACGGTCACCGTGACGATGATGAAGAAGACTGTGAGCAGGATGAAGATTATACCGACCCAAGTGCCCAGGTGCAGCTCTGCAGGGGGGGGGGGGGGGGAAGTGAGACAGGTGGAGCTGTCAATCATCAGTCTGAACACAGTTTCTGTTTACAGTGCTGGACAGTTACTACCATGTACTCAGTACTGTAGTACTGCATCTAAGTACTCCTTTGCAACCCTGTCTCCTAAAAATTACGTTCCCACAAAACTAAACTGCATTCTCAATTACGTTTAGCCAGAAACGTATTTTCACCCACGTTACGTTCGTTATGAACGTATCTTAAATACGTTTATTTTCTACATATCTTTGCCATTTATTGTCTTGCTTATAATAATGATAATAGTCATTTATAAATATCATTTTAGAGCACACATTTGAAATCAGTAGGCGAGGCAGTCATTTCTCCAGCTGTTACTCTCATGAGCGAGGCAGAAAATAATAGTTTTAACATGCCAAAAAGCTGCTGTGTCGTTTATTGCACCTCAAACATTATTATTTAGTATGCTGTGTGTACCTTGTGTGCACCGCCTAGTGGTTAAAGCACGTCATTGACTTATTTTTGTTGAATAATGTTATTTTTGTTGAATAATGTTATTTGATGAAAAAAATATTAAGAGTACATACTTTCATAGGGGGAAGTAGAAGGTCAATGATAGAAGTATAGAATATAGTAATTACATGTTTTACATTTGTACACACCAATTTGTTTCCTATCGCCTAAACCTCCAGGGCTGTACACAGTTTAATACTGTCAACTTCTAATTTTGCGAAAAACGAAAACATCTTTTAAAACTACAATTCCCAGTAGAGACGTGCCATAGAGAACATGTTGCGAAACACAATAGCCAGCATGTGTAGTTCTGGGGGGGCGTTCGAGTCCAGTTTTGTAGTCTGCCGTGGTTTCGTTCCATTTCAAAGAGCTTGACGCTCGGCGTAACCTTGGCGCACTGCCACTCCAACATCCAATCACAGAGTTTGAAGATTAATCACGGGGTTTGTCAACGGGATTGTAGTCCCAAACGATAGCTGGGGATTATGGGTAGTGTAGTGTCTTCGGCCATCCTAAACTGAATTTTTTTTTCGGATATCATATCGCATTACGAACACCACATCTGGCGTCACAGAGATCTTCTGTTACTGTCCTTTCTTCTTACGGCTCCTACACACGGCGGCGTGCGTTGCCGCCTGCCGGCGGGGGGGGGGGGCTGAAACTCGACCAACAACCAATCACATGAATCTCCCGCCCCAGACACACAAGCATGCGGTTTGATTGGCTAGAGCTTGCACTGGCATATGATTCGATTGGCTGACGCCTCCGTCGAGGCGGCAAAAGTAGAACATTGCTCTACTTTTGCAGCGAGCACCGCGAGAGAAGCTACGCTTTGCTCCCACAATGCAGTTCCGGGAATCGTGACGTCACCCCATTCAAAGTGAATGGGCAGAAGCGTTGAAGCGGCAACGCACGCCGCCGTGTGTGGGGGCCGTAAGAGGAAGTACAGAAACACGTAACTCTGGATTTGTTTTAATGTTTGAGGTCCAATAAACGACACAGCAGCTTTTTGGCATGTTAAAACTATTATTTTCTGCCTCGCTCATGAGAGTAACTGTAAACTGTAAATGTGTACTCTAAAATGATATTTATAAATGACTATAATCATTATTATAAGCAAGACAATAAATGGTAAAGATATGTAGAAAATAAACGTATTTGAGATACGTTCATAACGAACGTAAGGTGGGAGAAAATACTTTTCTAGCTAAACGTAATTGAGAATGCAGTTTAGTTCTGTGGGAACGTAATTTTTAGGAGACAGGGTTGTCCTTTGAGGTTCTTTAGTTTTTACCTTTTTGTAATATTTTTTACTAATAACATTATTTTACCTTGTATTCTGCAACATGTTTTGTTTGAGACTTTAAACATTCAGATACATACTAATAGGACACATAATATAATGTATCAATTCATATATAATTTAATTTATCATCATTATTTAACATCATTTAATTTCTTTCTTTTTTTAAGCATTTTATTGTTTCCATGATGAAATTCAGAACTATAACCAGCCGAATATATTGTTAAAACAATTGTGATTCATACATTTATAGATCACTAAATATTATCCCAAAGTATAACATAAATTATTCTTAAATGGGTTCAGTATCTGGAATTTTACTTTTAATTATATTCTGATGCTTAAACCTTGCATCAAAGTTGTATTTTAATACTGTATTTTATTCTTGAAATATTACTACTTGTATACTACTTACGTACTTGAATTTTCCATCCCACATTAACACAAAAAGGTTTCAGGGACGTTTCATTTGAAAGAAAAACATTTGCGCTTTCACTTTTGTACTCTGTTATTCCCACATTTAACATGAATTGAAAACACTGAGTGTCCTTAGCTTCACACAGATGTTTTGTGTTTGCCTTTAGGGACACACTGTGTTTGTGTGAGTCACTGTGACGGTGAACAAAACAATGTTAGTTCCTAAAAAGGAATGAAGGAACTCTTGAAAATGACCACAAGTACGTCAACCAGAGAGGCCTGTGAGCACCAAACTAAAGTTGTTGTTCTGCATAAAAGCCACACGCAGGACTCAAGACCCGGCCAGGCAACTGATGTGACACTGCTGGTACTGTGTGGTGTGTAGTGTGTGGTGTGTCGTGTGTATAGAGAGCCGCACCATGCAGGATGCTCTCCTCTTGAGGTGTGCACAGCTGCTGGCTCCACGCCCCCAGCTGGCTGCCTTTAGGTCTGGAGGGGATGAACGCTGCGGCCATGAAGCAGTACCTCTCTCCTGCATCCAGCTTCGACACCTCGGCCATACTCGAGTCAGATATGATGTCTCTCTGATAATAAAGAGGAAATATTACAATCACTCACTTAAAGCTTGGGGAGGTAACATTAGAGAAGGTAGCAAAAGTAAGCTAGATTTAATAAGAAACACAACTAAAAACACTAAACTCGCTATATTTCAATAATAGTAGCAACACTAGCTACAGGTCGCTTACTGAGTAAAGCTCACTATCAGAACTTTCTTTTAAATCATCTTGTGTAGCTGCTCAATTTCAGTATAAACCTTAAAACTTGTTTTATTTGATATCTTTATTCATCTTTAGTAGGACGATGGCATATTTACCACATGTCTCAGTGTCTCAAAGGTTAGCTTTGTCTTACAGTGACAACAGTTGAGTTATCGGTGACATTCATTTTGTTTAAAGTAATTTCTTGAACATTAATAGTTGCTTGGTAAAGCAGGTATCAATATTAATAAAGACATGGGGAGTTCATAGTTATATGCTGCTAAAATCTTGAAAGTTAGCTGACAAAATTCAAATTTCTATTAAAGCATGCAGCTAGTTAGCTTAGCATAGCACAAAGAATGGAAACAGAGGGAAACAGCTAGCCCTTCTCCATCCGAATGAATACAAAATAGCTACCAGCTCATTAAAGCTCACTGATAGACATCTTGTCTAAAGTAAAACAGGTGCCAGCAGGTGGACAGAGACACCCCTACCGCCAGGCTTCATGCTAAGCTAAGCTAAGTCGCTCCTGGCTCCAGCTACATATTTTAGTCCTTGACATTTTATAAATCATAGTTTTACTAAATAGAGGTAAAAGCTTTACAATGTTTTGAAACATTTGGTTTAAAGAATGAATAATTTTGTATGAAATATAAGTTTAAATTATATAATTCTATGGGATCAAATGGTTTTTTTTGTAAAAAATGATGGTGATTAATAGATCAGTTGACAATTTGACAAGGAGAGTTAGCCAAAATGACGTGAATAAAGCACAGTGTTGGAGAAGAGCATATAATAAATAATATAATAAATGCTAATATATTGTGTCCATGTACTTATTTTGTAAAGCTTTCTTTAAAGCAAAGTTTAACCAAAAAGTGTTTGTCCCGTGTATAAAGATAAATTGTATCTGTGTCGGGTTGGATGACACAGCTCTAACATGAATATTTTAATCAACCATAATAATACAGTAATTTACATTTGAAACATCTGTACCACTTTACAATAAGACTACCCTTATAAAGGGTTTACGAATACTTTGTAATTCATTTATTAATTAGGTTGTGAACACTTTATAAATCATTAATACGTTTTTATAGGACATGAGATAAACAGGGCAACTGTGACCGGTTGCTTGCCAAATAGTGAGCCCACATTTATCTGTACTGCTAAGCCTTATATTGGCTACTTAGCTTACTTCGTCTTCTTTATCAGCCAGCATCCTTGGTATCTGTTGTTCTCTGAGTTGATTCCCCCCCATCCATGTTGATGTTTCTTGGCATCTCTTATGACCATTTATGAATGAGTCACTAACATTTATAACTGCCAAAAGGGAGCCTTATTGTAAAGTGTGAAACACATCACCATCTACTGATGAGTCACTAACATGTATAACTCCTGAAAGGGTGCGTTGTTTTTAAGGTTAATACACATGTCCATTTATGAATGAGTTATAACATTCACGCTGACCTAATACACATTTTTCACATGAAATGCAAAGTAAGATGCAAAAGAGCCAAGCAAAACATTTTATTCACACATGAAGAAAAATTAGGACTCGAAGTAATGACTGTTTAGTATGACTGATACACATATGTAAACATAAAAGCTTTTCTCAGACATAAATGAAAGACTTGGTAGACATAATGGTACTCAGACTGGAAAGCCTTTGTGTATATCCTTGAACAAGCGTCCAAGCAGTCCATCAGGGTGAGCAGAGCCAAGATGACCATTCAACAACCTTGAGGTATTCCTCCAACAAACTCTCTGTACGGTTTCCTCTCAGTCTATGGACATGTCCTTTGACGGTCGACCAAGCTGTTATGGTGTAGTGGTTGTACCCCATGTTCCTCAGCACTCTCCTGTATGCCCTCCACTCATCACTAATAATGCTACTTCCTGACTTGACATGCAGTCTAATCAGAGGGACAAGGTGGCATCTTGATCGTTTCTCCACTAGTTTCAACACTAGTCTCCGCCTTTTGTCTTTAACTCCCATCATTCCGAAGACCCATTTCTTCCTTCTCCAGGTATGTCCAAAGCGTCCACGTGCATACTAACAAAATAAATCATAACATCATCTTAGTTAACAACAATATGCACACAAATTACATTACAAATTGTTGCACATCATGTTTCAAAATGCCATACTTGTTTATTAGGTGCATTGTATAACGTCATTTAAGGATAATTATATAGTCGTAAAAAAAAGATTAGTCAATAACTGCCGAACATAGGAACTGGGTACAGTACCTTCTCCCAGACACAAATACTAAAATAAAATAGTTTACTTTATCAGCATTGGTATTACCAATGCTTACTATTTATTTGATACCAATTTGGTAATATAATTAATAAAAACAACAAGGTTTGGGTTCGTTCTTCAGACTGTGACGTTAACGTGTAAGCTTAATAATGAACTCCAGCTCAACCAACCATATTGTGATATCTAAGTAATCATCTTGAAATTTGACATTAATATTTGTAATATACACACATCTTATTGTGAGGTTGATTTCACATACACCAGGCCGCTCTTCAACACTACTTTAGTTTGGCGTTAGCTTGTCTACATAATCGATCATAGCTCATTTAAATTAACCTTATCAATGCATAAAGTTACCTACCCAATAAAATATCTTTCTAACTTACAAGGATGACCTTATTTTACAAACCTCAAACAGAAAACGTTTATTCTACAGTCTTATCCCACTTAATGCTTAACACTTCTCTATTACGTTTTAACTTGGAGGCTACGATTAGCATCGTAGCTACCACTTGCTTACATGCTAACCCAAGCCTTACATTAATTAACGTTAGCTGACTAAAAACATAAGCAACACATAAATAAAGTACTCAAATTTCACTTACCGTAAAACCGCCTTCATGCACCGTCTGTTTTAACCGCAGAGCGAGTCACAATAGTCCGATATAAGAATGAAGAATAGTCCAAAAGTCTAAAGTGATTTGTTTAACACTTTACAATAAGGCTCCCTTTTGGCAGTTATAAATGTTAGTAACTCATAAATAAATGGTCATAAAGAGATGCCAAGAAACATCAAGATGGAAGGGGGAGAATCAACTGTATTATCTTTTCAATTTACACACGGCATCTATTGCACGACTGTCCGTCCTGGGAGAGGGATCCCTCCTCTGTTGCTCTCCCTGAGGTTTCTCCCATGTTTCCCTTTAAACTGTGGGTTTTCTCCGGAAGTTTTTCCTTGTACGATGTGAGGGTCTAAGGACAGAGGGTGTCGTATTGTCATACTGATATTCTGTACACACTGTGAAGACCACTGAGACAAATGTAACATTTGTGATATTGGGCTATATAAATATACATTGATTGATTGATTGATTGAACTCAGTGAACAACAGATACCAAGGATGCTGGCTGATGAAGAAGACGAAGTAAGCTAGGTAGCCAATATAAGGCTTAGTCATCTTGCCAAATAGTGAGCCTGTGGTGATGTATGAAAACTATGTTAGAACTGGTTTATAAATGGCTCTTAATGATAAATAAAGTGTTTACAACCTAATTAATAACCTAATTATAAGCCCTTTATTAATCCTTTATAAGGGTCGTCTTATTGTAAAGTGGTACGAAACATCTAGCTGATAAATTATATTTGTAAAAAACATTCAACGTACATTATACAACTGTTCATTCTCAGTGCTCATGTGAGACTGTATGCCTGCACTCTGCAGTGTCTCAGTGTGGTCTTTGCAGAGCAGTGCTGTACCTTGCCTGTACTTCCAGGCTTGTTGTAGCTGATCTTATACTTGAGGTCATTTTTGAGGACGTCTCTGAGGCTGAGCTGCTTCCCACGCCGGTGAATCCCGGTCAGAGGATCTGTGATGTTGACCATGACTCTGTTCTCATCCACAGCCTCCACCGTGATGTCCACCGCACTGATTTTACCTGAGGAGAGGACCAATCAAAGGGGACCATGAGACATGAGAGAGTTCATAAGAGTCCTATTCATAAAGCTGTGGGTCAGTACTACAGGCCCTTTTTTTTTTACTGTTGTGCTGGCTAACCACAATGCTTTATCCTTCTTCCTTTTTTTAAAGAGGAGCTTCTGTGTCTCAGTAGTGCAGAAATGAGTTAGCATGTTACCACTTCAGATTCCCTGGTCTCAAAATTCATTTGAAGGTGTTTTGGTTGGAACCTGAAAGTGTGGTTAACACAAGCTGGTCACGTTTTGTTCCTCGATGTAAAATACATCAGTAAATACCCCACTGGTGAAGGTCTGAAGCTTATATGTGTGAGAACACAGCGGTTGCTAACAAGTGACTACATTTGTACTTCTGGAGATTGCATTTAAGCCTCAGGAGGTACAAAACTGGTGTTAGCATGTGGAGATTATCCTGCTGAACAAAATGTGTAAGTATCATAAAAGTGTTTTCCAGAGATCTCATTCTCTGCAGAAATCCAATGGGAAAACCTCTTTTTGCAGAGGGGGCACGAGCAATGCTTTCTTGTGTACTTCATACACTCAAGTACAGTGTTCCATCTTCCGAGCAATTTTATTTTTCTATACATGTTTCCCCAGTGGCCCATCTTCAGTCATCCTTGTCTGCAAAAAATGATGTTCCCATGCAACCACACTGCTGGAATATGTTTCATGGGAAATGTTTTTTCAATAAATTACTATTTTTTTGGACACATATCTGAAATACGTTTCTAATCAGGTTGCAGAAGTACATGTTGGAGGAGGAAGGGGTTGAGGGGTTAGTCCCCTGTGTGAAGTCCAATCTATGTTGATTTTGTATTTATTTAAATTAATTAACAAACATATCTAAACTACAATCTATTTTCTAAAACTGTCCAAGTAGTTTTATTTGTTTTGACAATTGCACGTTTAAAACGGCACCCAGTATCCGGGTGAAATTATGTTTCCCTCGGAACACTTTAGATAATGCAGTTATGTTGTATGGAATGTAAATAAAAAATAAAGAGATCTTTGTCATTGGGTTCCAGCTAAGCACAAGACAGATAAGCTGCCTGTTGCAGCAAGAATCAACAGGTCTGCTGCCTCGGATACGGCCTGCATGAAACTCTATCAGCTGAATGCCTCACACAGAGCAGGCTGAAGCTTGAAGGAGAAACAATGGTTAACAATATGAAACCATTAATTCAACAGGTGCCTGTTCACGCAGTTATCTGTTGCTTTAAAAGATATTACCATAGCCGTGGGTGAGGCTCAGAATAGGAAAGGCTAATATCCAACTATCGTACTTGTTTAAAATACCACAGAAGAAGTAGCCTACATTCATTTACAACAGCACGTCTATGCACCTACTTACCAACAATAAAGCAGCACAGGAGCTACAGGGGGCTAATGAATGTAATCTACTACATGTAGGTTACTAGGCTACACCATAACGAGATGCAGTAATGCTGGGCTAAATCACCGTTACATAATTGAAATACAGGTTACTAATTGTTAACTGTTGTACAACAATGCAACCGTCAAAAATGCATACACAAAGTTTATGACTACAAGTCAAACAACCACAGCCTAAGTCATAGGTAAGTCTGTGTGGATTTACTAAATACTGTAGCTGTGAGTTAAAATGCTAATGCAGAGACACTCACTGTCACTGTGCAAACATACAAACTACTCATACATGCTGCTAGCTGCAGCTCCAGGTACACAGCATGTGACAGAAGTTCAGACCTATCATACGCTGGAACTCGGTGCTAACAATAAAGATTCATCCTGTCAGACGGAGACAATAAGTGTTTTTTTAACCAGCTCTTTTGGTTTTAATGTTAGGTTAGCCAAACTCGAAAAGCTGCTCCTGTTTCTATGAGCCTCCCTATATGGGGTCAGATCAGTCTCAAAAATAAATAAATGCACACAGAAGGATAGACAAATGTAATTCCGGATTTATATATAAATGTCTCCATCCACACACATATTTTTCGATGCACACACAAAAACATGTCATTTTATGAATGTAACAAAGTTTCACAAATATATTTCTGATCCACACACAAATAGTTACATCAAAAACCTATTTGAGTGTTGTTACATTTATATAAAAAACTAGGGCTGTCAAGTTAATGCGTTAATAACGCGTTAACGCAAAAAAAAATTAACGCCACTAATTATTTTAACGCGATTAACGCATGTGTATTTTTTTTCCTCGGCCGCCCCGTAGTTTCAGAGAGCATCGAGTTTAAAATACCATCTACAAGCTGATGCTGACAGCCCCGCTGATGCTGACAGCCCCGCTCCTGCCGCCCGCTTGTGGCAGACCACACTTCCACGCTCACCGGCAGGCACCGACTGGCCATCGGGAGGACCGGGAGGGTGTGTGTATGTGTGGCACGAGCGAGCGAGAGAGAGACCTTACGTGTATTGTTGTTGTTGTTGTTAGCATCCGGTGCTAGCTAGCTGCGCTAACGGATATAAGGAGCTGTTTAAATGAAAACAGAGGAGCGACATTTCGCCGAGCTCTTGACTTTATGCAGGAAGCCAGACAGTGGGACATTGTAAGAGAAGTCAGCACACTCAGCACGGATAGTGCGCAACATGATTGCAGCGTCCAGGCAGCTCCCGTTCGAGCATATGCCTTGAGTTGCACATAGCTCCAAGATCCATCACACACACACACACACACACACACACACACACACACACACTTTGTATTGTATTGTATGAGAGAGGTTCCAGGTTGAATTCAGGCGAATATTTGTAATGTTCAGAGGTTGTTGTGTTTAATATTCATGAGAATATTTCTCATTGTTCAAATGATAATAAACATTTGCATAACGCATATTTGTCCACTCATATGTTGGTAAGAGTATTAAAAACTTGAAAAATATTCCTCTAAGGTACATTTAGAACAGATCAAAAATGTGCGATTAATTTGCGATTAATCGCGATTAAATATTTTAATCGACTGACAGCCCTATAAAAAACTTTCTGTGTGTGAATCTCTTTGCATTTGATTGTGAATTTCTCAGCATCTGAGTGTGAATCTCTCTGCATGTGTGTGTGTGGATTTTTGAGACTCCCCTGACGCCGCTAGATTCAAACATACATTTTTTTAATAGGCGAGTCTCTCCAGCCAATCAGATGTCTGCTTCATTTTAAGCCAATCACATGTGTGTGTGTCCAAGAGGGTGTGCCTGATGCGTTTGCAACGTAGCGTAACATCTACGCGGTTTGCGGAGTCTGGGGGTGTGACAGATTCCGGGTGGGTGACAGAGTCTGGGGGGGTGACAGGGTCCGGAGGGTGACAGAGTCCGGGGGGGTGACAGTTCAGAGTTCATCTCCAACAACATGGCATCTGGAAGTGGCGCTCCCGCTACTACACATCATGCCGTTTGTCATGCAATAATCTCGAATTATTAATTATTACTTTTGCTTAATTATGAAGGTAGCTCAGTTAGTTCTTGTGCTTTTCTGGTGCTTAACTGGTTCTTCTCTGTAGCACCACTTGTGTTTCCACCGCTCAGAGCCCGACTGGTGCTGCCTCTGCTGCGTCATGACATCACCGTTTACGTCGCTGATTTTCTCCCCAATGCCGCTCACAACAACAACAATAGGGGACTGCGTCGGGTCGATGGTCGTGTTGCTTTTAATCATACGAAGCCAGATTAAATTAAATAACTACTTCTCAACCCTTGTACTTTTCTCCAGAGTGTCGTGGTCTATTGTTTATTAATGTGGTTCAGCGGCATTTACCGACCGCTGCAGTGCTGCTCGTCCACCGGAGTTTAGTCTCCCGTTAACTCACGGCAGGTTTTAGTCTCCCGTTAACTCACGGCAGAGTTTATTCTCCCGTTAACTCACGGCAGAGTTTAGTCTCCCGTTAACTCACGGCAGAGTTTATTCTCCCGTTAACTCACGGCAGAGTTTAGTCTACCGTTAACTCACGGCAGAGTTTAGTCTACCGTTAACTCACAGCAGAGTTTAATCTACCGTTAACCTGTTAAGCCCAGAGCCTGTTTTTCAGGTCTCAGGCTCGAAAATGACATGCCCAGAACAAATGACTATATCTTCACTTCTTAAAGGGTTAAATTAATAATCTTTTTTCTCAAAGTAATGATAAACCTGTGAGTTGGCTGTAAAAGTGTCAGAATCAATATAGATGTTTTTATTTTAAAAGGTCCCATGTAGTGGCCATTTCTACTGATCATAATTCCATTGTTGAGGTCTACTAGAATAGATTTACATTGTTACATTTTCCAAACTCACATTGGTTTCTCACACAGCATCTCTCTATTCACTCTCTGTCCTAAACGGCTTGTTGGAGCTCCTGCCCCCCCCCCTCCCCCCCTCCCCTATGAGCCCACTGTGCTCTGATTGGTCAGCTCGCCCACTCTGTTCTGATGAGTCCACCACCGTTACAGCGGAACATCAGTGATTATGTGTTACAATGGCGTTTGTTAGAAACCAGAAAATGACAAACAGATGGGAATGCTGCGTGGGGTCTGGGTGCCGTGTTGGCGGCACGTTGCGGGGCTCGCTGCTCCGCCCTTTGAGACTCGAGGAGCCGACAGTGTGAGCTGTATTACTGGTGTCGTTTCCTGATTGCTGTGTGGGGTCTGCGAGACAGCGAGACATGGCAAAACTAAGCCTGAACTCAGCCTGAGCACACACACATGTCGTGAGTGTGTGGCGAACTGTGAGTAGAGATCCACGCAGCTGCGGCTGAGAAAAGCTCTATGCAAGTCAATGGGACTCCCTGATAGTTGAAAATCGACGCTAAAGGTCCCCCCACTTCCCGTTTGATAGTGACACCAAGGGATCCTGGTGTGTGAGGAGCTCCACGGATTGGTCCATTTGGACCAATTGGTCCATTGGGTCGTCGTTACGTCACTTGGTTCCCGGAAGAAAAAAATGGAAAAAGAAAAATCTCCAACTTCTGGGGCAGCATATACAGGTCTTTTCTGTGTTAGAGTTTTACTCGCTACAGGGTGTACTTTGAGGGTTTGTGAATTAGCAGACCGTTTACATGCATAAAAACCTTCATAACACACAAGGGGACGGGTAATAACTGGAAAAGCATGACATGGGACCTTTACGGCCCGTCCACACGGCGGCATGCATTGAAGCTTCAACGCTTCTGCTCATTCACTTTGAATGGGGTGACGTCACACTTTGCCGAACTGCATCGTGGGGGCGTTGCTTCGCTTTGCTCGCGTTGCTCGCTTCAAAAATGTAGCAATGTTCAACTTTTGAAGCTTCGGCGGAAGCGTCAGCCAATGAAATCATATGCCAGTACAAGCTCTAGCCAATCAAACCGCTGCTTGTGTGTCCGGGGCGGGAGATTCATGTGATTGGTTGTTGGTCGAGCTTCAGACACGCCCGCCGGGAAGCTTCAACGCACGCCGCAGTGTGGACGCTGTGTTAAAGTCAATTCAGATTGAACATAGTAAAAGAAATTAAATTATAGTTTCCGTCTAAAGAAAACCCATTACTTATAGTGAAAACCACCCTTGAATGATGGGATAGTAGCCAAAAACCTTTAGGAATCCAAACTATAACATATAATAAGTACCCTGCATCAAGATTGATGCAAAACAAGTGAAATTTGACCTTTTTAGAGAGATTTAGAAAAATAAGTCCAGGCGACTGACCTCTGGGTACATTTGGGTGTATTTGGCGTATCTCTGGAACCCATTGGTCGATTTACGTGATTGACACCTCTTTGTAACCGTTAGAGCCAATAGAATTGAGTGGAAGGTCCTAAATCCATCTAAACATTACCATTGAGGAGTTAGAATGATGCGCTCGCAGCATGCCCTAAACCGGAAGCTCCATTACACTGTATATGAAAACTACGTTTATTGACATAAATGTTATGATGGATTATCAGTAATCATTTCAATGTGACACAGAGACATTGGATTAACCTTCAGCAGCATTTATATGCGTTTGAATGCCCTTGAACACAATTTGTTATCAGAAAACAGCAAAGGTAAGACGTATTTTCCGTTTTGGCCCCGTAAAGTGAAGTTGTGTGTTGTCTTTCCTGGCTTTCGCTGCCGTGAGTTTTGGTCGCACAGTGGTGATACTTATACCAATGGAATCTGTGGAATCTCAGCTTTCATATTATACCTAGTTTGTACAGATTGCATGAAGTATAAAATATCGCTACCGTGAGTTATGTGCTTAGTGCTAATTTAGACGCTCGGTGTTACCCTTGTGTTTCGTTTAGTGCCGCCGGCAGGGGCAATCAGGCTTAACCTGTTGAGCCCCACAGACCCGCGCAAAAGCGCAGCATCTGAGGGCTTCTTAACATTTAACAAACTATGAATGTGTTATACCCACCTAACGGGAAGAAACTCAGCTAACTGACGATAAGAACCATTTTTACCGAAACAAAACACAAGTCTCACAAGAAGCGTCTAAATGAGCCCTGAGCGAAAAAATGCTAATGCACTTAGCACAGAACTCACGGTGGAAATACTTTATTACTTATCGGATCTGCACAAACACGATATCAGCTAGCAAGCTGAGATTCCACAGATTCTAGAAGTATTAGTATCATCACTGTGCGATCAAAACTCGCTGAGGTGACCACAGTAACGAACGTGTGCTTCAATAACATTTGGGGCAAGTCCTCTATACATCGTTCCACACGAAACTGGACATAGTCTTTTGGTTCTCCATACTCTAATGGTCCGCTAATGATCTCCAATGATCTCATGGCTCTTAAACCAATAACCATAAATAAACCTGAGTACATTTGAATTGTCAACAATTACAACTGTGGATAAACCATGGATGTAGAAAGATAAGGGCTGAACAGTAATGCTCCTCCTGCATTCGAATCAGCGCTGTCAGCCAGGCGTTAGAAGTAGAGCCCAATCTGCCAGAAATGATCACACTCCTGTAACCAATCATGCTTCAGACCATACTTGCCAACCCTCCCGATTTTCGCGGGAGACTCCCGATTTCATTGCCCTCTTCCGGTTTCCTCCAGGTTTCCTCCCGGGGTCATATTTCTCCCTCATTTCTGACAAAATCAGATTTACTCACGGCTGTTTCCACTCGGACTTTAATACAGCTACACCATTGTTTGGTTTCCATGGTAGCGCGTCTCTTTAGTAGCGCACGCAACTGAAAGTCAGTGTGAGGAAGATAGTCACAGAAAACAGAACAAGAATCGACAACTCGACCCTCTGCTCACTCCGTTCCTGTAAAATATAGGTCCAGCCCACACATATGCTCCATCAAGGATGGTGCGACAAGCCGCAAGGCATTGCACTTAGAACTTTTGGACAGAGAGTGAATACCGGTGAATACACATACTTTACAGAGATGCTGTTTGAGAAACCAATGTGAGTTTGGAACATTGCTCAGTATAAATCTATTTTAGTAGACCTCAACAATGGAATTATGATCAGTAATGGCCATGACATGGGACCTTTAACAATAATAGGGATCTATTCTTTTGAGAAGCCTTTTCTATCCTTCATTACCCCTCGTCCTGGACAATAAAATAATTAGACTTATGGACAGTTTAAAAATTCCTTTTAAGTATTTTATGAAATAACATTTACTGTGTGATTTGGAGTTTTTGAGCTTGTGCATGTGACACCTACTCTCTTTGTAGGGGTTGAAGGGATCAGAGTACGTGTGAGGGTAGTTCTCCAGGTCCTCCTCATAGTCCACCAGATCAGGTTCAGTCTGGATATCAACCGTGTAGGCCCTGCAGAGGAAGAGAGGGACATGTCAAACTCATTCTACATTCATGGTGTTTGGATTTTACACAGGAAGTAACACAAAATCCTGAAGCAATATGGTAATATGCTCAGATATCTACAAATTAAAAAGGAGGAAGAAATGTATATTAAGTGAGTTTACTCAAACTAAGATTTATAAAGATAGAAGAGCATGTTTTATTTGGAAGACTTGTTGGTTTTATAGTTTTAGATGTAGATGTATACAGTACATGAGATTGTTTTACATGTAAATGTTACATACAGTACTGGAAGACTCAGTTTGGTTTAAAACTAATTTTCACAGACCAACACTGCCGAGCTGTGTGATGATCCTGATATGAGTGTGTTAGTCATTGCCCAGACATCAGATTTAAAGATGTAACAAACTCACAGTTTATTAGCTTCATTAAAATGTATGATTATATATCTTGAAAAACAGAAAATGTGAGTTTCTGTAGGACTATTGTAAAACACAAGTGCCTTAAAAATATCAAATTAGATGAATGTCAGCTTCCCAGATATCTACTGAACATTATAGTTATAATTCAGGTGATAGAGGTGTGTACCTGTCGTAGGGTGCGAGGTGTTCGGTCAGATCACACTCTGACTCGGTCATCCGGATGCAGTCTGGACTCAAACTCCAATTATTGTCATCACTGGTGGTCACATGACAAAACAACAAACAGAAAAAAAAATTGTTATGTGTGTAATAAAAAATAACTCATGGTCTGCTGACCGACACTTTCCATTCCTGACAGGATCTGTTTGTGTAAAATAACAACAAAAATACATTTGAATAAAAATAAAACGTTTTGGAGAAGATTGTTGCATCAGTATGAGAAAAATTAACTATAGTTAGATTAAAATGGTCCGGCAGAACCATAAAAATGCTTTATAGCTGCCATATTTTAAGTCCAATTTTTTTTTGTCAGACAACCCAGCTTCAGTTCCGAGAGTGCTCTGTGTTGTAAACGTAGGCACTGACCTTGAATAATTTAAGTGAGGTTGAAGATAGGGTTGCATAGTTAGTTGAATTTGAATCAAACTTGCAATATGGCCCAGTGCAGAGGCCTTTGGGGCAAATCCGGCTTGCAAATAATATCATAAGTTTATCATACAGTCATATGCCGCTTAATAGTAGTACGGTGCCCATAAACTACATGATGAATTAATGAATAATACGGTGGCCTTGAAGTGCAAGTCAAAACAATATTTCACAAAACACTACAGCATTTCACAAAACAATACAGCATTTCAGAAAACACTTCAACATTTCAACTATTACGGAAAGGGTATTCCTTTAGGGAGAACACTTCTTGTTTGTGATTGGACAGAGCCAGCCAGAGAAGCACTGCTGTGATTGGTTGTTTTTGCTGCCAATCAAGAAATGACGCTTCGTGATCGGTCAGCACCCGACAGCGCAATGTATTTCCTGCTTGGTACTATTCAGCTGTTTCTGCACACATTTTAAACTGAGTTGGAAAGAATGGAAGAAGAGATGGAAATATTTTTACAATGGATATACATATGATGTTATCCTCGACATGCTGTCAACCCATCACCACATCAACATGTCCCAAAACATCAGCCGTTAGCTGTTAGCACACAGAGCTCACAGCTCCTCATATCTGTTCAGAAACTGGACAAAATTAAACATGTACACAGACTGTCTGTGTCATGGTGAATACAGTCGCTGCTGAACTGTTTGGTATTTTAAAGTGGACCTATCATGCAAAATGCACTTTTGTACGTCTTTTATACATGAATATGTGTCCCCGGTGTGTCAGGGAACTCACCAAGTGTCAGAAAACACAACCTTCTCTCTTTTCCTCCATACCCAAATCTCTGAAAACGGGGCTGCAACGGATCTGATACAGACTGATCCAGATTTGAAAATTCTCTGACATCAGGAACGAGGAGCTCCGCCTATATGGCCAACTCTCCACCTATCAGGAGGAGACAGCCACGGCCATTGCCGTTCGAAAGCCCTAGAGACGCTGTAGTATATATGCCAGGCCTGTAGGTGGCGCTGTAGTCTGCCACAAAAGCAGCGAAGAAGACTTCTCAGATTCAGCCCTTGCAAAAACAGGACTAAAAAAGAGCAAATAGAGCGAAATGAGGCATGGCTAAAATGTATGATCTGTTTGGTATTTTGAAAAAAAAACTTCCCAGACGTGTTTTAGGTATGGCCCTACAATATATTATTAAAATATAGCATGATAGGTCCACTTTAAGCAAAAAACTTCACTGACATTATTACGTTCGCTACTGGGCTAGGGGAACCAAAGGGAAGCAACACAAACCAGAATGGAATTGGTAAAAGTTATAAGTAGTTTTATTATAAATATAATGGTGGACCAAAATAATAAGGCATACAGCCTGGCACAAACAAAGGGCAAAACACTGGTGGGCAACAACCAAAAGAAAGAGACTCCAAAAGAGAGTTTTACAGCTTAGACAGCGTAATAAGTATTACCCAAAAAGGGAAACCAAACCTCACGTTAAACGTGGTACAAGTAACTGCAAAGGCTGCACAAAAACACAGCTGCTGCTAATCGACAGGCGCTAACCGCTAAGCTAACCTGGGTCTTCTTTGCACACACACTACACTAAACACAGAACACTACTTTAACACACTGCTAAGCAGTATACCTAAACACAGAGGAATCACAGTATTTAACGAACACAACGAGTAAGCACAGCAAGAGGCTAGACGCGTCTGTCTCACAACACAGAGCCTCTCGAATGATCTCCGTCCCCGACCTTTGTACTCCTCCCCCGGAAGATGTGCCGGAAGCAGGCAGGGATTGGATGACGTCGATCCAATCACCTCTTCGGATCATGCAAGGGCGGGGCAGCCAATGACATCGGGGCAACCTTACAGCTCATTTGCATACACACACACACCCAACAGAGTTAAGAGGACCAGGAAGGCAGCAGCCGTAACAGACACGTTTTGTATAGGTATGGCCCTACAATATATTTTTCCAATATAATTCATTCATTCATGGTTTTTACTATTCGAGTTTCTGGTTCGAGTTTCACCGCGGCTGTCAGCTGTGTAAGCCCCAGCCCCCTCACCAGCGCGTCCTGTTTGAATGACAGGAGTATATATCCATGCAAATACTACGGTAGATACCAAATACAACAAAATGAACATATTTTACCGTGATTTAATTGTAATACACGTTTCAAAATGATGCCGAAGTAACAACATGCTGATACCGGTTAGTAAAAACCAAGAATTAATGCTTTGACAAGTCTGCAGACAGACGGCAGGCGAAAAACCTTTTAAAATGTGTGTTTGCTGAATGGCGATCGGATAGATCAGGCTAAACTAACCTGTAGCTGCTCCGTTCAAACTCACAACAACATCATACTCTTTAGTGGTTCATTAATAAAACAGATGTTTCAACGTGGCCCTAATTTGTTCATGTACTGTTGAGGCTAATTTCAGTAGTTGTGTGCTATAATGTGTTTACAAAGTGTGAAGAGGAGGCAATTTTAGAATAGGGAACCTGTTCAGGTCAATTAGAGTCAAACTACTAGCTTATTGGTTATGAACAAGACTTCACTTTAAAATAGGGAACATATTCTTAGATAGAAATAACTAATTAGAGTCAAACTACTAGCTTATTGGTTATGAACAAGACTTCACTTTAAAATAGGGAACATGTTCTTAGATAGAAATACCTAATTTTGAGTTATTTCGAGAGCAGCCGGGCTGTGGACGCACAGGAAGCCCAGGAGCCCGGCCCTTTTGTTTTAAACAGGGCAGATGTGTGCAAATCGTTTAAAAGGGTTAACCCACACAGGCTCCTGGACCTGATGGCATCCCTGGCCGTGTTCTCAGGGTGTGTGCAGTTCAGCTGGCAGAGGTGTTCACAGACATCTTCAACAGGTCCCTGCTGCAGTCTGTAGTCCCCACATGCTTCAAACACTCCACCATCGTTCCTGTCCCCAAAAAGTCAAAAACCACCAGCCTCAATGACCACCGCCCAGTAGCACTCACCTCCATCATTATGAAGTGCTTTGAGCGGTTAGTCAAAACACTCATCACCTCCTCCCTGACTCTCTGGACCCCCTGCAGTTTAACTACAGAGCAAACAGGTCCACAAATGACGCCATAGCCCTCACCATCCACACTGCCCTCTCACACCTGGACCAGAGGAACACATATGTGAGAATGCTGTTCATTGACAGTTCAGCTTTCAACACCATTGTGCCCTCCAAGCTAGTCATCAAGCTCAGAGACCTTGGGCTCAACAGCGCCCTCTGTGATTGGATCCTGAACTTCCTGACGGGCAGACCCCAGGCAGTGCGGGTGGGAAACATCACATCTTCCACCCTGATTCTCAACACCGGAGCCCCTCAAGGCTGCATGCTCAGCCCTCTCCTCTATTCCCTGTTCACACATGACTGCATGGCCACACACAGCTCCAACACCATCGTGAAGTTTGCTGACGACACGACCGTCATCGGCCTGATCACCGACGGCGTACAGAGAGGAGGTCGAAAACCTGACATCTTGGTGCCAGGATAACAACCTCCATCTCAACGTCAGCGAAACAAAGGAGCTGATTGTGGATTACAGGAAGCAGCAGAGAGAGGGACACGCCCCCATCACCATCAATGGGACTACGGTGGAGAGAGTCAGCAGCTTCAGGTTCCTCGGTGTCCACATCACTGAGGACCTGACATGGACTTATCACTGAGGACCTAACATGGACTCATCACACCACCACCATCACCAAGACAGCTCGACAGCGGCTCTTCTTCCTCCGCAGGCTGAGGAGGTTCAACATGGACTCCAGGATACTCTGCAACTTCTACAGGTGCACCATAGAGAAGATCCTGACCTTCTACAGGTGCACCATAGAGAGGGTCCTGACCTTCTACAGGTGCACCATAGAGAGGATCCTGACCTTCTACAGGTGCACCATAGAGAGCATCCTGACCTTCTACAGGTGCACCATAGAGAGGATCCTGACCTTCTACAGGTGCACCATAGAGAGGATCCTGACCTTCTACAGGTGCACCATAGAGAGCATCCTGACCTTCTACAGGTGCATCATAGAGAGTATCCTGACCTTCTACAGGTGCACCATAGAGAGGATCCTGACCTTCTACAGGTGCACCATAGAGAGCATCCTGACCTTCTACAGGTGCATCATAGAGTGGATCCTGACCAGGTGCACCATAGAGAGGATTCTGACCTTCTACAGGTGCACCATAGAGAGGGTCCTGACCTCATACAGGTGCACCATAGAGAGCATCCTGACCTTCTACAGGTGCACCATAGAGAGGGTCCTGACCTTCTACTGGTGCACCATAGAGAGCATCCTGACCTTCTACAGGTGCACCATAGAGAGGGTCCTGACCTTCTACTGGTGCACCATAGAGAGTATCTTCACTGGCTACATCACGACCTGGTTGCACCGCCCTCAACCAGGGTTCGAGTTATAAACTGAGCTCTATGGGGGTCTTTAAAACTAACTTGTGCACACGCACTCACGCACACACACTCAAGCACACACACACACACGCAGTACATGCACTATTTGTGATTAAAATAATGGATGTTGGAAATGTATTAGCGACCACCACAGATGTATGATTTCACTGCGTCCGTGGGAGCTCAGACCCCTCCTTATGGGTGGTGAAAACTACACAGCACATCACCAGGACGGAGCTGCCATCCATGGAGGATCTTTACTCCCAGCGACTCAGGAAGAAAGCCCTCAGGATTACAAAAGACCTCCATCACCCCAGCCACAAACTGTTCTGTCTCTGGTACTGCAGCATCCGGACTAGAACCACCAGACTCAGGGACAGTTTCATCCCACAGGCCATTAGACTGTTAAACACCTGAACTTTTGAAAGAACATCCAAAACATTAATCTGTTTGCAACTTATATATATCAATATTCCAATTACTTGTATATAGACTATTCTGCACTGTTTCTATTATATTTTATTTTATTTACTTGCATTATTTTATCTGTTTTGTTGTGTTGCACTGTTGGAGGAGCCTGTGACGTGAGATTTGCATCGTCATAACTGTAGCTATGTACAGATGACAATGTGTGTGTGTGTGTCTGTGTGTGTGTGTGTGTGTGTCTGTCTGTCTGTCTGTCTGTCTGTCTGTCTGTCTGTCTGTCTGTCTGTCTGTCTGTCTGTGTGTGTGTGTGTGTTTGTGTGTGTGTGTGTGTGTCTGTGTGTCTGTGTGTGTGTGTGTGTGTGTGTGTGCGTGTGTGCGTGTGTGTGTGTGTGTGTGCGTGTGTGTGTGTGTGTGTGTGTGTGCGTGTGTGCTTACCTGGAGACGTAGACAGTGTATTTGTAGTTAGATTCTTCAGTAGTAGTCCAATTGATGATGGTTTTAAAGTCCAGAGAAACCCATTTTAAATTCTCTGCTTTGGGCATGTTGTTTTCTACGAACAAATGCAACACGGAATTAACAACGTTATTTCCTGCTGATCTCTGAATATGCTGGAGAACACTTTGAATCCTCCTCCCCAGTCTCTCCTTCCTCGTGAATAGACTATAATTAAAGCCAGACTCTGCCACTGAGAGCTGGACATGAGCCCAGAGTGAGAATGTAACCAAATCAAAACAGTCATATACATGCGGTTCATCCTCTCTGAGTTCCTACATCAAACACTCATGCAACATTCCATTCATGTTCTCATGACTTCATTTCTTGCAGCGTCTTATGAATGTTGTGTAACACTCAGTTTGGTTTATTAGTTGCTTAATCATTACCACACGTCCCAAACAAAATGTACTGCGTCATGATTCGGTGAATCACGGAACATTTAAGGGTACAAATTAAGTGGAAGATGTGCAAACTTCTTGTTACATCATGACACATATTTGCATCATCACCATACTGAACATTTCCAACATTTGTATTTCAACAAAAATATATATCTATTGTATTTAAACTACAGTACGCTGTAACATTGGATCATTTAGAATAGTGGAGTAAACATGAACATGTTGTATGACTATCACAAAACTGATCAGCATTTTAATAAAATAAAATATGCGATGCGTGATATCTAAGGGGCGACCAGTAAAAAACCCACAAACTGCTGACTTCCTGACCCTTTACCTGACATGATCTGGGGGAGGGAGATAGGGAACTTTTAATAAGAATAAAATAAAATAAAATTGTGGGAAAGTAGCTTCATAATTAAGAAAATTAACTATATTTGTAAAAAAAGAGTCCAACACAACCTTAAAAATACTTCTCTAGCTGCTATAAATTAACAACATTAACAGTTGTATCTCCATATATTTTGGTCTTGAGTTTGCCGGGAACATTAGATTAACCTGTTAAGCCCTTGGCCTGTTTTTAAGGTCTCAGGCTCGAAAATGACATTCCCAGAACAAATGACCATATCTTCTCTTCTAAAAGGGTTACATTAATAATCTTTTTTCTCAAAGTAATGATAAACCTTTGAGTTGGATGTAGAAGAGTCAGAATCAATATAGATGTTTTTCATTTTAAAGAAAATTCAGATTGAACATAGTAAAACATTTTAAATTATAGTTTCCGTCCAAAACAAAAACCCATTACTTATAGTGAAAACCACCCTTGAATGATGGGATAGTAGACTAAAAGCTTTAGGAATCCAAGCTATAACATATAATAAGTACCCTGTATCAAGATTGATGCAAAACAAGTGAAATTGTACCTTTTTAGAGAGGTTTAGCAAAAAAAACACCTCTGGGGTCATTTGGGTATATTTGCCATATCTCTGGAACCCATTGGTCGATTTTGGTGATTGACACCTCTTTTGAACTGTTAGAGCCAATAGAATCGAGGGAAAGTTATTAAGGAGTGAGAGTGATGCGCACGCAGTTTGCCCAAACCGAAAGCTACGTTACGCTCTGAAAACTAGGCTTATTGCCATGAATAAATATTACGATGGATTATCAGTAATCATTTCAAAGTGACAAAGACATTGGATTAACCTTCAGCAGCATTTCTATATGTTGTAATGCCCTTGAACACAACTTTTGATCAGAAAGCAAAGGTAAGATATATTTGCCGTTTCGGCCCAGTAAAGTGAAGTTGTGTGTTGTCTTTGCCAGCCTTCGCGAGTTTTGGAATCTGTGGAATCTAAGCTTTCAGATGATATCTTGTTTGTGCAGATCCGATGAAGTATAAAAGATCGCTAACGTGAGTTATGTGCTAAGTGCGTTAGCACTCTTTCTCTTAGTGCTAATTCAGAGACTTGGGTTTTGTTTCAATAAAAAAATGTCATATTGTCAGTTAGCTGAGTTTCTTCCCATTAAGTGGGTATGACACATTAATAGGTTGTTAAATGTTAAGAATACAGTTTCGTATATTTAAGAATATTGTTGTGATAAGGGCTACCGGGCTTAACAGGTTAGTTAATATACACATTAAAGGTCACCTATTGTGCAAAATCCACTTTTTCATGTCTTTTATACATAAACATGTGTCCCCTCTGTGTAAAGAGATTCTGAAAGTTTCAGGAAAAAAGATTCTCTCACTTTTTGAAAAAAACTGTCTGAAAATGAGCTTATCAGATTTTGGCCACTTTATGAACGTTTTTTGGCTTGTGTAACCATTAGCCAATAACCAATTGGGGCGGTGGTGGCTAAGTCGATAGGGACTTGGCTTGGCAACTGGAAGGTCACCAGTTCAAGTCCCGGAAAGACCAAGTGCTACCAAGGTGTCCCTGAGCAACAGGTCAAATATCAGCTTATCTGGACAAACACACTATTTATATGATGGGGGGGCAGCCCATTTTTTAATTCTAAAAAGGGCAGCTATGAAAAAACTAAAAACAGGAGGATTACGGTAAACATGGCACCAGAAGTCTAATCTCCACACCATGCCAACACAACAGAACGGCAGAATAGAAAAGCATGTGATAGGAAACATCAACTTTATACTACATTTAGTTATTGTTGTACTCTTTACTCCACTACATTCATTGTTCAGACACATTCAAATAATCCCCATATTTACACATTGATGTACCCATTAATGCATAAATAAATACAATAAAATCCTCTGGTATATTATTCTGAAATGAGCGATTCTCCTATCGGCTACTTTAACTTTTGGTCCTTAAGCGTATTTTAGGATATTAAGTACAATATCTGAGTACTTCTCTCACCACTGGATAGAACCACATGGGAATGATGGAGACAAGTTACATAAACGTTGAACTACATCTATCTATTTATCTATCTACCTACCTACCTATCTATCTATCTATCTATCTATTCATCTATCCCTCTATCTATCTATGTTGTTGTTATTGTGTTGTTGTTGCTGTTGTCTTACCTGCAGCAGTGAGGGTCCAGGTGTACAGACAGACCCCCAGACAGATCACAGTTCTCAGAGATGCCATGTTAACTCAACCTAAAATCCTTCCTCCTTAGAGCTTGACCCAGTTAGATCTGAACCCAGAGAGGAGGCTGTGAACGAGATTTCACTATGGAGCTCCACAGGACTGAGAGTGTGGGGGCTGGGGGGGGGTGGGGTGGTGCACTGGGGGACGGTTCAGGGCTCCGCCTCGCTCCGCCTGCTGATCCCTCCCACATGCCTGCCTGTTGATGGAGGGTTCTGCAACAATGTGCTCAGTATGAACCCTCCCTCTCACCACAGTTCAGATTGAACATGGATGTGCTTGAGCCGACAACCCTTTAACAAAGTCCGTCTGCCGCTGACCCTTGTGTAAACTCACAGAAACATGAGGGCTTTTTGCAGTGGTTACACCCACTGAAACGGTAGATCCTGTCTCTGTGGGGGGGGGGGGGGGGGGGGGTTTAACTGTTTCTGTGGAGACTGCTTTATGCCGCATGTTACTGGCAGTATTGTCCCAGGTGGTCCAGTTCCAGTTCATGACTTAGATCATTAGAACATATTGTCTTTCTAAACACACAGCAATACTGAAACTCAGAAAATGATAGAGAATCAACATTTCCTTAAATCTAATCCTAGTTGTAACTGGTACATGGTGGTCATACTCTGTATGCCCCCGGGACAGGAGAGCAGCCAGGGAATGTGGGACTGAAAAAAAGTAGCAAAGAGCATAGCTAAAGCTGAAGGTATTTTTGGTTGTCTTGTGAAAAGTGGTGAGGACCTCCTGGTAGCAATTAGAAACCATGTGACCTCCACACACACAAACACACACACACACACACTCACTCACACACACACACACACACACACACACTCACTCACTCACACACACACACACACACACACACACACACACACACACACACACACACACACACACACACACACACATACAGACAGAATGAGACACTGTTAGTATTACTCAACCCTGTCTAATATTTACACTAATATACAATTTACACAAATTATTTTTATAAAAAAGACTTTGCCCAGATTATGTTTTTATCAACATAAAAGGAAACAGTTATTTTGGCAGGATGTTCATATCAAATGCATCTGTAAAATATCTAAGTCAGCATTTAATTAGCAATGATTTAAGAATCATAAACATTTTATAATAATGAATTATTATTTATGATGGCTAGTTTGGTGGCAGAGTGTCTCAAAGTACAGATTACACTGATCTAATGTCCAATCCTTGTGTTTCTTGGCCCAAACAATTCTCTTCTTCTTGTTGTTCATCCTCAGTAGTGGATCTTTGCAGCGATTGGACCATGAAGGCCTGATTCACGCTGTCTCCTCTGAACAGTGGATGCTGAGATTTGTCTGCTACTTCAGCTCTGTGATCATTTATGTGGGCTCTAATCTGAGGTGCTTTAATGTGTGCTTTCTGAGGCTGGTAACTGATGTATTTATCCTCTGCAGCAGAGGTAACTCTTGCTCTTCCTTTCCCGGGGGGGTCCTCATGAGAGCCAGTCTCAACATAGCGTTCGATGGTTTTTGCGACTGCACTTGAGGATGAATTCAAAGTTCTTGACATTTTCCGGATCGACTGGCCTTCATTTCTTAAAGTGATGATAGACGATCGTTTCTCTTCACTGAGTTGACTGGTTCTTGCTATAATATGGATTACATCAGTAGTCAAATAGGGCTTTCCACTGTGTACTACCCAAGCGGCAAACTCTGGGGAACATCCGGGACGCCAATACGGAAGTGCCACACACTGCAGTTCATACATGGGCCGCTAGGGACTGGCTGCAGAAAGGAGCAATTTCCATAGACCCCCATGTTAACATGCCCAAATTTACAGCAGAAAAAAACATGTTTCTACCCATGGATGCAATAAATATTATTATCGATATAGTTAGATTCCACCTTCATGATTATGAATCTGTGAGTGAATTGTTTTCTAACACGACCCTTTTATTTATATTAGGTCTTAAAGTGTTTGCATAAATTAGGGCGTGGTCACTTTGATGGACAGTACATGCCTCACTGTCAGCTAACAGCAACTTGTCCACTCTGCTAGGCTACAACCATAGAGGCTACAACGTTAGTTAGTCATAGTACTGTACTTGACCCTTTAGCTTTAGCCGTGTTCGTGGTGATTGTGCCTTTTAGGGAATATTGTTGCAAATACCAGACAATTAAAATGTCTTGCTGTGCGCTTGAATGTACTAACAGAACTTCCAAGAAGTCTAAAATGATAATATTATACATGTTAACCCCGTTCGTAGGTGTTTGTGTGCTTGTTAGCTTAGCTTGTGATGTAGCTTATTAGCCAGCTAAGGACGTAACCCTTTATACATGTGTATATATATATACATTTTAGTTTATGATTCAGCCTTGGGTAAGACTTTTATAGTCTATGGCTATGACGCCCATAATGCTAAACGGGAGCAAATGTTAAAAGGGGACCCAATTATCCCGTAGCTAGCCCCCTGGGGCTCCGTTAGCTTCGGCCAGCGGCGGAGCCCGGCGTTATAACTGGAGATCAAGGAATGCCGCGAAACCATAGAGTGAAACGCGGACTTGGTTCGCCTGCAGCTCGGTATAGTATTAGCTAAAGAAATGATGTTGAACATGGCTTATTAAGCTGAACATCGCCACAATTGTTCTGCTATGTATCGGTACTTATTTTTATTTTCTTAACGTGTGAATGACAAGCATTAAGAATAACAATAAATAGCTATTTATCTTGCACATTGTCTCGTTTGATTATGAATGTAACGTTTATATAGTGGAACTACACTGTTTTATCAAAACCAAAGTGCCACACACATGGTAGGCCCCTGCATGTATTTCAGCAGGAAATGTGCAACCTAGATGACATTTACGTTTATGTAAACGCCATTATGTTCCTGACCTGCCATTATATTCCTGACCTGCACCTTGTCGTGGTGAGTGGGCTTTAAACTAAGACGGGTCATACTGAATAGTTTGTGCACACATTTTTAACATGTGATCTTTCTTTCATGTAGGACGCTTGAGGGAAGTTGCAATGCCTCGGCCAATGTGATGTCTTCTCCACGTGAAAGAGATTGAAGGCATAATTTATAACTTGAGACAATTTTCCAAAAGTTATGACTTTTATTGGCTTAGGCAGTAATGGATTACATCTAACACGACTCAAGTTCGTATAGAAAAAAGGGAAAGTGTAATCCTTAGTTGCATAGGAAAAGATGTAATCGGATTAGTTTTACTTTTTTTAATAATAGGGAAACTGAGGATTACAATCTTATTCAAAACCTAAAAAGAGCTGTTTGTTGTAAAATGATCAAATTGTATCTCTTCTCTGGAAGCGGTACTGTTCTGTAGGCTAATACTTTAATTGTGAATCTATACACCTACTGCCTGAATCTGCTTTATGGTATTATATTATACATTTAAGTAAAAATCATATTAATATTTCTTCTCTCCTGTGTTTATTTGCATTGCATTTGATATTGAGGTAATCCAAAAGTCATCAGGTTACATTACTTTTATATCTTGATACTCACATGAAGTTACTGGTTGAGTTTTTGGCAAGTAGCCGTCCCAACCCTGTACATAAGTTATATCATTTTAATTACTGATACAGTTGTTGCACATCTTTCATTTATTTTCTAGTGTACTTAAGTCATAAAATGATTCGTAACCTTTACTTTTCATAAAATGCAAGATGTAACTTTCAATGTGGCTTGTGTATTTATCACTTTTTCAATGTGAAATAGATCTGATTAAATAAAGAGTAAAGCACAATCTTAAATGTTGACATTTATCATTTCCCTATGCTTATTGTTAATGTAGTGGTGTTATAAACAAAATGTTGTCGTAAAGGAAATTAAGATGTTTTTTATTTGTTGACAAAAGATTTAAAGTTGATGCTCACAACATGTGGGAACATTTATGGAGAACAATGTTTCTATTGTAAAACAAATATGTATCTGCATACTGAACAATTTGGAAACTCTCTAAAAGGTATTATCTTCTGTGACGTTACGACCCTGTAGGGATTGTGGGTATTGCACTTCATAATTACATTCTATGGTATGCTTATGACATAGTTCCAGAATACATGGGATTCATGGGAAAACCTGTTGTTTGCATTGTCACTGATAAATGACAGCGTAGTATTCATTGTCAAGATGTTGTGTTTTTAAACTTGGGACTCTTTTCAGACGGCTACGGCTTGAGAAAAGGTTTGAGCCTTAATGTGTAATGTTTTCTGTATTGTATGGTCAGCTTATCCTTTCATTCGATAGTCCCATTTGGATGTGATAGCTAACATTTTCAGTAAGCAGTAGACAAAAGAAGTGAAAATATGAATGTAATTTATTTTCAATATTTACATAAATACAGAATTATTTTAACAAATAAAATATCAAAAAACATCATAACAAATACAGAATAAAAGGTTTGACAGACAGCCATGCCCAGCATGGGCCTGGAGAGCTACAGAATCCATTGGGGGAAGAGGGGGGTGGGATGTGGGGAAGAGGAAGAGCAGCCATGTTAACAGTGTTATGGCTACAGATGTAATATCCAACTCAACATTAGCCATGACAGTCTGGGCTTAGCAAGGGCCTTAGAATACATACTCTAAAGGCCAAATCCAAAAACAGTGATACTGACATTTTAGCAGTTCACAGTCTTTGGAGGTGGTCTTTCAGGCAATTGGCTAGTGACTTTAAAAAAAATATCATTTCCCCTAGGGGTGAAATGAACTCTATCTCGCAAAAAAAGCCCAGGACTGTCATGTCTAATGTTGGAGTGGTCAACAATGACACCATTTAGGCTATGAACAAAAGTAGCCATAACACTGTTAACAAACTTCCGGGCCTTGTCAATTTTGACAGGATTTGCACCAGCCCTCCACCGGCGCCTCTGGTTGATCTGGGAGAGCATGATCTTCATGCCAGGGTGCCGATGGTGAAGCTGGTGCAGGTCCTCCTTCATCTGGTTCAGCAACTGAACACTGGGCACATCCCCCAAGTCATTGCCGCCACAGTGGATGAGGAGGACATCCGGGACTGCTCTTCCTCTCAGGGAGTAGGAAAAGAAAGGGAGGACACCTCTCCAGCGCAGTCCACCCCAACCAAACCAGCACACCCTCAGGTCGAGGCCAAGGTTGCTGCCGATGGTCTCTGTAGCTCTCTGGGCTCCACACCGGACACAGCTGTCTCCGATTATCCATACAGTCACTATGGGAGGAAAATAACTGAGAGTAACAAATGCTTCAGATAATGAGGAATATCAAAGTAAGTATAAAGGGTTGCTCATTTTGTTCCTTTGACAATAACACACAAAATAACTATGAAATCACACCTGTATGGTTCAAAGTAACAAGAGAGCAAAACCTCAAAAAAACAGATTAACAGCACACAGTTTTATATATATATATATATATATATATATATATATATATATATATATATATATATATATATATATATATATACTGTGTGCTGTTTATCTACAATTGTGCACACATGTATATATATATATATATACATATATGTATAGTATGTTTGTGTGTAATGTCAACCATCTGAAGTCATGTAAAGTAAGCCAGGACCATCAACTTACAGGTTGTGCAGTTTGGCGTGGAGGAGGTTGCCATCTATTTTTTCTTAATGCTGAAAGAAATAAAAATGGTTTAATCAATATAAAAGCACCTTTCTTTTTCTACAGTCATATTTCATTAATTAAATGTAATTCACGCAACACTGGCCATATCTCTGCTAGTTTACAAAGTTTAGTTACAAATGACATTTATATTTGAAAAACGGTGAAGCACTTAAAAAACAATTGTATAGTGTAGGTTCAAGAACATTTAAATCAAAAGGACAAGTTTTGTAAAGTTACAGGGTATCTTACCTTCAGAATATGCCGGGAACGAGGAGCAGTGACCGCAAGCTGCGTTGTTAGCATAGACTGTGTTGTTAGCATAGGTTGTTAGCTTAATACTGAGAACATGTTAGCTTAGCTTCTTAGCCTGAGCTAGGTCTGGAACGTCACGCTCGTTGGCAGCAGGTCCCGCCCTGTCCCGCCTCGGCTCCGCCTCTTTGCCCTTATTTGGAGCAGGCGGGAGTTAGACTCTGACATCACTGTCGAGCCGTTAGTAGCCGACTCCGCCTACTAAGGGCTTCACGGCAACTCTGCAGAATCCTATGGGTGACGTCACAGACCCTATGTCCATTTATATATACAGTCTATGGTACTAACCTCTGCTCAACACAACTGATGGTCTCAAACACATTAAGAAGGCAAGTCATTCCACAAATTGACTCTTGACAAGGCACACGTGTTAATTGCAAACCATTCCAGGTGACAAGCTCATTAAGCTGACTGAAGCCCCGGCCACACGAGGACGATAACGGTCGTATCTGCTACAGAAAAGAAGAAAAGAAGAGGCTCCATATTGTATTCTTATATTATTATATAGAGTCGTTATTCATTTGTTTTAAAGCTCAATAAATAACAACGAAGACCTTTAACCGGCACTTTTCTATATTTGTCCGGAAGATTTCAACTTTAACGGACATGTTGACCGGTGGAAAAAAATCGAACTGAAACTCTGCTGCACGGTCCTCTCGTTCCTTGGAAGAGACGGAGAGGTGGGTGTTTGTCATCTGCTGGTGGACTACTGGAGAGATATACAGCAGGAGCAAACGCTTGCCTCGGGGAGGGAGAAAAAGATCCAGAGCGTCCACAGCGGAGAATAAACAGAAGGACAACCATGGCAACCATGCGCGGGAAGTCTTCTTCGCTGATTTTGTGCAAGGACTACAGCGCCACTTACAGGCCTGGCATATGTACTACAGCGTCTCCAGCGCTTTCGAGCGGTCTCGTGTGAACGGACACGTTTCTGGTGCCTGTTGCGTGTGGACGGAAGACTTTTTTGATAACGATTGCAGTCCGTTTGTGTTATCGTCCTTGTGTGGCCGGGGTTTGAGAGAAGCCAAGAGTCTGTCCAAACTTTTGACTGGTAGTGTAAGTAATTTGAATATATATATATATATGGATAATTATAAACGTCTGTGTGCAAGTGAAAGTCCAATTAGGTACAGTTAATAATAATAATAATAATAACTTGAATTTATATAGCGCCTTTCAAGGGACCCAAGGTCGCTTTACAAGTAATAGGCAAAAAACAACATAACAAAACAAAAGGCAGACAGACAAAACAACAGATCGATTTAGGGGCCGAAAGCCTTGGCAAACAGATGGGTCTTGAGGGCCCCTTTGAAGGCATCGAGTGTGGGGATGTTGCGAATCTCCGCAGGGAGAGCGTTCCAGAGGGTGGGGGCTGCCACGCTGAAGGCTCTGTCCCCAAAGGTTCGCAGTTTGGTGCGGGGGGGTGGTAAGCAGGCCGGAGTCTGAGGACCGCAGGTTCCGGGGTGGGGCATGTGGGTGAAGGATGTCCGATAGGTACTGGGGGGCAAGGGCATGGAGGGACTTGTAGGTAAGGAGGAGGATTTTGTAGGTGATGCGGGACTTGACCGGCAACCAGTGTAGGTGGATGAGGGTGGGAGTGATGTGCTGCCACGGCTTTGTGTGTGTGAGGACCCTAGCAGCACAGTTTTGGACATACTGGAGCCTGTCCAGGGTTTTGTTGGGAACCCCGAACAGGACACCATTGCAGTAGTCCAAGCGTGTGGTGACAAATGCATGCACCAGGGTTTCGGCAACCGACTCCGAGAGTGACGGTCGGAGTCTGGCAATGTTCCTCAGATGGAAAAATGCCGACTTGGTCACAGACTTGACGTGGGAATGGAGTTACAGCCAAAATCTCCAACAATACAATTGAGTTGTGATGTTTAACACATTTTTCCACACATAAAGCATAGCTGCCATGTGTAGAACTGGATATGACCCTACCCCCGCCCTGCATTACGAAACTGCTCCCTCTGTATCTATTCGAGTGAGAACCCAGTGGGGAACATCTCTAACCTATCTTATTTAGGTCAAAAGACTTAATATCAATATTTATTTTCACAGCCATATCTTCAGTACTCACAAACTTCAGTACTGCCAACTGAGGGCACAGCTGCTTCCGATTAGTGAGGAATCTGTATTATTGCAAACCGTAAAGTCCTTCCGGCGGGCAAACATTTGGAACACATTTATTTAAACACTGAGAGTGTGGTGTTTCAACAACAAGGTGAGACCAATGCTTGAACAGTATGTCAGAAATGTTTTGCAAATCACAGTCAAAGTGCAAAATATTATGCAGTTCAATATACAAATAAAATGTATTCTGACCTTCAACTGGGCATACCATTATTTTCAATATTTTACTTTTTGTTTGTCAATAGCATTTACAAATAACCAAATGTGTGTCTGATCTGACCTTGAGGCAGCACACAACAACATTTCCAGAAATCTGATCTGTTCCACTCCACAGAGTTTAGTCCTGTGGGATTTATCAGCTCAGCAGTCTGGTATGTACATTAAGGATGGCAGATTCCAAGAAATAAGAGAGCGAGTCTGTTGAAACTCGAACTTTTTACAAATACCCAAAGTGTAATATTTCAGCGGAATGTCCTCCCTATCACGGGGTGTAGAAAACTCCAGCAGTGATACTCAGTAAGGAATGCCATTGTGCTGTATGGGAAGGTTTGTAATGCTGTCTGATATGCTCACTAGAACAACAAAAATGAATCCAATATCTGACCCACCCAATCACTCACTCTTTCTGACGCATTTGACTCAGCTCCTGACTCACATTGAATCACTTCATACATGTCCCAGCATAATGTTTGAATGAAGCTGACTCTTTTCATTAACCACATTGATTATTACACAATAAATACTATTTATAAGAAGTGGATGTAGTCACTGTGAAGTAACCCATTACCCAGTGGACTAGAAATGTAAAACACCAGTAAGTAAGTAAAATGGAAAAAACAATTGACAGCTAATCATAATGTATTTTAGCTAATCACAAGGCCCTGATACCATGCGTTGTCGTCTATTTTACTCTACATGGGACCATAAATTACAAAATCAAGCTCGAGGAGCGATAATCGAGGAACCCAGGGCCGTCCCTCCCTACAGGCCGATCAAGGCAAGGCAAGGCAAGTTTATTTACCGTCCGTGTCCCCCCTCGACCGACGTCCTCCCTCGACGACGTCCTCCCTCGACGCATTACACATTGTATGTCATAGGCTGAGGGGTGGGACATCTCTTAGCAGTTGGCCAGCTAAGCAATCAGAGCAGGCTGGGCTGATTTCAGACAGAGGGTGAAAAGAGGTGCTGCAGCACAGACAGTATGAGAAAAATAAAGAGCTTTTTGAACATTAAAGCATGGAGACATGTCCCAGTAGAGACACTACATACTGACATACACCTGAACATCAGCAGGAGAGGACTCTTTAAATTAGATACACTACATACTGATATACACCTGAAAATGAGCACAATAGAGCCCCTTTAGAAAGAATCATGTTTTTAGGCACTTTTACGCATGTTAGCTCGTCTTTGGAAACCCAGATGTTGTACCTTGGTACACATTGGCCTCTCAGTCACGGCTCTGTGGGATTTGGATGCTGTAAACTTGTAGCAATAAAAACATGTCTGCTGCAGCTCTCACATCTACACCCCACATGACTTTGTATCATGTGTGTTACGTAAATTCATGGGATTCGAAGGAATGTTTAAAGCAAAGCTTCAAATGTTTTAATTAGTATCACAAATGGGTTTTATGTATTTAACCAAGATCCTAGTCTGCATAGGAACCAATGTGTTTTTACCAGAATGGTCAAAGCCAAGCACTGACGTAACGGAAAACAGAGACCTTCCCTCACTGGAGCACCAGACAGCTTTAATGTCCAGTTCTCATATCCTGACAGTCTGGCCACTAAAATGAAGCAAGCATAAAACAACATATGACATAAGGAGGAGAGATGTTCCATCTGTGATAAAACCTCATCAATATTGGAACCATGAGGTTTGAATGATATTTGAATTAAATTGAATTCTGTGAAATCCTGGATTACATTCAATTACATATTTTTGTCAAATGCCAGAACTTTTAAAATCTCATTTCCCACATTATCTGTAAATGGTTTCACAAATATTGTTAAGGTTAGGGGGGGATGTGTAATTTAAGGTCTGTGATGGTTGAGTAACTCCTGCACAAAAGACTTCACGACCACACCGGCATTCACACACAACAGGCACACTACTTCCTGGATTGGAACTAGACTTGAATTGGGCAGCATTGTCAAATATCGATGTAATTCCTAGGGATCATAAGAGTCCAAGAGGTTATATGTGAAAATATTTTGGATTTGACTCAGAAAATAAATATATTTACAGTATAACGTAGTGGCCAGGTGTTAGTTGACACGATATGATATGATGACATGACAGGACATGAAATCGTATCTATCTTAGAGTCCTGCTGCTGATCCCCAGTCATGTATCATAATTTTTAAATAACATGCTTGACATTTTAAAGCTCAAGAGGTACACCTTTCTTTCAAAATGAAGTCTAACATTTAAGTTTCTAGTAACAACAATAATGTATATAAGTTTTAAATTATAAACAAGTTGTAGTTTCTTTTTTCAGTTGCCTTAGGCTCTATTCGTCTGAGTATTTTCCTAATAAATACTTTCTTCCTAATAATAATATTGTGACTGCTCAATGGTTCTATAACCCCTCAGGTTGAAACTACTCAATTAAAGACGGACATCTTGAAGTTATCATGAAATGCAAACTGTGAAAGAAAAGGAGCTTGTGTATGTTGATATGAATGCTGAATGTAAAGTGCTGCTCTCCAAAAGTCTCAATGTACTTTAGCCAATCAATTTGTAATTGATTTGCTGTTTAAAACTGTATACATGGCATCAACGTTGTTTAACTCGGATGCAGCATAATGAATGATAATGATGATACATTGAATGTTGGCTTTGGTCTTCCTCACTATTTTATTTTTTGCAAACAGAACAAACATACCATAAGAGAGCCCGGTTCTTTTGGACGGTCCAACAGAAACTCCCTCGGCAGTCAGGATGTTATGAAAGCTGAGCTTGTCTAAACAACACTCAAACCTAACTTCAACATCAGACCTCTGCTCCAAAACGTAAGAATAACATGATGTCTTATGGAAAGATGTGTGAGCAGGGTGAGAAAGCCTCTTCAGATTGTGTCACACCTAAAAAGCATTCCTCACTGTCTTCCTTCACCCATTATCATCGTCCATTTAACTGCTTTCACTTTGCAGCTCTGGGCCCAAATAACTTCTGAAACTAACAATTGAAAATGCTAAAAAGAGCATACAAACAATTCAACAAAGATAAGAAAAATACAAAATGAACTCTTGATACTACCATGTAGAAAAACTAAATCTTGAGGGTCATCCCCATCAGCTTGTGTTGGTGTACACTAGCTTAATTACAAAGATAAACACCCTCTTGACGATTTGGGAATTATAGTGTAAGAGCTGAGGTTAAATATAACACTGTACAATATCAATATAATGTTTATCACATGGACTGTGGTCCACTGAGCATTCAGACTTCTGGTTTATCAGTGGCTGCATGTCAAACTGTTTCTCTGTGTTTGCTACACTCTTGTGGCCGATCATTGAATTAGTACATGAATCATACAGATACATTACCACAATCACAACGAACACACTTCAATCCTGATGTTACTACAATCTAGTTTCTTATTTTTTTCCTGCACTGTTTGACTGTGTGTCCCATCTCTATGCTGTTTCTGGTTGATGTTTTGTTTTTTAACCTCTGACCCTAGCTCCACCTGTGTGGCCTCATTGGTCCTCCAACAAGCAGCTTCATATAAGCAGTAGTTAATGTGGTTAATATTATTGTGTTGTTTTTGTTGAAATTGTTGTAGTTGTTTGGGACGCTTTGAGTGTGTGTTCACCGATCGGTGTTAGCACAGTGCTATCGACCAGTTCTATTTCGTATAAGGCTTCGCCCTCTCAGGCTATCGCTATTGGGTAATCCCACTGCACGTGTGCAGCACTGACAGACTTAATCCACGCCCACCTATGACGTGGGCCCCACCTCCGGTCTCACTTCCGTATATAAAAAGGAAGTAGGCCCGTCCAACTGCTCCCACTTTTCTTCAGCACTCCGTAGTAGCAGAAGCACTGTAGCAGGTGTAACAAGGGTGTCAGGTGTGTGAAAACTGGACCAGTATTCCAGGTTCTTAAAGGATGGGTAATAAATGAAGTCGAACACCAGAGTGAATGAAGTGAATACTGAGATTTTATAAAGATAAAATTATATATACTGACACAGGAATAAACAACATTCTTCCAAATAATTCCAACTGTTTTAAAGCGCTTGACACTTGGGTGCACCCCAAATAAAAATAAAAATAAACCCCCAAAAGAAAATTGTCCTTTGTTCAGTTCCTGCAAGTTCTTCTCAAAATCCTACCACTGGTAGCGGAAAGATGAGGTGTTCAGGTTATCAATGGTAGCTCGCCATCCCCCTCGTCAGGGAGAAAGTCCGGAGTCCACAATCCAGAATCCAGAAAATCCGGAATCTCTTTATCCAAGGGTATCATAAAAACCCAGCCTGTGTAATATAACACGGCTTAAAACATTGCAAATGTATCTTCAACACATGTGCATCAAATATCATAACTGTGCAGTGCTAAATTATCAATGCAAATATACAACACATTTAGATACCATAATATGGAAAACTGTTGCATTGTAAATGAAAGATTCATTCTAAATGCACTACTAAAAACACACTGACTTCAATAACCATGAAATCATGAAATGTAGATCAAGATAAGCATTTACAGTTTAAACATTATTGCTCAAAACATTGTAGTAAACAAAATAAATGTCTAGTGCTTGTTAGCACTGTATAGTAATACAATATATAACTACTGTAACTCTATCAACCATAACTCTTTGCTAAATGTAACTGAACTCTCAAAAGAGCTAGGTGGCTAACACACCACGATGCCGCAGCATGCAGGCAGCAACTAGCATGTAGCATGTAGCATGTAGCGTGTTGCTTCACTCACCGAGGAAAACAAAATAGCAATCAAAACTCCCGCTTTCCAAAGCAGCTCCAACCTCCAACAACAGCCCCAGAGCTTGGTCCACCGCCGTCCCGGTAAAACTATTAATTTGCGCTGTTTTGTGCATATAATGCTCACACGTGTCTCTGTTCTTCCAGCTTGACGCTGCTCCCTCACACACACGTCTTCAACGTGCTCTCACTAACCTGAGCGCGGAGGCGGGACTTGGCGGATTTTTTGTCCAACAGCAATCAATGAGCTTAGTTCTTAAAAGTTGACCATTGAACTAAAATATACTATAAAATAACTAGATAAATAATAAATAATTATAAACAAACAAAATACAAGAACCTTGTAACCTTGGTTTATCCAGTGGGTTACACCCTCCCCCCTTAAATATATGCACGCCCCTGTGCATGTTTAAAGGGCTGCTGGGTAACTGGTTCTGTAACCGTATTAGGAATGTCTGTAAACCAATCTGTACTGTTACGATCATTAAGAGAGTTAACAATGGCAGTACTCAATCCTTGAAACTAGTGGATTTCCAAGCTCAGGATAATGGAACCGACGTAACGGCTCACGTTGTCTGAGTGATCTCCTGACAGGAGTATTTGCTTCTGTCTGTTCCTCTGTCTTTCCTTGACTTGACTCCATTTCCTCATGAACAGTTGCCTCGTCTGGGTTTGTTACATCTTCCACTGAAGGGAAATCCGCAGCTTCCAGTTCAGCAGGAATTACTTCTACAGGTTCTGAACTGGCTCCAGCTGAAGGAACATCAAGTAGGTCTTCAGGTAAGTTTTGAATTTCCATTTCAGGAATGATTTGTGGATCCAAGTTTTCTGTTTCATTGAGTGTTGGTGTCTTTGGGTGCTCATCTGTTCGTATGACAGATGTTTCATCACAGATGTTACCCTCTTCATCCTCCCTTTCTGGTGAGTCATACACACTCAAACAACTTTCTCTTTCAAAGTGATGACCCTCATTTTGTATCAATGCTTCTGGAACTGAACTCGCATCGACACAGAATGGGTGAGAGTTCGCAGGTCTATTCATGTGTTCGCCTGTGACAGGTACTCGGTTGCGTTTTGGTACTTGATACACTTTGAAAAACCTCCTGTCAAGGACATCTGGTATAGTGTACCAGCTGTCATCATTGTCGGTGTCTGAAGCAAATGGTTCCTCATCCTGTTGGATGGCACTTTGCTGTCTTGTTCTGGGTTTCTTGGAACTACTTTTGGTCTTTTCTTCCTCTTTTTCAGTTTCAGGAAGAAATCCACAAGGTAGTAGAAGGTCTCGGTGTAAAGTCCGGTTTGCTCCTTCCCCCCTTTCAGGTTTCACAGAGTAAACAGGTAAGTCTCCCATCCGTCTGTTAACTACATAAACTGTAGGCTCCCAACGATCTGCCAATGTATGTTTGTTCCGAAGCCGGAGATTACGAACCAGAACTCTATCTCCAACATCCAGTGTAGATTCTCTGACAGCTTTATCAAATCGCGTCTTGTTTTTCTCTGCAACCTTGTGAGAGTTTTCTTTCGCAACTTGATAGCTTTCTTCAAGGTTAGATTTAAAGTTACTCACATATTGAGAGTGTGAGCGGAACTCTTTGTCTTTTACTGGCAATCCAAAATCTATGTCTATGGGTAGTCTTGGCTGTCTCCCAAACATTATATGGGGAAAAACCAGTGACGTCATTTCTGGTACAGTTGTAAGCATGAGTGAGAGGTTTGACATGTTCTCTCCACTGTGCTTTCTCTTTGTCCTTCAGAGTACCCAACATGCTGAGTAGTGTTCGATTGTAGCGTTCAACAGGGTTTCCCCTGGGATGGTAAGGACTTGTTCTCACCTTCCGTATGCCTGCTAATGCACATAGCTCTTTAATGGTATGAGACTCAAAGTCTCGACCCTGATCGCTATGTAGGCGTTCAGGAAAACCATAATGGACCAGGAAGTGTTCCCACAAGGTTTTGGCAACGGTGCTGGCTTTCTGGTCTCTGGTAGGAATAGCGACAGCATATTTGGTCAAATTATCTGTAATGACAAGTATATCTTTTGTATTTCGACTGTCTGGTTCTAATGATAGAAAATCCATACAGACCAACTCCATTGGTCTTTTCCGGCTGGGTCTTCCTTCGAAAACATCGCTCACATGTTTTCACTTTTCTCTCAACATCAGCGAGCAGCCATCTTCGGCCAGTAGAATCGTGATCGGGAAAGTTCCAGGGTACGTTCGATCCCGAAATGTCCCATGTTGTCATGGAGATTTTTGAGAACTGTAGTTCTTAGAACTTCGGGAAGTACAAGCTGAAATCGTGTTTCTCTCTCAGATTCACGTGTCCGATACAAAAGGCCTGATTTCATTTTAAACCTTTTCCACTCCCTGAGAATCAGACGCATTTCAGGGAATTCTGCTGTTTAATTTGCAGGTAAGATGTTGCTGCATTCCATCAAGCTCAGGACCTTACTGATGACAGGGTCTTTTCTTTTAATTTTTTTTAAGGTCAGACTCACTGTATTTTGGCACTGTAAAGACTCCCTCATTTGACTCATTCTCATCAAAGATAGCAAGAATTTCTTCAGCATTAATGGCAAGTGATTCTACATAGCCAAAGGAGGTGGAGTGCTCCTGACTGAGTCCAACAGTGTGCCTTTGGCAAGTAGCTTTAACAATGTCTGGGGTCAAGGGCTCAAATTCTTTCTTAGATGCCAACAGCTGGGAGGTGAACCTGTCAATTCTTTGGCTTTCCTCTTCTGAAATGGCATCATTTTCCAGCGCACCATGGGGTCGTCTAGACAGACCATCCGCATCCATATTCTGCTTACCAGCCCGATATTTGATATCAAAGGTGAATGTGGATAGTGCAGCTAGCCAACGGTAGCTTGCAGCATCAAGCTTGGCTGTGGTAAGTAGGTAAGTCAATGGATTGTTGTCTGTAACAACAGTAAAAGAGTTGCCGTACAGATAGTCGTGAAACCTTACTGTGACTGCCCACTTAAGGGCTAAGAACTCGAGCTTGTGTGCTGGATACCTCGCCTCGCTGCGAGAGAGTCCTCTACTAGCATAAGCAATCGCACGCATCTCTCCGTTCTGCTCTTGATACAAGGCAGCTCCCAATCCTGTTGTGCTGGCATCGGTGTGGAGCACATAAGGACGTTTTGGGTCTGCATAGCCAAGAAAAGGAGACGATGTTAGTTTGTGTACTATGTCCTCAAAGGCCTGCTGACACTCTTCATTCCAGCGATCACCAAAGGATTTTTTCGGGTTGAGGTATTTACCATTACCAAAGCTGACTTTGACCCCTTTTCGTCGAGGTGGGCAACCTGTAGTGAGGTCGGTTAAGGGTTTGACTATCTTTGAATAATCTTCAACGAACCTTCGGTAATAACCGGTAAATCCAAGGAAAATGTGGAGTTCTTTCAAGTTCTGCGGTCTCGGCCAGGTTTTTAAGGCTTCAGCCTTTTCAGGATCAGTTTTAACTCCGTTGCTGGAAACAATATGCCCCAGATAACGGACGGAATTCTGGAAGAACTTACATTTATCAGAGGAAAGCTTCAAACCATACTCCCTGAGACGGTTGAGTACATGAGTGAGCCTTCTCTCATGCTCTTCCAATGTGTCTGAAAAGACGATTATGTCATCCAGGAAAACCAGAACTTCCTTCAGGTTGATGTCACTCATGCACTTCTCCATTAGCCGTTGGAACGTGCTTGGAGCATTGGTGATCCCTTGGGGCATCCGGTTAAACTCCCAGAAACCAAAGGGACCGCCTTTGCTTTCTCACTGTCTCCATGCCCACCAACTCATAAAGCTGGCAATGTCCTTGATCTCATATTCTCAAGGAACTGCACTACTTCTAACCTCTCTGTAAACCCGCTCCAGAACATCCGATCACTTCTTCATTTCATTCTCTCTACCCCTTTCCAAACATAACGAACTAATCTCTTCTCATCCTGCACCTGTCCGCCGTAACCTTCGTTCCCTCTCCCCCTCTACCTTTGCCTCATCGGTGCTCTCAGCCCTCCCTTCCTCTGACTCGTTCCAACTCCTACTTCCAAACTCTGCTGCAGAAACTCTCCTCTCTACTCTCTCATCCTCTCTGGACTCTCTCTGTCCTCTCACATCTCGGCAAGCTCGTCAGTCCCCTCCTGCTCCCTGGCTAAATGACGCACTGCGTGCTAATAGAACCGTCCTTAGGACAGCAGAGCGGAAACGGTGTAAATCCAAACACCGTGACGACCTCCTAACCTATCAGGCTCTCCTCTCCTCTTTCTCTGCTTCCATCTCTCGGGCAAAAAGCACTTTCTTTCAAGATAAGATCCAATCTTCCTATTCCAATCCCAAAAAACTATTTTCCATCTTCTCCTCCCTCCTGGACCCCCCCAAAGCCCCTTCCCCCTCCTCCCTTCTGTCAAGCGACTTTGTTAACCACTTTGAAAAAAAAGGTTGATGATATTCGCTCTTCTTTTTCTGACTCACCTTTACTCACCGCTGGGTCACCAGACCCTCCTTTCACCCACACACTAACCTCCTTTTCCCCTCTCTCTCCAAGTGAGGTTCTTACCCTCATTACCTCTGCCCGCCCTACCACCTGTCCTCTGGACCCTATCCCTTCAAACCTCCTTCAGACTATCGCTCCTGATATTCTACCGTTTCTCACCCATTTCATCAACACTTCTCTAACTTCTGGTCACTTTCCAAACAGTCTCAAGGAGGCAAGAGTAAACCCTCTCCTAAAGAAACCCACTCTTTGGGTGGTGGTGGCAAAGTCGATAGGGACTTGGCTTGGCAACTGGAAGGTCACCAGTTCAAGTCCCGGCAAGACCAAGCGCTACCGAGGTGTCCCTGAGCAAGGCACCGTTCCCTATACTGCTCCCCGGGCGCTGTTCAAAATGGCAGCCCACTGCTCCTAACACTAGGATGGGTCAAATGCAGAGAAACAATTTCCCCACAGGGATTAATAAAGTATATCAAAATTTAAAAAAAATTAAAAATCTCAACCCGTCTGATGTTATAAACTACAGGCCTGTCTCTCTCCTCCCGTTCCTGTCTAAAACACTTGAACGGGCTGTCTTTAAACAACTCTCCTGTTATCTCCATCAGAACAACCTTCTGTATCCGCACCAGTCTGGTTTAAAGGCAGGTCACTCCACAGAAACTGCCCTCCTTGCTGTCACTGAGGAACTTTAACATGGTTAAAATGTACACCCCAGCACGTGCACTCCGCTCTGCATCAACCAAACGGCTCGCTGCACCCTCGCTGCCAAGGGGACCCAAGTTCCCATCAGCAAAAACACGTGGGTTTGCTATCCTGGCTCCAAAATGGTGGAATGAGCTCCCCATTGACATCAGGACAGCAGATAGCTTACACACCTTCCGGCGCAGACTGAAAACTCATCTCTTTCGACTCCACTTCGAGCAATAGAACTGTTAACAAAGCACTTATATACTAATAAAGGACTGGCTTACCTAAAGCCAGTTGAGTAGCACTTGAAATGTTTTTGCTCTATGAAACCTGATGTACTTATATGATTCTGTTTTCTTCAAGTTTGTATTTTGTTGGTCGAACGCACTTATTGTAAGTCGCTTTGGATAAAAGCGTCAGCTAAATGCAATGTAATGTAATGTAACAAAGGCAGTTTTTTGCTTGTCACTTTCGCTCATCTCGATCTGATAATATCCAGCCTTCAGGTCCATTACTGAGAACCACTTGGAACCTGTGAGAGCAGAAAATGACTCCTCAAGGTTTGGCAATGCATATGCGTCTTTGATCGTCTGCAGGTTCAGTTTCCTATAGTCAATACATAAACGTATATATCACCATTTTTCTTTCTTACCACAACTATTGGTGATGAAAATGGGGATTCAGATTCTCGGATTACACCTGCATCAAGGAGAGTTTTGAGATGTGTTTTTACTGCCTCATAATCATGTGGATGAATTGGGCGGGCTCTCTGTTTGAATGTTGTCTCATCCTTCAGTTTGATGTGGTGTTGAACTTTGTTTGTATGGCCAAAGTCAAGATCGTGCTGAGCGAAGACATCAGAGAATGTGCTTAGCTTCTGAGTGACTCTTTCTTTCCACTCCTCAGGAAGAGAAGGGCCAAAGGAAAATGCCTCTTTTGAGATGTTCTCTTGTGTCTGATGACTAGAGCTGTCAACATGAGTCTTCTGATCATCTTTCTCAACTGATTGCTGACCCTCCAGGACAGAATCTACAACTGTTAATTCTGCAATAACACAGTTGGTGGGTAGAATTATGTCATGTTCAGTGTCATTTCTCAAGAGAACAGGTAACTTCTTTGCTCCATGCTTTGGTAAAGAAATGAAAGCACATTCCACAAAAATGCCACCTGGTAAGGTTGATTTGGAGGGTTTCTCTACCAGTGCGTACTTTTCTGTGCTGATTGAATTGACAAACATGTGACCTTCAAGAAGAACTTTTTGCTTTGCAGAAGGACTACTTGCTTTCCTCCCTTGAGTTTCACAAAACCAAGTTCTCCACTTGTTGCTTGGTTTCTCCTGAGTCGCAGTGTGTGAAGAACCTGTTGGTAGCCATAGCAAGGTGAGGTAAGTGAATGATCTGTGCAATACCTTTCATACAGTGGGTCCAAAATGTTGGTGCCAATTAGCAATGGAACACCTTGGTTTGACCACCTATCAAGGACAACTAAAGCCAAGGTTGACATTTCAGGCTCTGATTCAAGAAAGGCTTTAGGGAACTTCAAGTTGATTTCTACATAGCCCAAGTAAGGAAGTTGTTGTCCATTAGCTCCCTCTACCTCAAGTATGTCACTTATTGGTTTGATGAGATGCTCAGATAAATGAGCTTGATAAAAGGACTTGGTTATGGTGGTGACCTGTGTCTAGTAAACAACTACAGTCCACCCCACCCACATTAACTTCGCCTGTACATTTGCTTCCTACTAGACGTTTTGGCAATTTACTGTTCTTTGTGACTCCGTGGTTGTGAATCACTATTTTGCCTGTAGATGGGGAACATGTTGTTTTCTTGGCTTCCATTTGCCCCTCAACAGAAGCCTGTTCTAGTTTAAAGGAGTTGTGGCAGGACGGTTTTGGCTGTCCCAGGCACGCTGCTTCTCTCGAAGTACTGTTTTCTTGGTTTCTACAAGTGTGGGATTTGGCGAGTTACTGCACACAGATACTATGTGGCCATCCTCACCACATTTGAAACAATACCATGGCCTCGGCCTCAACCTTGTAGTAGCTTGCTGCATTTGATTTTCTGCTTGTTTGTCTTTATTATTGCATTTCTCTTTTGCACTCACCACTTTTTTGTTCACAGGCTTCTCCGAACTGCAAGCCCTGAGTGTTGCCATCTGAACCTGAAGTTCTGCAATTTGCTTCTTTAAGTCTTTGGTTATGCCTAAGAATACGTCATCAGTTTCATTCGACACGCTTTCAACATCATCCATCCAGGGCAAGTTTACAGCTTGCATGTTTGAGATGGCTTTAGACTTTGTGAAGCCAAAATGTTGTTTCATTTTACTGGCTTTGTTAGCCTGTTCTTCCTCAGTACGCAGTATGAGAAGAATCTCTGCAAATGGTGGTGGATTACTCTTGCGCTGTTCAAGCTGAAGACTAGTGATCAGTGTACTATCCCAACACCCACGGCAGAACTGCTTGAGAAGCTGCTTGTCAGAATCGTTTGCAGTGATACCTCCTCTGCTGACCACGTGACTCAATGCTGTATGCAGGCGCTGCAAATAATCCGATGCTTTCTCTCCAGAATTCTGATTGTTGTTCAAGAATTTAGCGAAAAGCTCGTCTCCATCCTCTACAGTTGCATAGGCAGAATCAAGTAAATGCAAGTACTCTTTTGGTGAGGCATGTGGGCCTAAACATTTTACTATGTTTGCAGCTGGAGCTGAAAGGCTTTCCATGATTTTCCTCACCATCTGGAAGTTAGAGATTGATGGATCGTTCAAGTAAAATTGCACATTGCTGCGCCATGTGTCATAGTCGACCTCGAAGTTGGGATGTGGAATTCTCCCAGAGAATGGTTACAGTCTTTAAGGAGAATGGACTTGTGATGCAGCTTCACTCTTGACAATGTGCTCAACTACAACACGCTGCACTTCAGGCGTGCTGAGTTGATCTGCAGGTAAGTGAAAAGAGCTGATTCTACTTCCTCTCAGAGGGGAAAAACCTCTGCCCTTTGCTCCATTAAGGTGCTCAAAAGGGGCTTGATTTGCCTCAATGTGAATAGCGTCAGATTGGGGCAGTCCAGGAGGCTTACTCCGTGGACAAGTCCCTGGATTTCCTGGGTCCGAGTGGAGGGCACGAGTCGGATGACTACGCCCCCTCCATTCATGGATCACCAGGTGGTTCCCCCATCATGTCCCTCCTCCGGACGGAGGAGGCAGAGCGGGGTCCCGGTCTAGGTCCGGCACACGGACCAGTGGTCTCTCTCTCCGCCGTCACGGCTCTGCCGTCGATTGGCGGAATTCTCCAGGAGCTTCCGGAGATTATCGCTAAGGCAGCCGCCTGGCGAGATCTCCCCGTTCCCCCAGCTCAGGAGAGCGCGTATTCGGATGACATGTCCGGGGTGTTCTCCCAGGATCAGAGGGTCAAGAGTGATCCGATCTGGCCACGCTTCCCGCCCATCAGGAAGTACCAGGAGGGAGCGGCAGCGAACCCCAGGACATTGAGGGCTCATATATCCACATACACTCCCCTTACAAGGGTAGAGGGATTTACGGATAAAGGTTTTCCGACCGCGCCTCCTCTGGAGCCGAACCTCACAACGTTTTTTGGAGCTAAGCAGGCCAGCACGGTTGCCGGACGGCGACCCATGTTGACTGCCTCCAGGGATCAGTTTGCCCGACAGACCGACAGGATGCACCAGTGTGCTTACCAGGCGTCAGCGGCGGCAAACAATATTGCATTGCTGGTAAATTCCATGGTGCGTATAACTGAGCAGTCCGACACCATGTCCTCAGTGGAGGCTGAGGAGACCGGTTAGGCGGCCAGCACTGCACTCACCCTGAGCATGGCAGTCGCAGTTTCGCAGGCGCGGATTACGACATGGGCGACTCAGGTCCACCGGTTCCTCTGGCTGCAGCAGGGAGCTACAGTATACCGGAGGGTGCAGGGAAGGAGCTGATAGAGGCTCCAATCAGTCCGGACGGATTAGGCGCATTCACACCGCAGTACTTTTCCCACAAAGGTTCATGAGAACTTAGTTCATGAGAACTCTTTAGTTCTCATGAACTAAGTACAGATCACGTTCACACCGGAATAAGTCCCTGGGGGAGGATTAGGCAAATTAAGCCGCTGACGTCACTTCTTCTTCTGCTTTGGGTTTACTGGCAGGCCGCAAACCACTTCAGGCCGGAAGTCCCCGGAGTTGGAGTAAGCCTTCCAAGTAAATCGCCAGAACGCCGACACCTCCTCATCTCCACCGCTCCCATGTTTTATTATGTGTTTTCCATAAGTTAGTCTCTCTGTGTTTCTGCGCTAGGCTAATGCTAATGCTAATAATGCTAATGCGAGGATAATAAAATGGCGGCTTCACAAAACTTTTTGGGAGTTTTACGGGCTGTGTTTTCTAGAGGGGGTTTCGTGGGGGTAAAAAGGTTCTCATGAACTAAATTTAGTTCCGGCTCTTTTTGGTGTGAACGCGACAAAAGAGTTCTCATGAACTAAGTTCTCATGAACCTTTGTGGGAAAAGTACTGCGGTGTGAATGCGCCTATTGTTTGGACTTCAGTTCCACACCATGGTGGAGTCAATGAAATCTGCATCGGAGCAAACAGACGACATACGACGTCACGTCGGCTGGCTTCAGCCGGTCAAACGTCCCCAACAACAGCAGCGACAGCAGCACCCGCAGCTCCTGCAACAGTCTCAGCAGGGGCAGCGCGGGCAACGGCAAGATCAGCAGCGGCGCCAGAATCGCCCTTCGGGGGCACCGTCCCATATCTCCGCTCCTCCGCCACAGAGACAGAATCTCCAGGCGGCGAGTCGGAGAGGAACGAGGAACCCCCGCTCTTGGTCTGCTCCTCCGAGAGAGCCTCCGAGGAAGCAGAGCCGAAAGTGACTTTTTGGGGGGGATGTGCGGGAGTACATTTTCAATAAAAAAATGGAAAATTACAACAGTGTGTCTGTAGCAGCTGGTTCTCGCATTTCCCCCACACTAGTCAGGCCGGCTGTTGTTAATCAGTCGGTTAGCAGGCGGCAGGGCTCGCTGCACGAGCCAGCTGTATATAACCAGGCGGTTATTAGACAGCGGGGCTTGACGTGTAAACCTGTTGCCTCTGGCCTGTCGGTTAGCAGGCAACACGATATTTCCTCTGTCCCAGGTGTACCTACGTCACACGGTCGTAATGAGCCTAGGGCTGTTATTACGCGCTGTGTGAATAGCACTACACACACCCCCGCTCATTCCTCAGGCCGGGGTGAGATGCAGTGTGTGGAGACCCAGTCGCAGCCCTTTCGGGCGGGGCCCCCCTTGGGTTGCTTTACAAGCAACAGCGGCAAGAGCTCTGGCATGGCTCGTCACCATGACTACCACAGTACAACAAAAGCAGGTTTGCCCGCTCTCGGAGCATTGCTCAGAGTGGCGGCGGATATGTTTGATGGACAGATGGATGAGCAGGCTGATCAGCAGAGGGTCCTCTCCTCAGGGGGAAGAAAATCGGGGGTTTTACTCCCGTTATTTTCTTATCCCGAAAAAGACCGGGGGAATGAGACCCATCCTCGATCTGTCAGCATTCAACAGGGGGATAATGAAAATACCTTTTCATATGCTGACAATCAAACAGGTGCTGGAGTACGTTCACCAGGGGGAATGGTTTACGTCAATAGCCCTGAAGGATGCCTACTTCCACATATCCATAATCCTGGAACACAGGAAATTCCTGCGTTTTTCATTCCAGGGAATATCGTACCAGTTCAATCGACTGCCGTTCGGATATTCCCTGGCTCCTCGCACTTTTTCAAAGTGTGTGGAGACGGCGCTGGAGCCGCTACACAGAGTAGGGATGAGGGTGTTATTTTATCTGGACGACCTGCTTTTGCTGGCTCGCTCCAAGGAGGAGGCTGCTTTACAGACGATACAGCTCGTATCTCATCTGTCAAGTCTGGGTTTCATTGTCAATTGGAAGAAGAGCTGTCCTCTTCCATCCCAGGTTATCATTTATCTGAGAGTGGAATTGAACTCAGCCCGCATGAGAGCGCGACTCTCACAGCAGAGAGTGGAGAAAGTGACAGCTCTCCTCCGGCGCCTCACACCTCGCAGGGTGGTGACAGCCCTCTCTGTGATGCAGCTGTTAGGCATGATGGCAGCTGGTCATGCGGTGATCCCTCTGGGACTCCTTCACATGAGGAGACTCCAGAGGTGGTTTATTCGCCTGCGTATCGACCCCGTGCGTCAGAAGAGGCGCATGGTGTACGTTCCCCCTTCCGTGGGTCCGGATTTAGCTTATTGGAAAAATCTCCACGTCCTGTCAGTGGGGGTTCCCCTGGGCAGAGTGACGTCACACACCGCGGTGTTTACAGACGCATCTCTCGCAGGCTGGGGAGGAACGTGCATGTCGCAGGCAGTGGGAGGACAGTGGCCGGCTCACATGTCTCTCCACATAAACGTGCTGGAGTTAATCTCCGTATGGAGAGTAATCCAACACTTTGCCCCGTTGCTGTTCAATCAGCATGTGTTGATTCGGACAGACAACAAAGCAGCGGCGGCATACATAAATCGGCAGGGAGGCGTACGATCAGCGCAGCTGCTGAACACAGCCAGACGGCTGCTGTGTTGGGCGCAAACACACGTACTCTCTATCGGAGCGGTGTATATTCCCAGCGTGTTGAACAGAGGGGCGGACCTAATGTCCAGAGGATGTCCTTACCAAGGGGACTGGAGCCTCCACCCCGAACTGGTCTCCCAGGTATGGAGCAGGTTCGGAAGAGCGGAGGTGGATCTGTTCGCTGCACGCGAGAACGCTCAGTGTGCCCTCTGGTTCTCCCTGAGAACGCAGGACCATCCCCCCCTGGGCGTGGACGCGTTCACACACAGGCCGTGGCCCAAGGGGTTGTTATACACTTTCCCACCAGTCCCTCTGATCCCTCGGTTCCTGGACCAAGTGCAGGAGGAGAGACTGACAGCAATCTTAATAGCACCGGAACGCACGGGAGCGTCCTGGTTTCCATGCCTACAGCGGATGCTGTCAGGGAGACCGTGGGAAATGCTGTGGCGCAGGGACGCTCTCTCCCAGGTGGAGGGAGCGATCAGCAGTCACCCAGTATTGGACCAACGTTTGTGGGCATGACCCCTGAACGGGAACATTTAGAGGGGCTGGGCCTCTCTAAAAATGTTATCAGTACCATTCAGGGTTCAAGGGCGGCGTCCACCAGGGCATCCTACACAGCCAAATGGACAGCGTTCCAGCGCTGGTGTGTAGGGAAAAGCCTGGACCCTGTTAGGTGCCCCCTGCCTCACGTACTGTCGTTCCTCCAGACATTACGGACAGGAATTTGGCTTATAGCATGGTAAAAACGTACGCTGCTGCCATCTCATCTTGCCACATAGGGTTTGGTGTCAGCACGGTGTTTAGTCACCCTCTGACAACACGGTTTCTACGGGGAGTACAGAGACTCAGACCGGTGTCACGCGCTTTGGCGCCTCAATGGGATTTGGCGTTGGTGTTATGTGCACTGAGTAAAGCTCCATTCGAACCTTTGGATCAGGTTCCCCTAAAGTTTCTGTCAGCCAAAGTAGCTCTGCTATTGGCTCTGACATCAGCTAAAAGGGTGAGTGATTTGTCTGCTCTCTCTGTGGCTCCATCATGTCTACAGATCCAAGGAGATGGCAGCTCAGCTGTTTTGCGCCCTAACCCGGCTTTTATGCCAAAGGTGATCACAAGCTCTTTTAGATCGAGAGTGATCACTTTGGATGGCTTCTTTCCTCCTCCTCACACATCGGAGGAAGAAGCCACATCTCATCTCCTCTGTCCCGTACGTGCGCTGTCATGCTATATTGCACGCACAGCCACGTTGCGCAGGTCCCAGCGCTGTGTCACAGGTGTATGTCTACTCTGGGGTGGATCCCCCAGAAAACATAAAAGCGCACAGCACCAGAGGAATTTCAACCTCTATGGCGTTGCACGGAGGAATGACAGTAGAAGACATTTGCAATGCTGCATCGTGGTCTTCCCCCTGTTCTTTTATTCGTTTTTATTTGAGGGATGTCTCCCATTCCTCTCTTACACATTCAGTACTGAGTGTTCTGTCAGATTGAGTAATGTCAGGGACTAAACGGCGTGCCCTCTCTCCTGCCTATCGGCATTCAGAGAGCTGCCCCTTTTTCCCCTCTTTTATCGTTTTAACATGTGGGATTTGTTATCTCTACTTTTTTTTTTAAACGACGGGTATTCACCTTCATTCCCTTAAAGACAATATTCATTTGGAATAATGCTATATTTCCAGGGACTGTGATGCTCCTTTCTTTTTCGCATGGGTTATTAATTGAGTAGATGTGTTTTGGTACTTCTGGTTACGGACGGACCAGTGGGGCGTGGACTACATCCTGCTTCGCCCTTAACCCAATAGCGATAGACTTAGAGGGCAAAGCCTTATACGAAATAGAACTGGGGTTACGTACTGTAACCCAGCTTCTATGAGTATAGGCGCAGCCCTCTAAGGTTCGGGCCCCACTGGCTCCACGAATAGCTGAAGAAAAGCTGTTTGTGAGTGTTTGTCAAAACTCATTATGTAGCCCGTCTCACATGAAAGGCAATTCCGGACTCAGCCCTGACTTACCTGCCCCATCTCCATCTTTCCACTAGAAACTAAGCTTTTTACGGGAGGAATCTTTGTTTTCTAATGTGCCTGCTACAGGGCTTCTGCTACTACGGAGTGCTGATATGAAGAAAAGTGGGAGCAGTTGGACGGGCCTACTTCCTGTTTATACGGAAGTGAGGCCGGAGGTGGGGCCCACGTCATAGGTGGGCGTGGATTAAGTCTGTCAGTGCTGCACACGTGCAGTGGGATTACCCAATAGCGATAGCCTTAGAGGGCTGCGCCTATACTCATAGAAGCTGGGTTACAGTACGTAACCCCAGTGTCCTTGCCTTTATCAGGATATATGGTTAATCTCTCCTGGTCTGTTTGACAAGAGCACATAGGGTTTACTCCTGCATTGCTGGGGGACACTGGGATGTGTCTTTTAGTGGCGTAGTCACCATAGGGCCAGGGTTTGGTCACAAACTTCACAAGTCTAGATCTTTGCACTTTTCCACTGTGAGGGAAATAGACCATGTAGGCTGGACTATTTTTGTCATATCCAACAAAAATTCCCTCCTCACACCTTGAGTACAGTTTATTTTTGTCTTGCTTATAGGCATAGCACACTGACCCAAACTTGTGCATTCTGGACAGGTTAGGCCGTCTACCTGTCAGCATAAAGTAAGGTGTCTGTTTTGTGCGGTTGTTAAAACATTTATTCCTTACTACAGCTACTGTATGTACTGCATAGGTCCACATACTTTTTGGCATCTCATTTTCTATAAGCATGCACCTGGCCTTGTCAAAAAGTGTGTGCCAATTCCTCTCAGCAGTGCCATTTTGATGTGGGGAATACGGTGCTGACTTTTCATGTCTAATCTTATTACTGCATAGTAATGCTTGGTAATGTTTCCCTGTGAACTCTGAGCCATTGTCTGACCTGATACATGTTACTTTCCCGTATGGGGCAGTATCGGCCAGAAATCTCTCTGTTGCTTGCACCGTGTCACTTTTGTTTTTAAGGAAATACACAAACACTGCACTGGAGCAATCATCTGTGAATGATAAAGCGTAGTTAAAGCCTTCTCTGGATTGCGGATCTATTAGTCCTGCTATATCTGTGTGCACCAACTCTAGAGCTGCTTTGGCTATTACATCAGGCTCCCTGTTCCTGGTTTGGGTAAACTTCCCTTTAGTGCATACATCACAATGTGGAGGTTTGTTTACCTTACCCTTAACTGACATGCCATTAACAACATTCTGTAACTTCTGAATATCAACACAATTACAGTGTCCTAGGATCTGTAAATCATAACACCTGTTTCATTGGTCATCACATTCATTATTTACTGTGTTCAAGAAATAAAGTCTGTTCAATTCATAAATGTGAAAATGTGTTGCAGGACGTCTTTGCCCTGCTTGGAGGTTTCCGTTGCTCCTTTGGTAGGAGCTGCTTTCACAGAAATAATGTCATGGGGGTACGATGGGATGTACAACGCCTTCTTCAGAGATGTTTTGTGTCTTTTCCCCATGCTGTCCACCATAATAACAACAGCGTCCCCTCTTCCTTCTGCTACACCATTGCACCTGGTACCATCAGCTAATTCCACACAGTGGGATTCAGCCTGGAAGTCATCATCAAACCTCTTGAACTTTGTTACATCCGTGACGATATGTGAAGTCGCCCCTGTGTCCACCATCAGTCCTCTCTCGGTGATGCTGTGCCCTGGCTGGACCTTGTTGTCCACGTCGTTGACTCGGAAAGCATACTCCTCGCCAGTCGTTTCATCCGAAGCTTTCCGGGCGTCGTCCTCCCGTCGCTGCTTCCGCCTGCAGGCCGTATCCCGATGTGTGTTGCTTTTACAATGACTGCACCACAGCTTACGTTGGCACGTTCCGGCCTTGTGTCCACTCAGGCCGCATCTGTAACAAACAATGTCTGCACACTTGGTTCCTTTATCCCATGCTCTTGGTACAGAGGGTCGTCTCGCTCTCAACTGCTTCCGCGCCCTCATGACGTTGTCTTCTGGTGGCGGTGTGCACATTCGCTCAGTATCCTCATAGCTGTGGAGCTTAGTCTTAAATTCATCAAAACTTATTGTCTGGTCAATTTGCTTGATGTGGATGGCGAATGGTTTACATGATTTTGGCAGTCCCTTCAAAACCATTGCTACAAGAAGCCCATCACTTAATTTCTCCTCCGCGTTTCTCAAAGTGGTGATGGCGGTCTCTGCACGTATTATATACTCCGTCACACTTTCACTGCTTGACTTTAGGAGTTCAGTATATAGGCTGATGCTACGTGGTTTACCTGTGCCAGCATAATAGTCTCTTAAAATCTTCAATGCCTGCCGACCATTATCCGCCGCCTCCCTCATTACAAGTGACAAACTTTTGTCATCCAGAAATTGGATAAGCTCTGCATAAGCCTCTTCATTTTTCCCTTCATCGTCCGCCTCTTCATGTCCCACAAATATGTCTGTAGGACTCCTTAAAATAGTATTCTTCAGTCCCTGTAAGCGAAGATGGCCCAAGAATTTCGTCATAGTTCTTTTCATCCCCGTCAAACACTAGCCGAGACCAGCGCCTACTGGAAACTGCGCCCAACCTGCTCATGGCGTTAGTTTAGCTTGCTAATCCACCACACATGCTACGTTGCGACTTTCCATCGGTGGACAAACGGCGGAAATACTTATTTGGGTGTCTATGGGCCCATAACCTGTTAGCAGAGTAAGCATAACTTCATTGCTGTTTAGCATCCAAATAAGCGGAGGAATAACGAAACATCAGAGACAGTGGCATTTCATTCAACAAACTCTCCCATTGGAGGCGTGGCTTTATTTATACCCATCATTGACCTTTAACCTGTTACACTATTGGCTTCCGGTCATGTACAACAAATAACACAAATTGGTAACACATTTACCTCAATGTTAACACTTACACTACTCTACTTATGACTAATCTCAATTTGATTTCCATTAATGCCAGGGGACTCAATATCCCACATAAAAGGACCACTATTTTAGGATTTTTGCATAAGAGACATATTGACTTTGCCATGATACACGAATCACATTTACTCCACAAGGATGCGGCCCACTTTGCAAATAGGCTCTATCACTCTATTGTCTTTTTGTCTGCTCCTACGAAGACCAAGGGTGTGATGATAAATTGTAGGCGCAAGCTGAAATTTGATCTGATCGGCTCTTGGACGGACAAAGAGGGGCAACTGGCCATTGCCAAGATTCGTCTGGACGGGCAGAATATAGCATTGATTTCTGCCTATGCTCCCAACACTTTCGAGGCTGGCTGAAATTACAGTCTGCATGAGTGCATTGTGGGTGTATTTTAAGATGGCGACTGTGTCGGCATGCCGCTCCCTCAACTATATGCCTTTAGCTATCCTGTTTTTGTTTTATGTGTGTCAGAATGTCTCTGCTCTGCTCGTCTATGATCGCCAAGCTCTCCTCCACCTCAGACCCTCATTGGAGTTTATACTGCTGCCCAAACCTACATCTGACCATAAATCGACTCCCCCCCCCCCCCCCTCTACTGTCGGATATTCCCACCTACCTGCGCCGGTTGCCCTGCATCCTGTCTCACCGAAAGCGCTTTAGACGACGGGGAAAGCGTGGTGGCGCGCTTGTGCATCAAAAAGCACACCTGACGGCTTCTTCCGTGACTTATCCACGCATCAGATGTCATGGCCCTCCCGCTGCACGCCATCCGAGGGTTCGGTGGATTCGCCCTGTCTTTCCGGAGCTGCGGCCTCTGCTGGGCCCGCTGGCAGCTCCTCCTGCCCGACTGACTGCTCCCGGTCAGCGCGGCGTTCAACACTCACATCTTCGTCAGCTGAGACGCACTACACCTTCGGCACCTCTGGAGAGAAAACTCTGCATGGCTTTTCTAAACGCTAGGTCAATAGCAAACAAGACGTTCCTGTTAAATGACTTCTTCACCTATCGTGATCTGGATTTGATGTTTCTGATGGATACCTGGGTCCACACCGGCGAGTATGTGCCGTTTTCTGAACTTCTTCCTCCTGACTGTACATTCTTCAGCTCCCCCCGTACCACCGGCCGTGGTGGGGGCATAGCTTCAGTGTTTAGAGCTAATCTCCAATGCCGATTGCTTCACCCTGTAACTAGCTATGCTAGCTTCGAGTTGCAGCTTTTTGAACTGAACCTGGCCTCGCCTATACTCTGCGCAGTCGTGTATCGTCCGCCAAAGTGCAATAAGGATTTCATCATTGACTTCTCTGACTTTCTGTCCGGGATCATGGTGAAATATGATCGTGTTTTGATCTGCGGAGACTTTAATGTCCATGTGTGCTGCGAGTCTGGTTAGGGACTTTTTAAATCTCCTCGACTCTTTCGGTCTCATTCAGTCCGTAGCTGGTCCAACACACGATAAAGGACACACCTTAGATTTAGTATTATCGTTTGGACTGTATGTCTCTGTGGATGAAATCTGTGCAGCAACGCGTATCTCAGACCATTTACGGTTCTATTTACAACCTCGATCCCTTCCGCAGAAGTCGAATCACGTGCCCCTGCGCGTCGTCTGCGTTCAATTAACCCCTTGACTGCCTCACAGTTTTCCGATGCTTTTAATACTTGTCCGATCAGTGAATTAGAGGTGAACTGTGCTCTTAGTGCTGATGAGCTTATCTCCATGTTTGACTCAACATGTACCCTAATACTGGATTATGTTGCTCCTTTTACGCTTAGACGCACCAAAGTTCTCTGAGCCGTGGATCAATGACTGTACTCGTGCTCTCAGACACACCTGCAGGCGTGCAGAGAGAAAATGGAAAAAGGATAAACTGCATGTCTCCTTAGAAATCCTTCGTGCTTGCCTTTCCGACTCCCAGACGGCAGTCAAAGCAGCCAGAACAGAGCACATTTCTCTGTTAATCTCCAAAAACAGCCATAAACCTCAGGTTCTTTTTAATGTCCTCAACTCGATCAGTAATCCCTGTGATGTTTCTTCAATTGTGCCATCGACTACCCTCTGCGATACATTTCTTGAATTTTTTATCGAAAAAGTATCTGCTCTTAGGCTATCCCACACTAGTGCTACCCCAGATCCTGCTCCTTTTCTGTGCCCTGCTGTCCTCGACCACTTTGAGCCTGTATCCCTCTCTTCTCTCTGGGGTGTAGTCAAGCACCTGCGGCCGACAAACTGCACCTCAGACAGCATTTCCTCTCGCCTTCTCAGAGATGTTTTCGATTCAGTTAAAGCAAGTGTTTTATTGCTTGTAAACACCGGTCTTAGCTCAGGATGTGTCCCAGCTGCCTTCAAACATGCCGTGGTCAAGCCACTACTTAAAAAGAAAAATCTCGATCCCTCCATTCTCGCAAATTTTAGACCCATCTCCCAGCTACCTTTTTTATCTAAAGCCCTGGAGCGAGTAGTCTACGTCCAGCTGCAGTAGTTTTTAACCACACATGGCATCCACGAAAAGTTTCAGTCTGGCTTCAAACCCATGCACAGCACTGAAACAGCCCTTTTAAGAGTTTTTAATGATCTGCTCCTAGCCGCCGACTCAGGTAGCCCAGCTTTCCTGGTGCTGTTAGACCTAACTGCTGCCTTCAACACTGTGGACCATAGCATCCTGTTGTCACGGCTTGAACAGTCCGCAGGCATCACAGGCTCTGCCCTTGCATGGTTCAGGTCTTATCTGACAGACCGTAGCTTCTCAGTGCAGCTAGGTGTCTTCTCCTCTGCTAAAGCCCCTCTTACCTGTGGGGTTCCCCAAGGCTCGATTCTGGGCCCCATCCTTTTTCTACTGTACATACTGCCCCTAGGTTTAATTCTCACAAAAGATAATATCCCCTTCCATTTTTACGCTGATTACATGTCACTTGTTAGACGCTTTTATCCAAAGCGACTTACATACTCAATACTGAGGGCAATCCCCACAGGAGCAATTTGGGGTGAAGTGTCTTGCCCAGGGACACAACGACATACTGACTGCAGTGGGGTTTGAACCTGTGACCCCCTAATCCGAACACCAACGGACAACCCACTGCACCACACGCCTCCCTGACACGCTGATGATGTACAGATCTATCTGCCTCTCAATCAAAATGCCAACTCACTACAGCAGTTGATGGACTGCTTAACAGAGATTAAATCCTGGCTGAGCCAAAACTTCCTCAACCTCAACGAGAGCAAGACAGAGGTCATCTTTTTTGGACCCCAACCTCCAGCCTCCCCGGTTGATATTCTGGGCTCCCCCAATAAAAACATCCTCCCCTCTGTCATGAACCTTGGAGTGACCTTCAATAGCGCTTTTAAATTTGATAAGCAGGTCAGCACCGTAGTCAAGACCTGCTTTTTTAAAATACGACTATTGGCCAAGACCGTTTTTATCTTTTAAAGACCTAGAAAGCCTTTGTTACCACGAGACTGGATTACTGCAATGCTCTGTATGTAGGTATGGACCAGGCCTCAATTTGACGCCTGCAGCTAGTGCAGAACGCAGCAGCACGTCTTCTAACTGGCCATAAAAAGCATGACCACATCACCCCAATTCTGGCCTCACTGCACTGGCTTCCAGTTCGGTACAGAATTGATTTTAAAATCCTTTTATTTGTTTTTAAAGCACTAAATGGGCTGGCTCCGGCCTATATAGCTGAACTCCTCCAGCGCTACACCCCAGCCAGAGCTTTAAGGTCTGCTGACCATCTGCTGCTGGTAGTGCCCAAGACCAGGCTCAAAACCCGAGGGCACCGAGCCTTCGCAGCAGCTGGCCCCAGGCTCTGGAACACTCTGCCCCTCCACGTGAGGTCGGCCCAGACCCTAGGGGTTTTTAAATCCTCACTAAAGACTCACTTCTTCTCTCAGGCCTTCTAGTCAGAGCGGAGCACGACTCCTGACTATTCCCTGTGTTTGTTATATATCTGTTGTAAATTATTGTCTTTTATTGTGATTATAAGTGTTTTTTATTGCATGTACAGCACTTTGGCTCGACCAAAAATCGCTTTTAAATGTGCTATATAAATAAAACTTGATTTGATTTGATTTGACCCCAATTCTGGCCTCATCGCACTGGCTTCCAGTTTGGTTCAGAATAGATTTTAAACTCCTTTTATTTGTTTTCAAAGCACTAAATGGGCTGGCTCCGGCCTATATAGCCAAACTCCTCCATCGCTACACCCCAGGCAGAGCCTTAAGGTCGGGTGATCAGCTGCTGCTGATAGTGCCTAAGACCAGGCTCAAAACCCGAGGGTACCGAGCATTCGCAGCAGCTGGCACCAGGCTCTGGAACATTTTGCCACTCCATGTGAGGTCGGCCCAGACCCTGGGGGTTTTTAAATCAACACTTAAAACTCACTTTTTCTCTCTGGCCTTCAAGGCTTCTCTTATCAAGAATAACTTTTATCCAAGACCTTTTCCCTCTCTAACCGCTCGAGGTTTTATTAGAGGGAAACGGTTTGCAGAGTGGCTTAGACTGGCCGGGGAGTGTTACAGCGTACCTCACTGTCTCTCATCAATTTCCAACTAAGGCTCCAGTGGGGACCTTGTTCCCTGAGTGTGTCTCTCCACCTATGTTTCTTACTCTCTTACTTGCTACCCTTTGCCCTCAACCTACTCTAAGGGAGTGCTTATTCTTCCGTCTGTATGTCTGTCTGTGTCTGTGTATTCTCTTGTTCCGATTAACCCAGCCAAATCTTTTTTCTTGTTTTGTGTCTATATCTACGCCGGGATCCGAGTCAAGGCTGATCTTCTTGCTGTGGTACTGTGTCTTGGATCCTCTATCCTGAGTTCTGGATTAAGTCGTGGACTTCGGGTCGTGGCTGAACCTGTCTCTGCGGTCCTGCCTTGGGTCTCGTCATGCTGCTTCCCTGATGGCTTCCACAGGATTGTAGCTGACATCCTCGTGGATTCATCTTCTTATTACAGACACATGCATTTCCTAACATTCGGTCTATATGCTGTAAAATGTATTATTACTCTAGTGGGTAGAAGGGGGAAGAAAACGATTAGCTATGTTAAAAAGTTGGCAAATTGTCCAACGTATATTTTTTTCCCCAAATTAGTGTTTATTTACCCTAAAAATCGAGTTTCACTCTTTTTACACCTTTCACTATATCTCAGCCATTATTGCAGATAACTGAACAAATAAGGTATCCAGATCCATGTTTTGAGGGTCAAGGAACACAATAAAACTATTCTTAAAGTGATCACATGTGTCTGTGGCATGCTATTATGCTAATTAGTGCCGCCATTACAAGAAAATAGCATTTCAGTCTTGTACCAAGAAGGGTGTATTTTGCACCGACACAGAAATATACTTATAATCAGTGTTTCCTAAGTGGAAAAAGTATGTAGAAAATGATGAGCTATGTTAAAATGTTGTCTGGATGTCCCACATGTATTTTTTTATGCAAATTAGTGTCACCATTACCAAAAACGTAATTTTCACTCTTTTCACTCTCCATCCATCCATCTTCTTCCGCTTATCCGTGGTCGGGTCGCGGGGGTAGCAGTTCCAGCAGAGAGCCCCAAACTTCCTTTTCCCTGGCAACATCAACCAGCTCTGACTGGGGGATCCCAAGGCGCTCCCAGGCCAGCGAAGAGATATAATCCCTCCACCTGGTCCTAGGTCTACCCCTTGGTCTCTTCCCAGCTGGACGTGCCTGGAACACCTCCCTAGGGAGGCGCCCAGGTGGCATCCTAACTAGGTGCCTGAACCACCTCAACTGGCTCCTTTCGACGCGAAGGAGGAGCGGCTCAACTCCGAGTCCCTCCCGGATGACCGAACTTCTCACCTTATCCCTAAGGGAGACACCAGCCACCCTGCGGAGAAAACCCATCTCGGCCGCTTGTATCCGCGATCTCGTTCTTTCGGTCATGACCCATCCTTCATGACCATAGGTGAGGGTAGGAACGAAAATGGCCCGGTAGACAGAGAGCTTTGCCTTCTGGCTCAGCTCCCTTTTCGTCACAACGGTGCGGTAAAGCGACTGCAGTACCGCTCCCGCTGCTCCGATTCTCCGGCCCATCTCACGCTCCATTGTTCCCTCACTCGAGAACAAAACCCTGAGATACTTGAACTCCTTCACTTGGGGTAAGGACTCATTCCCTACTTGGAGTGGACAATCCATCGGTTTCCTGCTGAGAACCATGGCCTCAGATTTGGAGGTGCTGATCCTCATCCCAGCCGCTTCACACTCGGTTGCGAACCGATCCAGTGAGTGCTGAAGGTCGCAGACCGATGAAGCCATCAGAACCACATCATCTGCAAAAAGCAGTGGTGCAATCCTTTGCCCACCGAACTGCAGACCCCCCCCCCCCCCCCCATGACTACGCCTCGAAATCCGATCCATGTATATTACAAACAGGATTGGTGACAAAGCGCAGCCCTGGCGGAGGCCAACCCTCACCGGAAATGGGTCCGACTTACTGCCGAGGACCCGGACACAGCTCTCGCTTTGGGAGTACAGAGATTGGATGGCCCTGAGTAGAGACCCCCTCACCCCATACTCCCGCAGCACCTCCCACAGTAACTCCCTGGGAACCCGGTCATACGCCTTCTCCAAGTCCACAAAACACATGTAGACCGGATAAGCGTACTCCCAAGCCCCCTCCAGGATCCTTGCGAGAGTAAAAAGCTGATCCGTCGTTCCACGACCAGGACGGAATCCGCATTGTTCCTCCTCAATCTGAGGTTCGACAATCGGCCTGACCCTCCTTTCGAGTACCTTAGAGTAAACTTTCCCGGGGAGGCTGAGTAGTGTGATGCCTCTGTAATTGGCACACACCCTCTGGTCCCCCTTTTTAAAAAGGGGAACCACCACCCCGGTCTGCCACTCCTTCGGTACCGTTTCCAACTTCCACGCAATGTTGATGAGACGTGTCAACCAAGACAGTCCCTCAACACCCAGAGCCTTCAGCATTTCTGGGCGGATCTCATCCACCCCCGGGGCTTTGCCACTGTGGAGTTGTTTAACAACCTCAGTGACCTCCCCCCGGGAGATTGGTGTTGATCCCCCGTCATACTCCAGCTCTGCCTCTAACATAGAGGACGGAGTTGTCGGGTTCAGGAGTTCCTCAAAGTGCTCCTTCCAACGCCCTAACACTCCATCAGGTGAGGTCAACAACGTCCCATCCTTACTGTACACAGCTTGGATGGTTCCCTGCTTCCCCCTCCTGAGGTGTCGGACAGTTTTCCAGAACAACTTTGGTGCCGCCCGAAAGTCCTTTTCCATGTCCTCTCCGAACTTCTCCCACACCCGCTGCTTTGCCTCGGCCACGGCTGAGGCTGCTGCCCTTCGGGCCTGTCGGTACCTTGCAACTGCCTCGGGAGTCCCCCGGGATAACAAATCCCTGAAGGCCTCCTTCTTCAGTCGGACGGCTTCCCTGACCACCGGTGTCCACCAGGAGGTTCGAGGGTTACCGCCCCTTGAGGCACCTAGGACCTTGAGACCACAGCACCCCGCCGCGGCTTCGGCAATAGAGGCTTTGAACACCGACCACTCTGGTTCAATGTCCCCAACCTCCACAGGAATGCCCGAAAAGCTCCGCCGGAGGTGTGAGTTGAAGGCCTCCTGAACCTGGGCCTCCTCCAGATGTTCCCAGTTCACCCGAACTACATGTTTGGGCTTACCAGGTCTATCCAGAGGCTTCCCCTGCCACTCGACCCAACTCACCACCAGATGGTGATCAGTTGACAACTCCGCCCCTCTCTTTACCCGAGTGTCCAAAACATACGGCCTCAGGTCCGATGATACGATAACGAAATCGATCATGGACCTTCTGTCTAGGGTGCTCTGGTACCACGTACACTTAGCATCCCTATGTTCGAACATGGTGTTTGTTATGGCCAATCCATGACTAGCACAGAAGTCAAGTAACAAACCACCACTCCGGTTCAGATCAGGGGGGCCGTTCCTCCCAATCACGCCCCTCCAAGTGTCTGCATCATTGCCCACATGTGCGTTGAAGTCTCCCAGCAAGATTAAAGAGTCCCCTTCAGGAGCCCCATACAGGACTCTTTCCAGGGTCTCCAAGAAGGCCGTATACTCTGAACTGCTGTTGGGTGCATAAGCACACACAACAGTCAGAGTTTTCCCCCCCATAACCCGCAGGCGTAGGGAGGCAACCCTATCGTCCACTGGGGTAGACTCCAACAACGAAGCACCCAACCGGGGACTTGTGAGTATCCCCACACCCGCCCGGCGCCTCACACCTTGAGCAACTCCGGAGAAGAATAGAGTCCAACCCCTATCCAGAAGTAAGGTTCCAGAGCCGACGCTGTGCGTAGAGGTGAGCCCAACCAGATCCAACTGGTACCGCTCCACCTCCCGCACAAGCTCCGACTCCTTCCCCCCCAGAGAGGTGACGTTCCACATCCCCAAAGCCAGCTTCTGTCGCCCGGGTCTGGTCCGTCGAGACCCTCCGCTTTCACTGCCACCCTTCTGGCAGCGCACCCGACCCCATCGTTGTTTCCCGTAGGTGATGGGCCCGCGGGACGGAGAAGCGGAGGTGTTGCCCACGTTGCCTTTTCGGGCTGGGCCCGGCCGGGCTCCGTGGCAAGCCCGGCCACCAGACGCTCGCCGACGAGTCCTCCTTCTGGGCCTGGCTCCAGAAAGGGACCCCGGGCTTCCTCCGGGCCGGGTATCCTCACTTCTTGTGTCGTCTTTCATGAGGTCTTTTTGAACCAATCTTAGTCTGGCCCCTTACCTGAGACCAATTTGCCATGGGAGACCCTACCAGGAACACAAGGTTCCAGACAACACAGCCCCCAGGTTCATCAGGGCACACAAACCTCTCTACCACGGTAAGGTGCTGGTTCTTCTTTTCACTCTATATCAGCCAATATTGCAGATAAATGAACAAATAATGTGTCTAGACCCATGTTTTCATGGTCAAAGATCACAATAAAACTATTCCCAAAGTGATCACATGTATCTGTGGCATCGCCTACCCTCCTGGAGATCGTTGAACACATGAAGGAGATACAGAGGGTTAGCACCGATTCCTTCCTGGAGTTCAATAACCAAACTAAGGCGATACGCAGGGCTGGCAGCATGTCCTTTACCCCCGCTCCTCAACGACGCCCACCAAAATCACACCAGAGACGCGCACCATCTCCCCCGTCTTCATCACCGTGCCTACGTCAACCACCTCCCCCCCCTGGCAGCATGTCCTCTACCCCCGCTCCTCAATGATGCCCACCAAAATCAACGCAGAGACGCGCACCATCTCCCCCGTCTTCATCAAGAAAGCATCTGCAGTCTCCGAAGCCTGATAAGGATGTGTGTGTACGAAATGCAACAAACTCTTACTGATATGTGCTGGGTCCAGGCTCAAGGGCGTATGGCACTCTCAACTCTTTCCAGGACATCCCAGGGCCCTGCCTGCCTATAGCTTTGCCGATATCTGTGTTGATAGGTAATAGATTAAGAGCGGTGAATCATCTTAGATACAGGAAGCGCTCAAACGTTTGTGTGAGTTTATCTAATTTAGCAGTGATTCCATGTCAGCCACAGCTTGTTACAAAAAACATGACTGATAGTGTGTTTAACAAACTTAAACTAGCTTTATTAAATGTCAGGTCTTTGGCAGGAAAAACATTTTTAATCAATGATTTTATCACTGAGCACAATCTCGATTTTATGTTTTTAACAGAAACTTGGATTGAACAAAATAACAGTACAGCTGTTCTTATCGAATCAACTCCTCCCAACTTTAGTTGTATGAGTCAGGAAAGAATGCATAAGAGAGGGGGTGGAGTTGCTATTCTGTTCAATGATTCCCTTCAATGCAGGAAGACATCCTATGGGAACTTTGATTCTTTTGAATATGTGGCCCTTCAGCTGAAATGCTCCTCTCGAGCTCTGTTCCTAAATATCTATAGACCACCCAAATACTGTGCAAGCTTTTTTGATGACTTTACTGAACTGCTGTCTATAGTGTGTATTGACTTTGACCGTTTAGTCATTGTTGGTGATTTTAACATCCATGTTGACAACCCCCAGGACAGAGGGGCTAAAGAACTGTTTTGTGTTCTTGATAACTATGGACTGACTCAGCATGTGATGGAGCCCACGCACAATAAGGGGCACACTCTGGACTTAATTATCTCAAAGGGTCTGAATATCTCTAAGGTTGTGGTGACTGATGTTGCACTCTCTGACCATTCCTGTGTTTTCTTTGAGAGCTCTATTTCTGTTCACAAAAATGTTCAAAAAGAGATAACCACAAAGCGATATTTAACTGAAAATACTAGGGAAATGTTTACTCAGAATTTTTCTTCCACACTTGCCCCTGCTAACATCTCAGTAAATTAGCTAGTAGATCATTTTAATTCAAAAATTAAAAATGTTATAGATGCCATTGCTCCAACTAAGGTAAAGGAGGTGTCTGGCAAGAAAATATCTCCATGGAGAAAGGCCATGACCGTGAAAACAGAAAAAAGAGAATGTCGAAAAGCTGAACGCAGGTGACGAAAAACAAATCTCCAGGTTCACTTTAAAATCTATAAAGAGAGACTTGGCCTTTATAATTTGGAATTGAAAAACGCACGACAATCGTTCTTCTCTGACATCATTACCAAAAACAACGCATGTGCCTTGTTTGCTACCGTCGACAGACTAACTAACCCCCCAGTGTCAGTAGCCTCTGAATTTCTATCCATCAGGGCGTGCAATGAATTTCCTCCTTCTTCACTGACAAAATTCAGAAAATCAGACAAGCAGTCAGTGCCTCTGCATCAGGAACAGCAAATGTGTTGTCTCTGTGTCCACTTAACATCAATTCAAACACCATGACACAATTTCATCAGATTAATGATAAAAACCTAGAGGACATTATACAACTTCTGAAATCCTCCTCCTGCTGCCTTGATATTATTCCAACAGGATTTTTCAAAGATGTTTTGCCTTGCATGGCCTCAGATCTACTTCATATAGTAAACAAATCTCTTCCCTCAGGTATTTTTCCACAGGCCCTGAAAACTGCAGTTATTAAACGGCTCTTAAAAAAGAATAATCTAGATGCTTCAGTAATGAACAATTATAGGCCCATATCAAACCTCCCTTTTCTAGGTAAAATCATTGAAAAAGTTGTTTTTCAACAGTTGAGTAATTTCTTGCATTTAAATAACTGTTTCGATGTGTTCCAGTCAGGCTTTCGTACAAACCACAGCACTGAGACTGCTCTTGTAAAGGTCTTTAATGACATCCACTTAAACACAGACAGTGGCAGAACTTCAGTGTTAGTATTATTAGATCTAAGTGCTGCGTTTGACACTGTTGACCACAGCATATTACTAGACCGACTGGAAAACTTGGTGGGACTTTCGGAAACAGTTCTAAATTGGTTTGAATCCTACTTAAAGGACAGAAACAACTTTGTTTCTATAGGTAAATACACATCTTCTTACCCAAATCTTCAATTCATCTGTATTACATGCGATATTCCCAAGTGCATGGAAGACTGCAATTGCAACCCCCATTTTCAAATCAGGTGACCCTCTGAACATCAACAACTACCGCCCAATTAGCATCTTACCTGTAGTATCCCAGGTGGCTGAGAAGTGGGTGTCAGAACAGCTTGTCTCCTTCTTAAACAACAGTCCATTTCAACTTCATCCCATGCAGTTTGGCTTCAGGGCAAATTATTCAACCGAAACAGCCAACTGCTTTTTTATAGAAAAGGTCAAAGCAATGTTTGACAAAGGAGGTGTTGTTGGTGCAGTATTTCTGGATTTACGCAAAGCCTTTGATACAGTCAACCATAAGGTCCTTCTGTCCAAACTGTCGGCTTTTAACTGCTCTCCATTAACACTCAGTTGGATTGAATCATCCCTTACTGGTAGGCGTCAGCATGTTATCGTCAATAATCGACTCTCTCCAGCTCTAGACTTAAGCACCGGAATACCACAAGGTTCAATACTTGGTCCACTTCTTTTTTCTCTATATATTAATGACCTGCCATCTGTCTGTCCTGATGTGGAAACACAGCTATATGCCGATGACACTGTGATATATGTACATGCCAACACAAAGCAAAAGGCTGCTGATAAACTGACCTCAGCTTTAGTGCTGATCACTAGCTGGCTACACCGCTCCAACAGTTGGAATGTTTTTCACAAAAAGAAAATGCAACATTGTGTCAAATATAAGCATCTCAGGTAAAAATATTAACATTGTGCCTCAGGTTAAGTACCTTGGAATCATTATTGACTCTAATTTAACATTCAAAACACAAGTCAAAAAAGTGACCCAAAGACTCAAGTTTAGCCTAGCAAATTTTAAATACATAAGAAACACAATGACATTGAATTCTGCCAAATTATACATGAATGCCATGATCATGTCACATCTTACATACTGTCTCACAAGCTGGGGTCAAACTAACAGCTCCACACTGAAGCCACTAGCAACCCTGTACAAACAAACCCTCAAAGTACTGGACCAGAAACCTAACCGCTCCCATCACTGTACCATCCTCAACAAGCATAACATCCTGAGTTGGGAAGATTTAATAAAGTATAGGAACATCGTTCTGGTTTACAATATCCTGCACAATACAGCCCCCACACCTCTTAGCTCATTGGTTACTCAACGTAACAACACCAGACTGACCACTAGAAGCTCCACACGTGGCGACCTATCAGTCCCATTCAGGAAGAGTACTTTTGGTCAGTCATCATTCTCGGTCATAGCAATACAAAACTGGAATTCTCTACCCACTCAAATCAAAGACATACATACACATCCCACCTTCACAGCTCACTTAAAAACATGGTTCACTGAGAACTACACCTGCACACACTAGTCTGTTTTGAGTATGGCGTGAGTGTTACATGTTGTGATCATGGATGTTGCCCCTCGTTTCTGTTATGTGATTGTGATGTGCTCTATGTGACATGTACTGTATATAGTAACGTGTGTTGTTTATTGTTCTCTTTTATCCTCACACCGGTATCTACTTGTCTTTCCTCCTTTTTATATATTTTCTTATAACTAATGCTGTTGATATATTGTAATTTTAAGGGTGTCTATTACCATCTGGCCATGTCTATTACCATCTGGCCATGTCGGCTAAAGCTGCACCATTTACTGTTTTTGTGACAGTTCATCAATGGGGACTGTCCACGACACTATCAATAAATAAACTAAACTAAACATCTGTGTTGACAAATATGACATGTGGGGTTCCTCAAGGCTCCATCTTGGGGACTCTTCTCTTTAACATCTACATGCTACCACTGGCTTAGATAATGAAAAACAACTAAATAAGTTACCATAGCTATGCAGATGACACACAAATGTACGTAACAATTTCACCAGAAGACTATGCTCCAATTCAAACACTGAGTAAGTGCATTGAACAAATCAATGACTGGACGTGTCAGAACTTTCTCCAATTAAACAAAGATAAAACTGAGGTAATGGTTTTTGGAGCCAAGGCAGAACGTATAAAAGTTAGCGCTGAGCTTCAGTCTGCAATGTTCAAAACAACAGATGAAGCCAGAAATCTAGGTGTAGTCATGGACTCTGAGTTTCAACAGTCACATTAAAACAGTTACTAAATCAGCCTACTATCACCTAAAGAATATATCTAGGATTAAAAGACTAATGTCACAGCAGGATTTGGAAAAACTTGTCCATGCTTTTATCTTCAGTAGACTGGACTACTGCAATGGTGTCTTTACAGCTCTCACTAAAAAAATCTATTAGGAAGCTACAGCTGATTCAGAACGCCGCTGCTCGAGTCCTCACTAACACTAAGAAAGTGGATCACATCACTCCTGTTCTGAAGTCTTTACACTGGCTTCCTGTGTGTCAAAGAATAGATTTCAAAATACTGCTGCTGGTTTATAAGCATTCTTTGAATGGTTTAGGCCCAAAATACATTTCTGACCTACTGCTAAATTATGAACCATCCAGATCTCTCAGGTCTTCAGGGACTGGTCAGCTTTCTGTCCCCAGAGTCAGAACAAAACATGGTAAAGCAGCGTTCAGTTATTATGCTCCAAATATCTGGAACAAACTCCCAGAAACCTGCAAGTCCGCTGCAACTCTGACTACTTTTAAATCCAGGCTGAAGACTTTTCTTTTTGTCGCTGCTTTTAATTGAACTATTCATATCTTAGACTGCACTGTAGCTTTTATCCATGTATTTTTTCTTTTAATGTTTAATTGAACTCCATGTATTTTTTCTTTTAATGTTTATTTTATTAGCTTTTCTTTTTAATGACTGATTTTAAATGCCATTTTCTTAATGTCTTTCATTTTTTATAAAGCACTTTGAATTGCCTTGTGTTGAAAAGTGCTATATAAATAAACTTGCCTTGCCTTGCCTAGTATACAGCGCTGGCAGTAGTGAAAATTCCTGCCTTTTTTCCCGCCAAAAACAAACAAGTAGCTGACTTGGCTGCACACACACACACACACATTCATCCTTCAAACAAACAAGGTAAGTAGCTAACTCAACTAGACTCATGTGTTTTGTATGTTTTATGTAGGTTTCTAGCTTAATTGTTGTTAACACATCATTTTGCAGCCCAAAGTAGGCTACACACTAGAACATGTGTTAGTGTTATTCTGCCCTGCAGAGGCCAACTTCAGTAAAATATGGTAAACTATTAGCTAGCTAACGTTAGCTAACTAACTAACAGTGAAGTGAATGAGTGATAGCTAATGGTGTAGCTTGTTGAATAAAGCTATTAGCTAGTTGGTGCTAGCTAGGCTTAATGAACTCCTAAGCTAGCTAATGTTAATTAAAAAAGGCAGTAATTCTAATGCAAAACTGTGGGGCAGTATTCTTAACCCGTTAAGCCTGATTGCCCCTGGTACCACAGCGTCCCAGGGCTTGTTAAAATGTAACAACCTATTAACGTTGCATACCCACTTAACAGGAAGAAACTAAGCTAACAGATGATAATAACCATTTTTACCTAAACAAAACATAATTCCAACACCAAGCCTCTAAATCAGCACTCGCAACACCAGACTAGCACATGACTGGCGATTTTTCTAGTTCATGCTATCTGCACAAATGACATAACATATGAAAGCTGAGATTCATCAGATTCCATTGGTATAAGTCTCATCACTGTACGACAAAACTCACTGAACTAGCAGCCAGGAAAGAGGGTTTCCATCAATATGGGTTTTTTAGGCGGGGGGTTTAACCTGAGCTTACTCTGACACAGCAATATCTATATTGATTCTGACACTTCTACAGCCAACTCACAGGTGTATCATTGCTTTGATAAAAAATATTATTCATATATATATATATACAGTATATATTCATAAAGTACTTGGTGTGAAAGCGCCTTTTAACTTGAATGGTGATTTCTATTTCATTTATCTGACAGTGACGTAGTAAGCCAGCATGCCCAAAAGAAAACGAAGTGTAGATCGTCCAGCCCACAAATGCTCGCCAAATGTCTGCATCATTCATGTGCCATCAATGTCTGATCATGGTCCGTTTACACCCCTCACTAAAATTAAAGGAACAGCGATAGAAAAACTACAACAGCTGCATGAGATCCGGGACCAATGTCTCCATCAACCACATAAATCCCCATATTGTATGCAATCAGTGTGTGACCAGATCCCTACAACTCTCCCTGATGACCTGGAAAGTGTTGGGTATCACAGCAACTGTTATCAGCGCTTTACTTGCAACCTTCATCTTCTGGAAGATAATCCAGAACCATCAACCTCACAGTGGAATCACTCCCCACGTAAATTCTCATTAGGGGGTTCTGCGGGACCCATCTTCCCACCAAAATGCATTTTTTGCGACAAAGTTGAGATCAAAAAACTGAGAGACCTGAATACTTCCCGTCTTCCATGCAAAGAAAATGCATGGAAGCAAATCGAATCACGGGCTGAGAAAATGGGTCTAGTTCGACTTCAAAGACAAGTGAAGGGCAAAGACCTCTTTCGCTTTACACCATCAGTCGTGCTTTAAACCCTTCCGCACAGCATTCGCCAACTACGAGCGCAGCACTATTCTTAAAGCAGGAGCTAAGGATACTAACCAAGCTTTCGTGTCAGCCTCCCACGAAAAGGCATTTGTTTCAGTACTGGAACACATTGGAACTCATGTAGTCCAGCAAAATGAGGTCCTACAGCTATCTTCCTTGCGCTTGCTGTATGTGGAAGAGCTGAAATTGAATGGGTACGAGAACACAAATTATTGCTCAGAGAAACTCCTGAAACGGCTACAGAAAGATCCAATCAAGGAGCATATCCAGTTTACGAGAGGTGACCACGACAATGCTGATGCCATTTCATTCTGGCTGGTGTACAGCTTGAAAATCACGGTATCGAATGCGAGCTTACACTCTCGGAACCACAGACAAGTACAAAAACGTTGCTCTCCTACTTCGCCAGAATATTCTGCAGGCTTTCAGAGAGTCCAAAGACCTAAAGTGGCCGCCAACAGCTGACGACATGGAGCTCACTCCTGAAAATCTCCTACCCACAGACCTCGTCCGGTTTCTCAGCATGGTTATGGCTGGCAAGGAAGACATGGAGACGAATGAAAAGATTAAGCGCCTGGTATTCTCCATTGGGCAAGACATGTGCCGTGCAGTGTCAGAGGGAGAATGGAAGTTACCAAAACACATTCTACTCTGTGTGACTGTCAGGCACTTGTTCAGAAGCAAGCAGCGCACCACAATATTACACAGGCTTGGCCACTCTGAGAGCTACGGATTTAGTTTAGAGTTGGAAACTGCCCTGGCAAAGGTCCTGGACAAAGTCTCATCTTATCGGACACCCGCAACTGATAGGAGAGGGAAACCTGGTATTAAATGTGAGTGGGACAATTTGAATAAAACCATAACCAGTGTGCACGGCAGCAACATTGTCAACAGTGCTGGGGGAATCATGGTCCAGGAGGTCAAGCCTGGGTTTGAGAGCAACAAGGTCCGAATGCTACCAGTCATCGACAAGTCGCAACAGCGTAGCCTGAAAGTCAAAACAGCAGAAACACTCCCACCCTTGCACTTCACTCGCGCCGACCCAAAGTGTAATGATGGCTCATCATTCACACCGCCTGCAGAGAATGACACAGTTTATGCAACTGAGATGCAAGTGTACTACATCTGGCAGGTACATCGGAAGCAATGGAAAGCAGCCTGTGTCTGGACTTGGGGGCTTCACCTCTGCAACTGGTACCCCTCCACTCAGAAAATCTACAGTGGACTACTTCACGCCCATCCATCAACCAATCACTGACAATGCAGTTGTTCGTGAGCTACTGAAGCGTTCTGAGCTAGCCACTGATGAGGTGGGTCAGAGGTGTAAGGGAAACTTCTGTAGCAATGGAGAGTCAGGACTCAGAGACACGGGACGAGCAGGAGTTCTGATGTCAAACACTGGCAGTTTAATACAAGCATCGGCTGGAGAATTCATATCACAAGTCACAGCAGCCAAAGGTTCTGACTGCACGGGTGCGTTGCCATGTCAATTCTGAATCCCTTCTCATCTTGGCAGACCTTTTAATTAGCTTCACTCAGAGTCAACCCACATATTGGGGGGGAAGGTGTCCGTGACCACCTGGAGGCACTGAATCACTTATTTGACTTTATGGCTCTTGTGACCGAGAGTTGACCGGTCACAAAACTCATAATGTCAGCAATAGGCGAAACTTCCCATTCCTTAAGACAGATAACAGACTTCGGCTTCATCGTAAACGTCAACAGGCCGAAAGGTCAAATATCTTAAGTAAAGACAAAATTAATTCCTCACAGTCCTCTCTTTTTATCATCTTTGATAACCTGAAAACATTAGTCTAATAATAATTTGGTCAATACTTAAATCAATAGGCGTCTTCAGAGTTGAGTGTGGTCCCACCGTACATCAATTTACATCACAAAGTAGAATAAGACTGAAACATTCAACCACAATGATTGACACAGACAATCACAATAGAAAATCATCTCTCATCAACGTTGGATCGTCTGTTGTCAAAAACACAATAATGAACGCACATAAAACACAGACGCATAATAGCAAAAACATCTTCTTTAAAATAATATGTTTTAACATGTAACCATTAGCTGATCTCACTTATCAAACTATAAAATCAAAACCAGCTTGCAGTTTAAAGATTTAGTTTCAGGCAATCACTAGTCATATGCATTTAAAACATAGGATCATAAGAGATCCAGGTGAAGTATAAAATCACAGTTAAGGTATACAATTCACAGTGGTGATTTGATCAATTTGTAACCTGCAAAGTTACAGTGTCCTCAATTCCGGATTACTTTACGTTTACTTCATTACATATTAAATCAAAAGACTATGGCATGATAACATAATTACATTACTTCAACTATCAATCATTATGTCATTTCAAAATCTGAAGGGAAAACTAAACAATTCTCAAAATGTTTAACAATCTGAAAAGGAAAAGTTAGGCAAATATTCAAAGACTTTTGTAAAAATCTGGAAAGGAAAGTTTAAACGTTTAAAACTTGAACCATCATTTTAGGTCTGTCTGTGCATGGGTAATACGTTTAAGAGTAGTGTTGTTAAGCCTGATTGCTGGACAATTAAGGATATTAACATTATTTCTTATAATATTAGAAATATCTTATTGTTCAATACCTTATAATCTGAAAATATCAATTAATTTATTTTGTTTAGTGTGAAAGTGTAATCTGATCTGACAAAATGTATTTATTACCACTATTTAACACATGTCTGTTCATCGGAAATATAAGAACAATCATTAATTGTACATCTGTAAACATCTGGTCATTCAATTCAAATGTTATCTTTGTACAAGAGCTGGAAGAACCTGTCCTCCTGACTCGTTCTCCTCCTCCCTTTATGACACAGAATGTCTGGTTTGTAAAGGCATCCTGATACTGTATAGATTAGCACTGAGGTGCTGATTGGCTCAAAACTCTTCTTCATCAGAGCGCCATATTTCACCCCCCCAATTGCTCTGCTTTTTGTGTGGCTCATTAGTGAGCACTGTAGCTGATCCCCCAGTGAAATGGAGGCTCATCTGCCTGCATTCCTTCTGCTTGAGAGCAGTGCAACTGCCTATTCCAAGTGGTGTGATGAGAGAGGTTAGGAAAAGATCTGCTCCTCCAAGAAACATGGAACCTTGTATGAAGCCTCTGAAACCATCGCTCGTCCCGCAGGGTTGTCTACTTGGGCCCCCCCAGCAGAAAGATGAAGAAGCATCCCAACTCCTCAGATAGTTATAAGATTAGAATCCTCTCATCTCGAACGACCTCGTGCCTCCTTGCCCGTGGCTGGGGTGCTCTCTGCAGCCGGAGAGTGTGATGCTCTCTCTCTGACCCTTGGCCTTGAGAGCTGTCCTAGTTATTGGGTTAACACTTGATAGGGATGTTTTCCTGATCGAAGACAACTCAAAGTAATGGATTAGCACATTATCGTTTAATTACAAAAATAGGATAGGCCCCTCAGAATTATTTGGGAGCCTTCCTGACACATGCACATGCATAAATGTAAGGTTTGTGTTAGTCATTTAACATGCAAGAATCATATACTCAGAAGTCCAAAGTAGAGACATGTTATTTTAAGTTAAAGGTGAGCTAGTCCCTGTGGATATAACCCCTTCTCAATGATTCTAAATGTTATATTAATTCACCGTTTGATAAAATATGAGTTTATCAGAAATACATTTGAAATAAATGTTCCAATATGAAATCAATTACTCAATATAATTGACTCTCCCCTCCCTTTTCTTACATATGTCACATGTGTAATAACAAGTAGGAGTCTATTTAAACATGGTATTGTCTATAAGCTATTAATCGATAAGACTCAGTATCAGTATGCAACTCGCAAATATCTCTTCTCTCTTTCCTATCCCTCTCTTCCCTCTTCTCTCTATTCTCTCTTCCACATCTCTCTCTATTCTCTCTTTCTCATCCCTCTCTCTTCCTCATCTCTCTCTCATCCTCATCTCCCATCTCTTTCACATCTCTCTCTATTCTCTCTTTCTCATCCCTCTCTCTTCCTCATCTCTCTCTCATCCTCATCTCCCACCTCTTTCCTCACTTCCCCATCTCATTCTATTTTCACTTACCCATCTCTTTCTCTCTAACTTTCATTACTTGAGAAGACTCAGTATCACCTGTACGCAGCTAACAAAAAACAATTGTGAGAAGCATATATTATGCAGGAAATGCACACCGTTGTTGAAAAAACAAAGCATAGCCGATTTGGGAGGAAAAGCTTCAACCCCTTAACATCTGATGATATTGGGCGTCTGAGGGTGTCATTACTGAGAAATGTCAAACAAATTCAAAACCTTACATTTGAAAACAGGTTTGCATTCCTCCACTTAAGGTGACGTTATCATTGGAAACAATGAAAGCTAATTGTTTTGATGTATCAATTGAATCGTCAGAGCAGAACAAAATGGTTGTATTGTAGCCTGAGTTCCGTGCAGCCTCTAGTTTCACCAGGTAGAAACATGGTCCATATAATGTGAATACATGTATAAGTAGACAGTAAGAGGCCCCTGACATTAGGCCTATACTAAACATAGTAGGGGCGTTTAACAGCTTGCCAACTTATAGGCATCCTCTGCATAGCAGTATGAATAGTCTTAAAAAAACAACCCACTCTGCGGTAACGAGAGTCATGTGTCTGACCCAAATGCCCTAAGTGAAGCCGTTAGTCTCATCTGACTGACCCAAGGGTTGGTGCTCGTGTGACAATGAGGCTTCCAAGTGTTCAAAGCAGATGTCAAGCTTTCAGTTCATGGCTCGATGGGGGGGACCCATGTGAGACAGTATCAATCAACGGCTTTAATGTTCAGTTTGAGGAGCGCCATTCTCTCTGGGAGCAGGAAATGGTGTGCATTCTCGGACCAGACCATTAATGTCATGTAGAGCAGCCATAGCATCTCTGTGACTGCACTCAGCCGGACTGTAGCAGGGCAGAACTGGGTGACTCTCAGTGAAGCCGTCCAAGGCCATAGACAAAATGGAACCACGTGCTGACAAAAAGGACACAGGGCCATCAATGTCTCTCTTTACCCTTGGCCTAATCATAAAACAAATCAGTGGGAAAAATGTGGAACACTAATCCATCATGTGAAATGTTGAGTTAATTTAAATAATTATGTATGGGTTGAAATCAAATTATCATTAACATTAGAACTAAAGCCAGTTAAAATTGGACTTGCACGGATCAGAATCTAATCAATACACCATTTTCCCAGCTCTGTGATGAAAGGATAACAAGCAGGGATGCAAACTTGTCACCTTTCGGCGAAATTCGCCGTTTTGAATCCAAAATAGGTCGTTTGTGTGATTCATGTAGATCTGCAATAAAACATATTATTGGGGTATGGGGGGGTCTGGGAACCGGAGTAATCTGCAGCCGCGAGCTGTTATGTGCCATCATGACACGCATGGTGTTCTTTTTTATATATGATAATGAAGTGCGAGCTGTGTGCTCGAGTCTTCCTGCCTGTCGGCTCTGCTCATAGATGTATAATAAGGCTCTGCTGCTCCGCGAAGATGGTCTAGCTTCAGCAGCCACATTACCTACGGGTGCGTTCGTTAATATTAGCTGTGTGGTCCGGAGTCACTGTGGCACAGACTGGACCGCTGGTGAACAGCTGTTAGAACGGGCCGTTCAGGTTTTCAGAGCAGAGCTCCCTGTCGGAGCGGCAGAGCGTGATGTGCACTTAAAAGTTTTTCTGTCGCAATATTATTTAAGGAATCGTTGAGCTAGCTAACTAGCATACATTGTCACTATCTGCTAACGTTAGCTTTCGTACTCAGATCTTGTACTTGAGTAAAAGTAGAAGTACCAGAGTGTAGGAATACTATGTTACAGTAAAAGTACTGCATTCAAAATGTTACTCAAGTAAAAGTATAAAAGTATTCTCATCAAAATATAGTGGAAATAGCGACAATAAAAGTAGTCAATGTGCAGATTGGTTTATTTCAGAATAATATATATGATATATTTTATAATGATTGATCATGAAAGTATTCTCAAAGCTGGTAAAGGTGCAGCTAGTTTGAATGACTTTGTATACTGCAGGGTAGCTTGTGGATTTACTCCAGGTGGAACTAAAGTCTGATTTAACACTTGATTATATTTCACATCATTCATCCAGATCTGTAAAGTAACTAATGGTATTAAATACATGTAGTGGAGTAGAAGTACACCATGTACCTCTGAACTGTAGTGGAGTAGAAGAACAAAGTAGCAAAACATTTAAATACTTAAATAAAGTACAAGTATCTCAAAATTGTACCCAAGTATAGTACTAGTTGAGTTTATGAACTTAGTTACTTAACACCACTGGCTATACAGATAGAAAGACTAAGCCTTGCACAGAGGCATGAAAATACATTTTTTCTCAAAATGCTCAACAGTGCTACCAAATTATAAACTGACTGCTACACAATTAAAATGAATGCTCTTATATATTTCTATTAAATGTGACTCTTTAGCGTTTCTGTTATTATTACCACTGCTGCTTTAGTTGTTTTAGTTGCTCTGTCTGTTCGCATTTGGAAGTCTCATGATTTATGGGCCCGTGAAGGAGAGGCCCAGGGAAAACAACATCTATCTTGGAACTGCAATTACTTATCTTAAAGAGATTGCACCATCATACTCCTTTTCAAAAAAATTTGCTCAATTCATTTAGCACATTTAATTATGCACACAATAAAGACCTCAACAAATATAATTGATCCTGGCTTAACCAGCGACCTTTACTCTATTGTTCATAAGTTCAGTAGTTTAACAACTATTAGAATTGTAGTAATGTCTGTAGACCAATTGTACTAGAAATAATTTGAAACAGTTTAATAAAGAATGTTAAACTATAGTTAAAAAAACTGTAATTGAACTTCAACTTATATCAATTATCTGATTCCAGTGGCCAGTTGGAACAGACAATCAACAAAGTTTCCATTTTGCAGCAACAGCGCAAAAGGTTTCAACCACAATTAGTATTATGTCTGAGTCCAGTTCTGTCTTATCTGCTTTGTTTCGGAATGTGTTCAATACATTACGTTTTTTTATTCATTATTACCATACAATACATAGATTAAGAATAAATGAAACAAATAATACAACATTGACCTAATTGAGCAGACAGATTTTTTTTGCAACCCTGATCTCCTCAGGCCGGTATTTATGACCAGCAGTGATGCCTCTGAGGGTCTCAGGGTGTAAGACAGATGCAGGACATAAAAACACTCTTTTGCTATTTATTTTCATTTTTGCAGCACATTTATACTATAATATATAATTTTGCTTTACATCTCAAGTCATTTACTTTTGGTGAGATAACTAAAGTTTAGTTCATTCAACCCTGGCTATGGACTGATTCATTATTAGTTATTACAAAGCATACACAAGACGGCGGGTAGGCAAACCAATATAGAAACAATTAGACAAACAAACATGAACTCGCAATAAACACCAGCGTGACAGCAAAGTTCATTCAGCTCAATTTAGTCCGAATTAGGAGGTTTCAGAGGGGGTAGGGAATTATAGAAATGGAGCACCTTGACTCGCGCATCCACCCTTGTACAAGTGCTAAGATCGTGCCTGAAGACCGTCCAAAAGCGATAACTAGCTCATCCTCTTGCGACACCACTACTCTATTCTAGTGACGCTATGATCCTCCGACCCAGCAACAGAATGTTCCTCCAGCAGAGTAGAGAGCTGTGGCGCATCGGGTGATGCACGCATCTCGCGCTGCCCCAGCCTTGCCAGCAATGCAGAAGACAGTGCAAACAACGAGTGCTTTTAGACCATCTCGTTTTTAATAGGGATGGCGGTGGTGTGAATTAAAGCTATAGACAGAAACTGTGACTTTCTTCCTCTCAGCTGCACGGCTGAAGCCACCTAGACACGGGGGATGTTTACACACACCCCCAGTGGCTGCTGCTGGAGCTGTGCTCACAGAGGCGATAGGGGGAATATCTCTGGCTGCTTATTTTTAACTGCTGTGTTGGCCGCTGAAACCCCAGAATTCTGCGATTTGTTCAATACAAATCTTTACATTGCTTTCATACAGAAGCTCCACTTTACTGATGTATTTCTTTAAGGTTACTCTGAACATAAGCTGTGCATGCTTGTATGGTAATTTCGTCCCAAGCAGCATGCACAGAGGCAATCAGCCAAATGTTCATTAACCAAAAATGAAACACAACCGCTCAGTTTCACAGGTAATTTTAGGATACCGTCAATCAGAGATTCTGGTAAGGCAATGTCCAAATGTGGATTTGAAATTACACTTACCAGTCTCTGAAGATATGTGGGTATCCTGCCGACAACGCCAGATACATTTGTCCGTCATGTGGTTATGATTGGACCCTTTCACACATCCATGAACTATATTGGGATGCTCACACGCCGCAAAATGTGTGGTTCTGGATATGCAGAGATTCTGTTTCAGGCACAACTAGTGACAAGTGGATCCCTCAAAAGTGTTTTAAGTGGAAAGGCATACGCAAAGTCCCTCTTTTGCCTCAAAACTGTGTGCGAGTCAATGGAGAGGCTGTTGATGGAGCGGTTCATTGAGGAGGAAAGCGTCCTTATCACTGACCCTGCTGCACTTCTCAACATGACCCAGTCTTGCAATCGAGAGCACCTCGATGAAGCCCTCAAAGGCCATTCAACTCTAACCCTCATCGAGAAGTATCACGCCTATGAGGAGAAGGTGCTCAAGGGTCACCTGGGAAAGACAGCTGCCTTATGGATGTCATTTATTAACCACTGTCATCTTGTCTTCATGCTACTCCACTCTGTTAATACCAACAACATCCAGTTGTTTCACAAATGCAATTGAGAGATGGCAAATATCTTCTTTGCATTTGATGGACACAACTACTCAAGGTTTGTGCTATTTACATGACAATTTACCAAATTGGCATTATGAGACAAGCTTTGAAAATAAATGTTTCTATGTGTAATCTGTGCATTTCCTTATCTGCAGATATCTGACTTGGCTGGAGGTCTATCTGACAAACCTGGAGAACACACACCCAGGGGCCAAAGACCTGCTTTCTAAGGGTGCAATTGCGGTGGCTCGCTCAATGATACCAGGGGCACTTAGTGCAGTCGACAAGACCATGGAGGAAACGTTCATGCTCTTTGCCAAATCATCAGGTACATTTCGATTTTTACCCAGACATTGTGTATGTACATGAACAGATATGCAGACATTGTATCAAGATTATTATATTATATAATACAATTGTATACTGCTCTCACAAAACCACATTTTATTTGATGATTTCTGAATTAAAATGCATGTAGCTTATTGTGTGGGAGCAGTAGATCACATATTTGTGATTTTAAGGTGGCTGGGGAGATATGCCTACAAGTGCTTGATCAGATGGTGGCCAAAAAGCACTTTTTGTTCTCGACTGACAGTTACCATCCAGGATCTATCAAAGCACAGGAGATGTTGAGACGTGGCAGTTCAGAGAAGATCATTTTGGCTGGACCAGCAACCAGGAAGCCATATGACTTCAAGACACAAATAATGATAACAAAAAGCAACTCTGCCAGCTCCTGCTGCGAGTATGGAGTGATCAACAGGCAGCTTCAAGGCTGGAGAGAACAGAAATGGCAGTGCTGATCGTGGAAGGGAGAGCCCATCAACTTCTCTCCTCAAATGGCAAGGTAAATTGAAAGCCTGTATTAAAAGTGATTGATGGTTAAATTATACTCTAAGTGATTATCTGTGATTTGTGTCTAGTCTCTGTCATTGTTGATCAAAGTGCAATGTCCCATTGTGTGTCAGGTTGAGGTACGTGAGCTCCCCACAATCTACAGCAGGGGTCGGCAACCCCTGGCACGCGTGCCAGCATTGGCACGCGGCACCGTAACCAGTGGCACGCTAGGAATAAGTGGAATAAGTGTGCAAAAATATTTAAATTGTATTTTGGGATCCTGAACGAGGCCGCCGCCAGAGCGCGTCTCCCCATTACCCGCAGAAGGAAGCCATGCACACAACGCAGCCCCGCTCTCTTTAACTCCAGGTGACTTTCTGCCGCTTTCCTCCGTGGTGCTGATCGTTTCACCACGGAGGAAAGCACTTCACTAATTGCAGTAGCCTACCCATAAGGAGCTGTACAAATGCCGCAGTTTCTGCGTGGCTGTGTATTTAGTTGAAAGCCCAGTGGCGATCTGATCATCTCTCATTGAAATAATATGCTACAAAGGAGCGGACTGGCCATCTGTGTGTTGAACTTTCCTGTCGGCTCCCAGACCGTAGGCGAGGAGTACAGACCTCTGTTTTTCTGCTTCCTCGTTTCACTTCCAGAAACATACACACGTTCTCTCACTGTCGCTCTACCATCCACAAACACGTATGCACAAGCCACACCTCTCTCTCTCTCTCTTAAAGGGACAGCGATCTCATCTCACTCTGCGTGACCTTAATATCATTACATGTGTGTTCTGGAGAATCACAGAACGGACAATCGTCCTTATTATTATGCTGTTTAAACCAATTATTTAAATGTGTTTGTTAAATTCGACATCATGTAAGTTGCACTGACAGGTCCACACACTGCTTCCCCGCAGAGAGGCTCCCCCGCCCTCCTGCTGATAGTTGACAAGCGTCAAGCTCCCCCCCCCCCCCCCCCCCCCCCCCCACTTGATAATTCTCGATCATTGGCACGCTGATAACAATTTTTTTTGAAAATGGCACTTCATATGAAAAAGGTTGCCGACCCCTGATCTACAGCAACCAGGAAGAGACTGATACAAGGGTGGTACTCTACCTTCATCACGCTGCTGCCCTTGGGTACAAGAATGCTGTAGTCAGAACACCTGACACAGATATCTTTGTGATTCTTCTTTACCACGCTCATGCCATCAAGCTGACTATATACCTGGATACGGGGTCAGGGAAACATAGACAACTTCTAAACCTCTCTGAGCTCGCAGAATCCCTGGGAGAAGACTGTGCCACACTTCTTGGATTCCATGTGTTCAGCGGTGAAGACTGCACCAGTGCCTTCAAAGGGAAGGGGAAGGTGGGGCCCTTGAAAAAGCTGGAGAAGAACCCGAAGTTTCACAGGGCGTTCAGTCAACTCGGTGACAACTGGAATGTCAAGCCTGAGGTGCTGAAGCAGTTGGAGCAATTCACCTGTCTGATATATGGAGAGAGTCGTGAGTCTTCAGTGGACGTAGTCCGTGCCAAGTTGCTGCGCAAAATGGTGGGGCAGGACGATGAACTCACTGCCAAGTCTAAGGTTGACCTGGCTCGCCTTCCTCCATGCTATGATGCTCTGAAGCCGCACGTCCAACGTGTGAACCATCACGTCGCCAGGTACAAGCGAGCTGATGAATCAATTTTAGAAAAACCAAACCCCTATGATGAGGAGCAGTGATGGATGAGGACTGATGGAGTGTTGAGACCGGTGTGGTCCTGTGGTCCTGTTCTGCCAACCTCCCTGGTTGATCTCCTGGACACGACAGAGCGTGAACAGGAAGACGAAGAGGAAGAGGAAGAGGAATTTGACTCTGATGATAGCATTGAAAACGATGATTGAGTATTAATCAGATAGTGGAGAGCCAAACCTTGACTGCTTATCTGGAATGGGAATGAGTAGTCACATCAATACTTATATTATGATGTTTGACCCTTGCTGTAGGCTAGTACAAAACAAATAAATATTGGTTAAATACACAACATCTGTCTAGACACCTTATGTGTTCACTTACTGTACTGCAATATTGGCGTCTCTTAATTTGCATAGCATTCCACAGATACATGTGATCACTTTGCGAATAGTTTTATTGTGATCTTTGACCATGAAAACATGGGTCTAGACACATTATTTGTTCGTTTATCTGCAATATTGGCTGAGATAGAGTGAAAAGTGTGAAAATTCCGTTTTTGCTAATGGTGACACTAATTTGCATAAAAAAATACATGTGGGACTTCCAGACAACATTTTAACATAGCTCATCATTTTCTACATACTTTTTCCACTTAGGAAACACTGATTATAAGTATATTTCTGTGTCGGTGCAAAATACACCCTTCTTGGTACAAGACTGAAATGCTATTTTCTTGTAATGGCGGCACTAATTAGCATAATAGCATGCCACAGACACATGTGATCACTTTAAGAATAGTTTTATTGTGTTCCTTGACCCTCAAAACATGGATCTGGATACCTTATTTGTTCAGTTATCTGCAATAATGGCTGAGATATAGTGAAAGGTGTAAAAAGAGTGAAACTCGATTTTTAGGGTAAATAAACAATAATTTGGGAAAAAAATATACGTTGGACAATTTGCCAACTTTTTAACATAGCTAATCGTTTTCTACACAATTTTTCCAATCTAGAAAAGATGATTAGAAGTATATTTCAGGGGGGTGCATGATACCCTCTTCTACCCACCCAACTATATCTCTTGGATTTACACACGGCATCTATTGCACGTCTGTCCGTCCTGGGAGAGGGATCCCTCCTCTGTTGCTCTCCCTGAGGTTTCTCCCATGTTCCCTTTAAACTGTGGGTTTTCTCTGGAAGTTTGTCCTTGTACGATGTGAGGGTCTAAGGATAGAGGGTGTCGTTTTTTCTCATACTGATATTCTGAACAATCTGTGCTGTTGTATTTGCTGTAAAGTGTCTCTACTGTAAGCTATTTTTATTATATGTACAGCACTTTGGCTCGACCAAAACAAATAAGATAGACATCTGGCGTGTGATGAATCCCTCCATAAAAGATTACTCTTTTTTTCTCAGGTAGACATAAATCCTTTTCTAGGATAGATTTTCTCTTTGCGTCCAAAGATCTATTTCATAATGTTCGGAAGGCTTTCTATATACCAGTTACATGGACTGATCACAAACCCATCTACGGTTCTGTCACACTTAGGGCTGTCCCCGCTAGAGCTCCCAGATGGCGTTTTAACTCCTCACTGCTGCGTGACGAAACATACAAGTCTCAGTTTGAGACTAGTTTTTGGGGTTCAACAAGGGGTCAGTGACTGACCAGAGATTTTTGTGGGAGGCAACAAAGGGCTTTATTAGAAGCAACACCACTCTGTACACATCCACCCGAAACAAGGAACATGCAGCTAAATTGGATGCATTAGAACTAAAATATGCTGCTCTCGATGCTAACTTACAACACCATTACAGCGATTCTGTTGCACTCCAAAAGACCTGATCAAAAAATAAATAAATTCTCTCCTCAGACGTCGTTCAGAATTTCTTATGCACAGAACCAGATAGACTTACTACTTCCACTCCCCAGACCTAGCCACCTGCTGGCCTTGAGGCTTCGGACCAATGAACATTTTGCTGATATTTTCAGTGTTAAATCTATAGATGGCACTGTTCTAACCGATCCCAAGAGCGTGAACACCACCTTTGTTTCTTTCTACAAGGATCTGTACAGTTCGGAGAGTGGCTTTGTCCAATCTGAATGCGATGATTTTTTAAATAATATCCAAATGGAGTCTCTTTCTGTCAGCGACTCTGAAAATCTGAATGCCCCCATCACACACCACGAAATTGAGAAAGCAGTAATGGACATGCGTAAGGGCAGGTCGCCAGGCCCAGATGGTATTCCACCCGAATTCTATCTCACCTTTTGGCCCTTGCTCGGCCCCTTGCTTGTAGAGATGATATTATTTTCTATTAAGGAGGGTTCATTTTTGAGAGGCGTCAACACTGCCCTGTTATCCTTGCTTCTTAAAAAAGGCAAGGATCCGACAGAGTGTACTAGTTACAGGCCCCTCTCACTCTTAAACACTGACGTAAAGATCTATGCCAAAGTGCTGGCTAGGCGCCTTCAGTCTCACATGACGAATCTAGTACATAGCGATCAGATAGGCTTTATAAAATCCAGGCTTGCCGCTGACAATGTAAGGAGGCTATTACGCATCATAGATGGGGCCCAACATCTACCTTCCCCAGCTGCAGTTCTCTCACTTGATGCGATGAAGGCCTACGACCACCTAGAATGGCCCTTTTTGTGGTCGGTACTCGGGGCAATGGGCTTTGGCGCCCCTTTTATTGACATGGTCAAGGTGCTATATAAAAACCCAACAGCTATGGTGCTTACAGGCAGAAATCTGCTTTGATGCCACTTAACCAGGCAATGATCAATGCACCTGTCAAAACTTTTACATACCTGGGGATAGACGTTTTTCCTTCGATTCAGACAATAGTTAAACATAACTATGGTAACACGCTTCATAAAATAATTTCTGATTTGGATAGATGGTCTTCATTGCCTAATTCACTTCGCAGCCGTGTATCAATAATCAAGATGAACATTCTACCCAGAGTTAATTTGTTTAGTTCAATGCTACCTCTTCCTCCACCAACTCAGTACTGGAGCAAGCTACAGACAGCTGTGACGACATTTTTAGGGCAAGGCAAACGCCCACGCATCAAGCTCTCTACAATGCAGTGGGAAAGACAGGCCGGGGGTTTGTCTCCCCCAAATTTTAAACACTATTATTGGGCCTTCACGCTTAGACCCTTATTAACCTGGCTCCAGTCAGATACATCAGTGTCATGGCGGGCCCTGGAAGAGAGTCTAGTGCATCCTTACACCCTTCAAGATCTGTTATATTCTAACATTCCTATTGCGCAGTGTCGTTGCAGGTTGTATTGTATTGTATCACATTGTATCACAATTGCTGTCTGTCTGGAGGGTGGCTGCCCCTATGCATGGAATCCATGTTCCCCATTATTTAACAATGCCAGATTGTTGATTGGTGGCCATCCCATTCAGTTCCCTCAGTGGAAAGTGAGAGGGGTTCATATACTGGGGAACGTCTATGGAGATGAAGGTCTTCGTTCGTTTCAGGAGCTGTGTACAGAATTTGATTTACCTCGTTCCTCCTTTTTCTTTTATTTACAGTTGAGGTCGGCTTTAAGGGTTAGCGGTGTTCCATTGGAAAGTCCTCTATCACCACACCCGCTGCATAACATTCTACACTCCACTAGAGGTACAACTGGCCACACTTTACTGGTTCATTTCACAACACGCTTATAGACCCCTGGCGTTAGAGGCGATATGGAGGGCCGATATCCCAGATCTGGATCCAGAGTTTGATTGGGATGAAGTCTGGTCCAATATACTAATAGCTTCTAGGAATCCTGACCTCCAGCACATACATTATAATTTCACTCATAGAGTTGATCTTACGCCTAGGAAGCTTTGTTTAATGAAAATAATTGCTGATCCAAATTGCACTCCATGTGATGTAGATAATAGGAACTTATCTACATATGTTCTGGGAATGTCCGCCAATGGCCAGATTCTGGGAGATGGTTGCCTCTAACCTTTCGGTGGTATTTGAGACTAACGTGCCTCATTCACACGTTACACTTATCCTAAACGACCTGTCCAATCTGGGTTTAACCCTGACCAAAAGGTGAGCACTATTAGCCGGGCTTACAGCAGCAAACAATTGGTTGCGAACTTGCGACTCGGTGAAAGCCTCCCCATTCCCTCTCACGTAAGGTCTGGGTTCTAACATATCTAGACATATCTTATCTAGAAACATCGACAGCCCGGGTACATGGGGCGAAGGAGTCAACAATAGAGATGTGGACTTCGCTCATTGTGAACTTCAAAAGCATATTAGGATAACTATCTAATGGGGATGGTGATCTGGGGAGGGACGTCACTGGGTTTTCTTTCTTTCTTTAGTTTTGTGCTGTTTTTGTACTGTATTGCATTGTATGTAATTGATTGTACCATTTGTTTAATAAATTTAAAAAATGTGATCACAAAAAAACGGTAGTAATCATTGTTGTGATCATTCCTAACAGGATGGAAAAATCCTGAAAAGGTTTTTTTTTTATGTCTGAACCAAAAATGCTCTTAAATCTACTAATCTACTACAGTATAGCAGGCACAGAGAGATTTTGCTAACAAGCTTTAAAATAACTTGGCAACTCGAAGTATAACAACCATGATGGTAAATGACTACCTCTGACATGTCCTGCTGACTATAACGTCAGCTGATAGCCCTCTAGCTGCACTAGTTCTAGCCCAGGGGTCAGCAACCTTTTCGATATAAAGTGCCATTTAAAAAAGATATGTGATCAGTGTGCCAAATCCATACTAAGATTATCATTAATTACAATTATGACATCACATCAACATTTCCAACGGATCTGTAATTAATCAAAGTGCATAGCAATATTTAAAAGAAAGCAACCATCCTTATGAAAACATTCACATCTGAGTTGAAATCACTAATCACCAATGATGATTAAGCACCAATCTTCAGCAAAATGTTAACAGCAAATGTCAAAACTGGTGAATTAAAAGTAACAGAAACATGAGCACCAAGTATGCTCCCCTCCATATGAAAATATCCACATCCGATTTATCACACAACAGGCAGGCGTTTTTTAAATATTGAAATTAAAAGCATCAATCTGTTGCACTTTGAGAGCAAAATTAAGAGATCTATATATATATAGATCTCTTAATTTTGCTATATATATATATATTGGGAGGGATGAAACCCTCTTTAATGGTCACACATGCAGAGCACACAGCACACACAGTGACATTTGTTCTCTGCTTTTAACCCATCCTAGTACCAGGAGTCTAGTACGAGGAGCAGTGGGCAGCTATTGTACAGCGCCCGGGGAGCAATGGGAGTTGGGGGGGGGGGGGTGGTTGTCTGGTGCCTTGCTCAAGGGCATCCGGTGTGGTCCGACAGCACTACATCCCTGATGGAGGAAAGCAGCAGAAAGTCTTAGAGCAGGGCCTAGAAGTTATCCTTCTGCGCTCCGTTGCGTGCATGGCTTCATTCTGCAGATAACGGGGAGACGCGCTCTGGCGGCGGTCTCGTTCAGGATCCGAAAATAAAATTTAAATATTTTGCACACTTATTCCACTTATTCCTAGTACGCCACTGGTTACGGTACCGTACCGCGTGCCACCTAGGGTTGTCGACCCATGTTCTAGCCCTTCAAGTAAGCTAGGTTATGGTGTTAAAATCCGGCTCTTAGGCTGCAAAAAAAGCTGGGAGTTGAGATGAGGGGTCCATCCATCCATCCATCCATCCATCCATCCATCCATCCATCCATCCATCCATCTTCTCCCGCTTATCTGTGGTCGGGTCTCGGGGGTAGCAGTTCCAGCAGAGCCCCAAACGTTCCTTTCCCTGGCCACATCAACCAGCTCTGACTGGGGGATCCCAAGGCGCTCCCAGGCCAGCGAAGAGATATAATCCCTCCACCTGGTCCTTGGTCTACCCCTTGGTCTCTTCCCAGCTGGACGTGCCTGGAACACCTCCCTAGGGAGGCGCCCAGGTGGCATCCTAACTAGGTGCCCGAACCACCTCAACTGGCTCAGATAAGGGGTATGAAAATATAACAATTATTTATTAACAAGAGCACAAAATAGCCAGCCAGGCCACGAGGCTGCAAGAGGAATGAGAGAGACTTCAAGAAACTTGATGGGCTGTCTTACGATACGTCCACACAGCAGCGTTAAAAAAATCTTCCCACGCTTCTGCCCATTCACTTTGAATGGGGTGACGTCACTTTGCCCCACCTTTCGCCAAACTGCATTGTGGGAAGCAAAGCGGAGATTTCCAGGCATCTCAGGATTCAAAAGTTGAGCAATGTTCAACTTTTGAATCTTCTGAAGCTCTAGCAAATCAAACCGCTGCTTGTGTGTCTGGGGCGGGAGATTCATGTGATTGGTTGTTGGTCGAGCTTCAGACACGCCCGCCGGCAAGCTTTTTCCAAAGCCGCTGTGTGGACGTACCATTAGGCAGGCTACCCCAGGCCCAGGTGCAGCTCATCAGTCAATGCTGACCCCACAGCACACAAGCAGCACACAAACCTTCCATTGCAAGTCCATTGCAAGTCTCAAGAAAAGAAATGCAAACATACTCAGTTGGAAAGCCCTAAAGAACTTCGAGAAGTAAAGTGACGAGCCATTTGATTATACACATATGTTATTAAAACCATATTTAGGAGACCGTTTATATTTTTACCAGCTTCAAAATTGACAGCTTCCCATTGCAAGCATTTTGCTCAACCACAGAGAAGGTGAAGAAATGCTGGTATTATATAGTGCACAGTTGCCTTCTGATTGGGCGGTTGGTGAACAGATCTGTCTCATGGTGCCAAGGCACAGCCAATAGAAACGCCTATTTAAATGGATATGCACATACTAATAGTACTACTATTTACATATATTAAATGTTCATGATGGTGCCTTTTTCTGATTTAACTTGATATCATTTGAATATTTGGGTTGGATACTAAAATAAGAAGCATTTACTAGAAATGCTTCCAAGCCTTTCTATCACTGTAGGTCAGTGGTACTTAATGAGTCAAGCTACATCTCAGCTTCAGTGAGGCTTACTGTCTCTCAAACACACACACACACACACACACACACACACACACACACACACACACACACACACACACACACACACACACACACACACACACACACACACACACACACACACACACACACACACACACACACAGTAACCCTGTGTGCCTTCTTCAGTGGGTAAGTGTACCATTCCCCCTTGGTTTCCATGGCTACCATATAACCCAGTCACAACGTTAATCTGGAGCTATATCCAGATACAAGAAACATTTATGGAAAAGCAGCCGAGAAGTACGAGCCTCTATGAGTATCTCTGTCTCTCTGAGATATGGGATGTATTTTAAGACAATACTAAATACATTCACACATAATTACAAATGCCTATGAAAAAAAAAATAACAAAAAAAATGAATATTTGTTCAATAAATATTATTAATAATATGTAAGTGTCAATGTTTATATATTTAAAAAAAATGCTTTTTAATTAAATCATGTTTTTTCAAAGGCATGTAGACGTGTGTGTGTGTGTGTGTGTGTGTGTGTGTATGTGTGTGTGTGTGTGTGTGGGTGCGTGTGTGCGTGCGTGCCTGTGTGGCTCGTTGACCTCGGACCAGCTTCAGTCTTCCATATGATTCCATTAGCACATACTGAGCTCCTTGAATATACTGTACTGAACGTGTAGGTCATTTTGCCTGTGATAGTGTGCCTGTTTGCACATTCAAAACTAATAGTAGCATTATTTGATATGCATAGAGCAGTAATCTATACTGTCTTTATAAAGGAAGTGCTATTTTTGCTTTTTATTTACATGTATGGCTGGGTATTGGATCTGCATTTGTAAATCTTGATTGGATCAATATGTGGATTTTGTTCCAAATGCTATGGAGCTCTATCAGTAGGATAAGTGTTTAGCCCATGGAGCCAACCGTTATATATCCTGACTTAAGATGAGAACTGACCCTGCCGACTCAGCAGAGACCAGCCGGGACGTCCCAATGGGAAGTCTTCAAGTCACAAGCAGTCCACACCAAACAAAAACCATTGTGGACCTTAAGAGTTACATTTTTTCAACTTGAGCAAGATATTTGCGAGACAGCGTCAACCAGTGGTGAGAATCTCCACCTGACGTCCCTGACGGACTGACGTTGTTTAATAAAAAAACACCTGTTCATTAACTGGAGAAAAGGTGTTGTGCAAACCAAAGACTGTCTAGGCATTGCAATCAACTCTTATAAAGTGAATTTATTTCCTTATTACTTTATTTGTATTGTGGACGGAGCAGCTACAACGGTAGCTTAGCCTAACCTGATCCATCCATCTCTTTTCAGAAAGCTAACATTTTAAAAGTGTTTTGCCATACTTGACAAAGCATTAATTTATAGTTTTCTACTGATCAGTATGTAGTCATTTCAGCATCGCTTTGATACATGTATTACAATTATATCACGGCAAAGAGTTAATGTTGTTGTTATTGGTACCTAAATGCAGACCTGCCTCTGCACCAGCGCATGTAGTTTGAGTGACGCGGAGTAAACAGAAATGATGCTGCGTCCGGTGTGAACGCACCTAGACCCTGGACATGGGGCTAAGGGAGACAACATCAGCTGTCTGTCTAAGTTGTTTTTATTTCTATCAGTCCTTTCCTCAGCTCCTGTTTACAGTCTCTTCCAGACTCTGCACTGTCAGACTCCAGCCATCCAATTATTGTACTATTGCCACACGACCTCAGTGAAACAAATCAATCAATCATAATGTGCCACAGATCAAGCCTTCTCTGCAGGTGCAGACCGTATTTTGAGCACTTGTGTTGTACCTCAAAGATATGAAGCGATAAATTGCAATGAAATCTCCTCTCTCTAAGTTCCAGTGTACTCTACTGTATATAACCAGCCCATTTCCACTCATAACCGGCCAGATAGTCTATCATGATAAAGCTGCATTCACATGATACGCAGTTTGCTCTTTGTTCACCGCGAGGTTGGGCACAGAGCCTAGCGGTGGAAACAGCTAGTTCATTTTAGTTTTGGTTTATCTCCCTTCTAGCTTGTGCCGCTTCATACAACTGACATCTGATTGGTTGTGCTTCAAAAGGTCAGCGTGAAACCGACAGTGACTGTCTGTGAGCACCAGACCATAATCACTAGTATCCATTGGATGGAGGTCTGAAGGTCAGAAACATGAAGGACAGAAACTTTGCCCAACACCCAATCGGCCACACCTCTGTCTAATTAAAAATATTTGTTTCTCCATGTCCCCAAGGGGGCTCCGTAGAACACCAGATCTTCGTAGGGGGCTTCCTTGGAAAAAGCTACAAGATTGAATCCTTCGTTTGACAGGCTGGCTTTGGTTTGGTGGCAAAATGCTGCAAAATTGAAGCAGACAAGCTAATGGCCATCAAGGTGAACAAGAATCAACCTTGCAAAACTGGAAATTGTAATTCTGAAGAGGAATGGCTTTTTCTTCGACAAAAATCGCACTTGCCTTAACTTTGACAGCACAAAGTGGCCATCCTACACCAATTGGCCACAGCCATGTGCAACCTAAAATCGATGGGAATTGTGCATGCGGACATAATACTGGAAAACGAGGGGTTATGTATGGTAACCCTTGATATATAAGCACAGGCGAAGCCCTCTACTGGACTCTATGGGTACTCCCCTTGATCATATCATGCAATCATTCATTCACTGAGACTTCTATAGACATAGCTGAGGCCTACCTGAATGCGTGCACATCTCACCGCATAAAAGGAGGCCTCGCCTCCTGACTATCATCCTACACTTCTCTTCAGCAAGCAGTATAGGACAGACAGGGCCCCTGAGTAGAGGGCTTCGCCTGTGCTTATATAACAAGGGTTACCATACGTAACCCCTCGTTATATCTCTCACAGCCCCGATGTATAGTAGCAAGTTGGAAATGCTAGATGCTAAGTTTAAACAGACACCCCCCCTATTTTTTGTTCACCCTCTTGCAGGTGTGAGACATCAACAGGCGGGTGCCATTTTTTTTTTTCCATTTCCTTTGTCTCCTGTTTGTCACTTGTTTCTCTCGGCTCGTCTGTGCTTAGCTGAGCTGAGTATGTGTTCACAGTGACATGGGACTTTGGCTTTCCACCATCTGGAAAGCAGTTAACTGGTTTCACTTCAAGAACTTCCTCCAATGTGCCTAGAACTGTTCTCTTTGTGAGGTAGATATCATGTTTAGTGGGGTTCTGAATAGGAATTAGTAGCTGACTAAAGGCTGACCTGCCACCAAATCCCTCATGGCAGGACGAGATGGCTGCTGCATACACTTTCACTGTGGAATGAGCAAGCCCTCTGTCCACCAGTAACTGTAAATAGGAAAGAATAGAGCCCGTCCGGTCCGCTGGCATGGCAACCATGAAGGGCACTCCCTCATCGTGCTCCTCCATATCCACCATCTCGAGTTCTGGGTTCTCCACCGGCGAGACATGACACTCCTCGAATTGCTCCAGCCACTGGCGGTAGCTGAACCGAGGGATCATGCGGCAGGCGTTGCAGGCCGGAAGCGGGCCCAGGTTGGCCGCCGCGTGGTCAGACCCCAGTCACTCGATACACCGACGATGGAGGTCGGCGCCTGCAATTACGCCCAGGCATGAAGGGCAGGGTCGCTGCTCCAATAATGGTGTGTCCATTTTTCACTTCCTCTTTCCGTCTGTCTTCACTCAGTTGTTCTCTTGCTTGCTGAAGAGAAAGGGATGACAGTCAGGAGGCGAGGCCTCCTTTTATGCGGTGAGATGCGCACGCATTCAGGTAGGCCCGCCCCGGGGCCGGCTACGTCTATAGAAATCTCAATGGATGAATGCTTGCATGATATGATCAAGGGGAGTACCCATAGAGTCCAGTAGAGGGTGGAGCCTGTGAGAGATATAACGTTATGTTTGTGGGATGCCAGCAGCAACCACTGATGTCAAACTGATCGACTTTGGCCTGGCGTATACTGGGACTGCTGTTGTCTGTGCAAACCACCTGGTACAGAGCACGATGTCATGCTACATCAAATGTAATGAAGCAATTGATATGTGGTCTCTGGGCCTTGTAGCTGCAGAATGGGCCACAGTGCACCCCCTATAGCCTGGGGAAATGGACTACTATGTAGTGAACTTCATGATAAAGACTCAGGGGCAGCCAGCTGACTATGTACTCGACTGTGGGATTGGTCTTGGCTACTATTTTAAGCAACAAAGCCATAACCAGCAGCAATGGATATTTAGGAAACCCAGAGGCCAGAGTTCCCCACCCCTACTTTCCTATGAAGATTCTTCAGAAAGATTTCAAGCGCATTCCAACTCCTTGCTCTGCTTCTATGAAGGATGAGCAGCCAGGAACACCCACAATTTGATAAATAGATCAAGTTTTCCATTTTAAGAATGATTCAATTATATACATATAAAACCCGATAAATCCAGCAGTAAATCATAATGCCACTAGAAAATAATACCTGACTTAGGTACTAAAACCTTTGACGAGATGTCATTAGGAATTGTGTAGGTCTTAATTTTACACACAGCATCTATTTAATTATGTCCGTCCTGGGAGAGGGATCCCTACTCTGTTGCTCTCCCAAAGGTTTCTTTCCATTTTTCCCACATTAACTATGGGCTTTCTTTGCGGAGTTCTTCTTATCCGGTGTGACTGTACACACTGTAAAGCCCTCAGAGAGGTTCTATTTTCAGCAGTGGGGAACCGTGTCTATCACAACTGGACCTTCCGTAGACACACACACCCCCCTCCGCGGCATTATAATGTTCGTCTTTTCACTGAATTGTCGTCTTGAAAAGGGTACTCACAATTCCTCAACAACTTCATCTTCACCTGTTGCACTTGTCATTTCAACGTTAAAAACAATAAAACGGCATGAATTGCTTCGTCGCATTCATCTAGATCCTCTGTCTCGAGCCAGGGAACTACCGGGCCTTCTAGAGTACCCTGGAACCGAGGGGAACTCTGAAAGAATACGCCCATTGGCTACAAATCAATATATGATTGGTTGATCAAACTGTCAGTCCAAACGTATGCTCTCATTCAGTGCAACGGCCAGGCCATTCTATCAAGGATGTAGAATACCCTGGTGAAGGATATTCTACCCAGAGACCCCGAACAAGATCTGATTGGTTGCTTTCTATTCTAACACAAAACCACTGAAATGCGTAGTGCATGGTCCGAGAAGGACAAACAAATCAACGTAACACTGTAATATTACAGATCAACAACACAGATACATTTTATTTATATAATTAAATCGATTTTTTTGTTTGTTTGATCTGAGTGTTCCAGGGTATTCTCTGAATACCTTGAAGGCCCTGACAGTTCGCCACTGATTTTCAGTTACCAATGTTAGCTTGTTACTGTCACTTACATAAAGTAGCTAACATTACCTTGTGACTGTCACTCATCTATGTTAGCTGATGTTAGTTTGCGCCATTACCTAATGTCTGTTAGCTATTGTTAGCTTGTGACTGTAAATGTACAGAAGCTTTGTGACATTGTGCCATAGACTGTATATAAAAAATATATGTCTATATTTATTTTGTTTAGAATTCTTTTTTATGAATAAAATAACTTTATCTTAACATATAACATGTATTTTTGGATTATAATTAAATATCTAGTTTTATGTTGATTTTGAAATTGTTTATAGCTTCTATACAGTTAGGGAAACATAAATATGTTATGACCCATTTATAATTTAAAATGAACTTCTGTGCTACATTTAACCAGCAGCTGGGTAAAAAACTACCCAATTTGGGTACATTTGAACCCAGCCAGTGTTTACACTTTGTTTCCTAAACAACGATCCTCAGGGCCTGATCCTGTGTGAGTCTGTGATGACAAGGATGCTGTCTCTGTAGCCTGGTTTTCTACTGTTGCTAGGTAACAGTGTGGGGGTTTGCCCACATGACAAACACCGCCTCAGAGGCTGTGTGTGTGTGTGTGTGTGTGTGTGTGTGTGTGTGTGTGTGTGTGTGTGTGTGTGTGTGTGTGTGTGTGTGTGTGTGTGTGTGTGTGTGTGTGTGTGTGTCATGACAGAGAAACAGCACTGTCTTTCAGTGAAGCAGGCACACACTTACTAACTCTCGACACGTTTCCTCTTCTCTTTCCTCCTCTCCATCTGTGGCCAGTCTGAGACTATAGGGAAGAGTTTTGGAGGTGCTTTGAATAAAATAACAAGGGTATTTATGGCGTACAATAAATATATTCAACCACATGTAGTCCTGCCTAAAGTCCAGCCAAAACACTGAAGGTCCAGTGAAACACTGATGATGTGGCAGCAGGTGGCAGCTTCCAAGCAATCTACAGTTAAACCAAAAGACCGGCACCCAGTTGCAATGCGACAGAGTGGTGATTTGCCATTAAGTTCTGCGTCCGTCTGTGGGAGTGCCGTGGATGTGGGTGTTCCCGTCTCTGAAGCTGTGGGTGTGGACCTGGCCCGGAGCGGTGTGGATGTGTGTTCTGTGGGTGATGTGTGTTCTCCATGTGTCACGCCCATGTTGGCTGCTTGTGAGCTGTACAAGGTGTGTGTTTTGGTGACTGCCTTGGGTGTTTTCGGTTCAAACTGTAGTTTGATTTTATGTGGGGGGGTGTTACGTGCCGTGTTGTGTTTGTGTGTGTCTCCCTCCCCCTATCCCCCTGATTGTCTCCATCCAGGTGCAGCCTCTCCCTCAGGTGCTCCCAATCCCCAATCAGGGCCTCCATAAAAGGATCTGAGGAAGGCTGCAGTCGCTCTCTCCTTCTCCTCTGGCTGCATGTGTGCAGCATGGTGTCTCTGTGCTAGTAACCTGTGTTTTGGTGATTTGTTAGGAGATGTGCTCCAGTTTACCTTTGTGTGTGTTGTACTATTTAGTCACTTTCTTTTGGAAGAAAGTTGTTCTTAGTTACTTAAGTTTGTTTTGCAATTTGGCTGGTGAACCTCTTTACTTTTTTTATTAATTAAAACCTCACTTTGTGGCTTCAGCAATCAGTTTCCTCTCTTTTATCTCTCTCCCGGTTATTTCATATTTTGCTACTTCCTTTTGTACCCCTAGTCCAGGAGGGAACGTAACAAATGGGGCTCGTCCGGGATCTTTGAGACAAGGAGTGAGTAATTGATTGTTTGTTGTGTAGTGTTAAGATTGTCTTTAGTGGTGAGTAGTAACAGTCAGAGTGGTGGTATGTCAAACACACTCAAACTGGCTTTATTAAATGTCAGGTCTTTAGCAGGTAAATCATTTTTAATCAATGATTTTATCACCAAGCACAGCCTGGATTTTATGTTTTTAACTGAAACTTGGTTAGACCAAAACAACAGCACAGCTGTTCATATAGAATCAACACCTCCCAACTTTAATTATATGAGTCAGGCAAGACTACATAAGAAAGGGGTAGCTATTTTGTTTAATGACTTATTTCAATGCAAGCAGACTATGAATGGAAACTTTGCTTCTTTTGAATATGTGGCCCTTCAGCTGAAATGCTCCTCTCGAGCTCTGTTCCTAAATATCTATAGACCACCCAAATACTGTGCAAGCTTTTTTGATGATTTTACAGAGTTGCTGTCTATAGTGTGTATTGACTTTGACCGTTTAATCATTGTTGGCGACGACAGAGGGGCTAAAGAACTGTTTTGTGTTATTGACAATTTTGGACTGACTCAGCATGTCAAGGGTCCGACACACAATAAGGGGCACACCCTGGACTTAATTGTATCAGAGGGTCTGAACATCTCTAAGCTTGTGGTGACTGATGTAGCGCTCGCCGACCAGTCTTGTGTTTTCTTTGAGAGCTCTATTACCGTCCAAACAACTGTTAAGACAGAGGTGACCACTAGACGTCACTTAACTGAAAATGCAGAGGAAATGTTTGCCCAGATTTTTACTCCCTCAATTGCCCTTGCTAACTTCTCAGTAAATTAGCTAGTTGATCATTTTAATTCTAAAATAACAAATGTCATGGATACCATCACTCCTATTAAAACAAAGGAAGTATCTGGAAAGAAAATATCTCCATGGAGAAAAGCCATGACTGTGAGAACAGCAAAAACTGAGTGCAGAAAAGCTGAACGCAGGTGGAGAAAACAAATCTCTAGGTTCACTTGGAAATATATAAAGAGGAACTCGGTTTCTATAATCAGGAAATAAAAAAGGCACGACAGTCTTTCTTTTCTGACATCATTACCAAAAATAAAAACAACTCGCGTGCCTTGTTTTCTACCGTCGACAGACTAACAAACCCCCCCAGTGTCGAAAGCCTCAGAATTTCTATCCACCAGGGCCTGCAATGATTTTGCCTCCTTCACTGACAAAATCATGCCAATTAGACAGGCAGTCAGTGCCTCTGCATCAGGTACAGCAAATGTGTTGTCCCTATGTCCACCTAAAGCCAATTCAGACACCATGTCACAATTCCGTCTGATAAATGCTAAAGACCTGGAAGACATTATCCAACATCTGAAATCCTCCTCCTGTAGCCTCGACATCATCCCGACAGGACTTTTCAAAACTGATTTTCCCTGCATGGCCTCAGATATACTACACATAGTAAACAAGTCTCTTCAATCAGGTGTATTTCCACAGGCCCTGAAAACTGCACTAATTAAACCGCTCCTAAAAAAGCATAACCTAGATGCAACCATAATGAATGGTTATGGAACAATATCAAACCTTCCCTTTTTAAGCAAATTGATTGAAAAAGCAGTTTTTCAACAATTGAGTAATTTCATGTTTTTAACTGACGGTTTTGATGTGTTTCAGTCGGGCTTTTGACGTAACCACAGCTCTGAGACGTCACTTGTTAAGGTCTTAAATGACATTCATTTAAACACAGACAGTGGCAGAATATCAGTGTTCGTATTATTAGATCCCAGCGCTGCCTTTGACACTGTTGACCACAACATATTGCTAGACTGTCTTGAAAACTGGATGTGAGTTTCAGCAACAGCTCTAATCTGGTTTAGCTCCTACTTAAAGGACAGAACACACTTTGTCTCAATAGGCAATTACAAATGAACCCTGATAAATGTCATGCGGGGTTCCTCAAGGCTCCATCTTAGGACCTTTTGCTTTTTAATATTTATATGCTACCTCTGGCTGAAATTATTAAAAAGAGCGATCTATGCAGACGACACCCAGATTTATTTAAAAATTACACCGGGAGACTACTCTCTGATTATAACACTGAGCAAGTGCATTGAGCACATCACTGACTGGATGACTCTGAACTTTCTCCAACTGAACAAACAAAAACTGAAATCATTGTTTTTGGAGCAAAGAAGGACCGATTAAAAGTAATCGCAAAGCTGCAGTCGGCAGACTACAAAGTAACTCACAAAGCAAGAAATGTGGGTGGAGTGATGGACTCAGACCTGCATTTTAACAGTCATATTACAACAGTTATTAGGTCTGCATACTACCACCTGAAGAATATATCAAGGATTAAAAAACTAATGTCGCAACAGGATTTAGAAAAACTTGTTCATGCTTTTATTTTCAGTAGACTCGACGACTGCAATAGTGTATTCACAGGGCTCACTAAAAAATCTATCAGAAAGCTGCAGCTGATTCAGAACGCTGCTGCTCGAGTCCTCACTGACACTAGAAAAGTTGATCACATCACTCCGGTTCTGAGATCATTACACTGGCTTCCAGTCGGCCAAAGAATTGATTTTAAAATCCTACTGCTAGTTTTTAAATCTCTAAATGGCTTAGGAGCGAGGTATATAGACGACCTACTCCATCACTATGAAGCATCCAGGAGTCTCAGGTCTTCTGGGTCGGGTCTGCTCTCTGTTCCGAGAATAACCACTAAACATGGAAAAGGAGCCTTTAGTTATTATGCCCCAACAATTTGGAACAAACTGCCGCCGAAACACTTCCTATTTTTAAATCCCGACTAAAAACGCACCTATTTGCCGCTGCTTTTAATTGAGCTGCCCATACTCACACTACAGTATGCCTTTTCAGTCATGTATTCATTACCTTTGCTTTTTATGCCTGTTTTTAAATGCCTTTTTATTAATGTATTTATGCTGTATTTGTTCTTAAATGTATTTTGCTTTTAATCTGTAAAGTACTTTGAATCGCCACGTGCTGAAAAGTGCTATATAAATAAAATTGCCTTGCCTTGTAGTGTATGGAAGTGTACATGTGTGGGCCATACTTTTACAGTGCAAGCTAGTCGGCAAGGCTCAGGAGGCCTGCTCTTCTCTTTCTGTCGAGAATGGTTTGGTGTATGACAAGGTTAAAGGTGCTGTTCTCAGGGCGTATGAGTTTGTGCCTGAGGCCTACAGGCAGCGTTTTCGCGGCCTGAAGAAAACTCCTGGCTAGACGTATGTGGACTTCGCGAGGGAGAAGAAAATCCTCTTCGACAGGTGGTGTAGAGCAGTGGTTCTCAACTGGTCAGGCCTCGGGACCCACTTTTTACTTGGTCAATAATTTGAAGCACTCAAATCTATTCAACAAAACATCGTGCTGTAATATACGCTTTTCAGCATACAATATTAATAAAAGTGAAGTACAGTGCATATATCCCTTATATCCCTTCACAGAACTAAAGTATGCTTTTAAAAAATGTTTAATGAGATGATGGAATCAAAGCTGAACTGTATAAAAAAGCACAGATGCTGAAAACCCAACCCCAGCAGGGGGGTCTGGGGGGATTCTCCCCAGGAGATTTTTAGAAATACTAACAAAAACTACGCATTCTGGTACACTCTGAGAAGAAAATAAATAAATCTATCACTACCCGACATATTAATAATATTTTATGCAATTGTTTGTTTTTCACTTTGTTCTGAAGCTGAACTTGCTGCTCCTCACAGAGAGAAGAGCAAAGAGGAGAGAGTCTGTGTGACTTACTTTAAATTGTGGGTTAGGGTAGATAGCTCCCATTGTTCTGTGACCTGTCAATCATCAAACCGAGGGTCATATTTCATTACGTGTTCATTTGTATCTGAAGTTGTACCCATGGATGTATAAAGAATAGTTCTACCGCAAAGTTATTCTCCGGCAACAATCTTGATTCTGATTGGCCAGAAGACTCAAAAACATCAGCAAAGATGTTTTATTGAGAAGATGATCACTCCGTGACAGAAGTTTTCAAAGCCGTTTATGGTCTCCGGTACTTCCAGTTCAACGCCTACTGCATGCACAGCGTTAGAACTTCGGGCCTTCAAAATAATAAAAAAAAAAAAAAATGTTAACTATTTTTTTTCTTCACTCACACATCCGCGACCCACCAGTTGAGAACCACTGGTGTAGAGCTTGTAAAGCTGGTGATATTACCTCAATGTGTGAGCTAATGATGTTAGAGGAGTTTCAATACTTTGTACCCGAGCGTACTGTAGACTATTTGAATGAGCAAAAAGTATCTACCCTTCAGCAGGCTGCCACTCTGGCAGATGAGTTTGCACTTAGCATGATCCCCCTCATCAAGAGCGTGATCCCCCTCAGCGAGATTCTTACTATAGAGCTTGTGACACATATGTCCCCCGTGCCAGTTTTCCAGTGTCAGGTCCCAAGCCAGAAAAGCCTTGTTTCTTTTGTCATAACCCTGGTCATTTGATAGCAGACTGTGCAGCTTGGAAGCGAAAGCAGGCCGCCACTATGGCGGATTGGGAGGGATTGTGCTATCACACAGTGGTGTTTTGGCTCAGAGCAATTCTCCTCATCGTGTTGGTTTCTGTAAAGCTCGTAACAGGCGTGCCACACATGCTCATTCTGTTTCTCCTCCAGGTCCCAAGACTAAGAGATTGTGTTTCCTTTGTCTTGACCCTGGTCATCTAGTGGCAGAGTGTGTAGCTTGGAAGCAGCAGGTGGGAGTAGACTAAATAGTACAACACACACAAAGGTAAACTGGAGCACATCTCCTAACAATTCACCAAAACAAAGGTCACTAGCACAGAGACAGAGATACCATGCTGCACACATGCAGCCAGAGGAGAAGGAGAGAGCGACTGCAGCCTTCCTCAGGTCCTTTATGGAGGCCCTGATTGGGGATTGGGAGCTCCTGAGGGAGAGGCTGCACCTGGATGCTGACAATCAGGGGGAGAGGGGGAGGGAGACACACACAAACACAACACGGCACGTAACAACTGGAAACAGCTGTAAGATCGTTTTTATTTCTATTAATAAGCAGTTAAAATATCTCATAATAGGAATATCGGCACTAGGTCTTGGACTGAAGAATTGGTGTCAGGTCAGTAGAAGATCTTGTTGTGGAGGTCTGCAGCCTTCCATTCGCAGGTAGAGTCAAAATACAGAGGATCCTGTCATTATGGTGCCTCATCTTTTGAAACACCTGTAGAACTCTTACCTGGAGACTTCAGAGAGAATCATCACACTGCATCTCAATACGCACCAACTGCAAGTCCCCCTTTGCTCCCTCCACATCAACAGAGACAGTTTTGGACAACAGTTTTTTCCAATGGCAACCAAATCTTGTAAGTCTATGAGTACATTCACATGATGTTTCTCAATTTTTCCTCACAGTGAGTATGTGCAACATTACTGTTAATGATTTCCCAGGAAAAGGTCATGGTTTAGAAAGAATTCGATTTCTGACAGAATGCAAGTAACCAGTGCAAGGAGGCGTAAGCAGGATAAACATGGTCATTTTTTCTTATTCATTTGAGCACCCTGCCTGCAATATTTTTGTAAAACCTGAAAGCTTTCAATTGATTTCTGAGGCATTTCACTATGTGCAGAGTTATGGCGTATGCCGCCATAAATAAGAGTTTTAGAAAAACAAAGCATCCCTACATGTTGCCTCTTCTTACCTTGTACAGTTCAAGTCCAAAGTGACCAGAGTCTGCTTCATGAATTATAATACCTCCATTTCAGTTTGACCTGCATTTCATTTGACAGAATTACTAGCAGCTATATCTTCATGGCAGGTTGTCAGTGATGTGACAGAGGAGAGGCTCTAAAGGATGTATGGACATTTAAGGACAGACATGAAGCAGACGTCACTGGAGAGTCTAACAAATCTAATTTAGCTTCCATTAGTCGTAAAACAACAAAAAGCTAGTGTTCTGTTTTTTAACCTTTCGTTCTCTTTATCTAGTTGTGACTCCCTTCCCTCCCTCTTGCTTTCTCTTGCTCTCCATGTTCTCGCTCTGTGTGTGCACAGCAGTAGAATCTTAGGGCTGAGTGTGAAGTCAGTTACATTTTTACTTTGCAGCATCTTACCTCTTTGATTTAGCGTTCAGAAACACACACCACTCCCAGAGGAGGCACACATGATCACATTTGCTTTGGTTCAGCTCTTCCTAACACGTACTGTCCTCGTAGTAGCACACAGACAGTCATTCACACCCACTGGTGATTAACTGGGACTACAGATAGAAGAGGGAAATATTATAAATGAACTCTGTTGTATCAGGAGAGTTAAATAGAAAGCCCAGTGGATTTTCAGCATATCCTTATTTTACTTTGAAAACTATCCTTCTGATTGTATGTGCAATTTTGTGGAAGTATAACACTTTATACCTGGAGAAGGCTACCCTTTAATTAGAATACATACTATGAAAATGAACCCCAGAGGAAATGTGAAAAAAAATTGAACATATAAAGTTTGATTTTAATAGCATATTTAAAATAAGACATCTCTTTATTAGTCCTTATTCCCAAATCATGACATGGGTGACACAGCAAAACGGTATTCATGGTTAAAAATATGAAAAGAAATAGCAACATAAAAGCTTTTAGCATTCGGTGCCTCTCAGCCAGTAATTAGAATAGGAAGTTTTTCCTATTTGCTAGGATAAATGGGAAGCTGTCAATGTGATCTGAAGGGCCAAACACGCACTGGCCCTTTAACGACTGGACCGCTCCATTCATATTTAAAGGGGGGAACTGACCATCTAACAATTAGATTAACTCAAATGTAATTAAAATAATACAGAGTCCTAGGGATATACTGAAGGAAACCCTATTAAAAAAACGATATATCACAGTGTGGATTGTTTTAATCTGTGTAAAATGCAGTAAAGAGAGTCAGCCTCCCTCTGTTCTCGCGGTCAGCCGCATATCTGTCTCATGCAGAGTCTGAGCCGCTGGTAGCTCCGTCAAGGTAGCTAGCATTAGTGCAATTATAACCGGAAATACAGGATTTAAACCTTAAACAGGATTTTATGTTTACATTGGAGGCAACTGATGCTGTGAAACATATCTGTAACTTATATATAGTTTGTATTAACTAAATACCCCGGCCCGAGTATCAAGGACGAAGATATGTTTTATAAGATGTTTTACTTTGCATAGCCTACATTTTTAACTTGATTGAAGGTAAAAATAAAAAAGCATAGGCCTAAAAATCTTTAATTTCAGCATATTTGACTTTAGTCATATAGTTCGTTTAAGGTGCAAAGATGTGGGTTCTTGTACTGAAACAACAACACGTTTTTTTAACTAAAATGTGTTCACTCTAAATTAAAGTGTATTTTTACATAGAAAAGAACATGGCTGCTTTCTGACTACAATTATGAACTATTAATCATAGACGTCAGCGAAGTTATCGTAATATAGATTGCACATTTTAGACCCAAATAGGCAATTATTGTGAAAGTGATAACCGGAAGTGCCTGTATGATTGCCGTGCAGTCTGGCCATGAGTATGGCAGGGTGCTGCTGGCTGGGAACAGGATGCTGTCAGGCCGAGGAGACGCATCAATCTAACGGGGAGAAACCGCAGCAGCATCCTTTGTTTTCTGGAGCTGGAGACCCAGGTAAGGACGGCTAACTAGCTTAGTGATGCTAACCTGCCTGCCTGTCACTCATGTAAGGACTCAAACCTTATTGAAGCCGCTGACGATACGCAGGAGTCGGGACTCTTTTTTTCCTTAATTTCCAGTCATGTCGAAAATATGGCTATTGTTCGGCATACATGCAGCAGCTTAGAGACAGTAATTTACCACAACATGTTTCTGAAGAGGTGGTCGGTGTGTGTGGTGGTGTTGGTGTTGGTGTGGCAGCTAGCTCTCAGCCCGGGAACAGACACATTCCTCGGTGTTATACATCCATGGCTGAGCTGCTGGAGGTGGGGGGGGTCTGGCATTGCACCACCACCAGCGCGCGCACGCATGAACGCACTCAGGTGTTGTTGGTGTTGCTCAAGCTCCTGACACGTGCAACCAGCGTTTACCAACGGGTCTCCACACTGCAGCTCTGGGCTCTGTGTAGCAGTACATATAGCTGTTCCCTCTCCTGTTTGAGGAGTGGATTACATTTCCAAGGCTGTTGGACATGTCTGGTATTTGAAGTGCTTTGTTGACTTTGTCTCCAGTCTTATATAATCCTGTGTTCATCCTACTTTTACTTTGTAGTGTGACAGTTTCCTGACAGTCAATGTGTGTGCTTGGTTGTGAAGTGAGTTAGTGAGCAATATATGATATCACATGTTTTATATTTTGATATCATTTGCTTTGTATACACTCTCAGTAGGTCACTACATCTACAGTTTGGTATTGGTATTGCTGTGCATTTTATTTTGTATGTATTCATAACAATACTAAATAATCAAAAAATAAGGCTTGACAAATTATTAGTAATCAAGGATAATACAAACAAGATTTGAAACACATTAGGTTTACACGTGTACAGTGTTAAAATCTTAGTGTTCAAATGAAGACATGTATTTTACAAACTCGGTCATAAGACATTGTTTTATGCCTTTTAAGTGTATTTAAAAAGAGAATGAGAGCTTTTTCATAGAGCCATTTGTCTTCCCATACTTTGTTGCAGACTGCCTCCCTGCTGTTGGTTGGTTGACTGTGATATTCCCACGCTGCACTTTAAAACCTGTTTACAACTTTCTTCATGATGCAGTGATGACCTATTTGTGTAGTGGAAAGCAGAAGTTAGCTTCAGAAGGACTCCCTTGACAGAAAAGTCATGGAATGTTCCCAGAGAATCTTGCTTAAAATCTTTGGCAAACAAACACTTCTGATGCTCACACGTCTTGTTCAGCAGTTAATCTTCACATATTAACACCACCTTCGTAATAGTTGAAGCGTGGGGTGTTCACTAACAAATGTTATGTTGTTCAAAACATACAAATATTTCAAGACCACAGACCGTTTTTCAGGCATCTGAGCCGGAAATTGCTAAAATGCAAACTTCTTTTTGTGTCTAAGGACTTATTCCTGCACCACTACATATTAATAATCCATTCCTGCTGCTCTCAGCGAAGTATGAACTACACTGAAGACCGGATCCTCTAACACACATGAGTGTATGTATGACATGCCTATCTCACTGCACTACATTGTGTGTGGTCTGGGCAGCGGGCTCTCACCCTTGTCCAGTGGTCAAGTAGAAGTATACAGTTCAGTTTGGAGATGAATCAATGCTGAAGGGAGCTCCAAATGTATCTTTAAATAAACATGTTTACACAAAGCTTGCTGATTGAATTGAAGTCATGAGGATTATATTATGTACGCCAGGCTTGATGTCACAAGGGAAGCTATTCGACTGTAATGAAGATATTTAATGTTTAAAGCTAAAAACAATGTTGTTCCTCATATACAATCATGCACCAATGTATCTAATTGGATCATATACCACCTAGGGCTGTGCATCTTCACTGGTCTCACGATTCGATTCGATTACGATTATCCTGTCAACGATTCGATTCAATTCGATATCCCGATGCATCACGATTCATACCAATGCGTTGCATCCTCATTTTTTTTATATTACTGCACATGGCTTATTTTTCATCAATGGATACATGCAGTAAATACATATGAACTCTCTTTTTATTATTTAGAAAGTGCTTCAGAAATCAATAACATAAATGTCTTGACATTAATGTATAAACCAAAATAAATGAATTGTATAGGTCTAGCCTTCCTATATCTGTGTGTGAAGTTGTTCCATCCTCAAAAACCAAAAACTAATGCTTCTGCAGTCTAGCTGCAGCTTCTAGCTAAGGTCTTCTGTTAAAGAAAGGACACTGAATGTCCTGAATGTGGCATCCCACACAGGACTTGAGTCTGAACACATGCAGACAACAGGAGTATTTACAATAGCATATACAAACTAAAATACTGCATGTGGTTGCACACTTACATGATCTGTCTTACTGTTACATAAATCCCATGAATGTATGAGATTAAGTTAGCTTCATTATATCTCAGTGATTAAGTGAATAATAAAGTTTCTGTCGGGTCATTATCAGCCTGTCACTCATTATTTTCAGGGAGGGGGCGGGGTTTGGAGGAACGGAGAGGAGACGGTGATCGCGGAAGCTTTTTTCCTCCTGCCTTCACAAACTTTACACACGTATATATCATCTGGAAATTGCTAGAGGACATTCATACTTTGCAATCCAAGACTTAATTAAATCCACCAAAAACCTGACATGATTGTAACGCGATTATTTTTGAAAAACATAAATCTCTGTGCCGCAGCGACACGGAGTGATTCAGAGCGGGTCCTTCAGCTGTTGGTTCTGGACTGGTGGTGTTGTGTTGGTGGATAAAGCAGACTGCTCCGTGTTTGGTGTTGCTGTGCCGCTGTCACGTCTGTTGCCTGATCTCTGCGTCACGGACCGATTTGATATTAAAGTGACAGAAAAAAAAAACTTTATAGTAAAGCCGCGGCCGGAAAATCAGGAAGCAACGTTACTACGCTATAACCGATTATCTTCCGTCACTGCATCGATACCGAATCGTCCACGTCCGCACGCAATGCATCGTAGAAACGATTATTTTCAACACCCCTAATACCACCTGGGCGTGGCCTACATGAAAGAGCATGTTAACTTTATCCCACGTTGGATGTAGATCAACACAACATGGGATAAAGTTAACATATAAACCACTCGTTACACAGGCCGTGCCCACTATATAGAACGATGTATTGTTTATAGTATATCATACAGAAAAAGAGAAGCTTTACAGAGACATGTAGACTGAATCACAAGGGGAATACTGTTTAAAATCCAGGGTTCTTACGGTCATTAAAACCTGGAAAAGGCATGGAAATTCAAAATGCAAATTCCAGGCCCTGGAAAAGTTATGGAAAACAATATTTTTCGCAAGGTTATGGAAAAGTCATGGGATTTTGCATCAGTCTCTGCTCTGTCTGCAGTCTGATGAGTAATGCTGGCTAACTGAGTGCAGACACCAGCAGTGAGGGTCCTCCTGCCTCTGGCTGGAGCCCCAGCAGCAGGCCCATGCTGCAGGGGCCAGGAATGCTCCGGAGGGATCACTTTTTGTGTTCCTGAATGTTGCAGCTTCAGTCCAAAGAAGAAGAGTCGTAATATACAGCAGGACCGAGAGCAGGGATGAAGGGGTGCCTTTCAGATCTCTGGTAGGGACAGACTATTGTGTGAAATGTTTCTATGGGCAAAACAAAACATGCCTAAACTTCATGTGAAGAAGATCCTTGTTCTAAGCTTTTTTTAATGCCAGAATGTAATAATGAGCAGGAGAATAACACTCTGTTCATTTCATTTATTGGTGCAATTGTATTTAAATGTTGCTTCTAGGAGATGCACTGGTGATAAGGACCGGTCTTATTGTCATACACACATCTGTATATCAGCAGTGATGAAGCACAGTATGTACACTGAAAAAACCCAAACATTGAATTTAATTAAATGTATTGCGTCAACAGATTTCACATAACTGTTTAGATAAAAGCAATAATATTAATACTAAATAAATATTATTTTCAACTTAATATTATTGCTTTCAGCTAACCTAATACAGATGTGTGAAATGTGTTGACATAATACATCTAATTAAAGTAAACGTTTCAGCTTTTTAGGTGTACGTAAAAGCAGTGAGGTGTTTATTTAAATGCAAAAGTGCAATACAAATATGTTGTCCCTAAAATCACTGAATAATCCTGACTAGGGATGTCCCGATCACCTTCTTTTGCTCCCGATCCCATTCCGATCATTTGATTTTGACAATCTGCCGATACCGATTTTTCCCGATCCGATCTTTATGCAATGCATTAAGAGAAAAAAAAGGTAACAGATAACGGCTGGTCATCCAACGCGATGAATTCAGCTATCTTGGCTGTTATTTTTGTAGCCTTGTCACTGTTCTGGGGCAGTTTCTCTTTCCTTTTAAAAGTCTCTGAAAGTGTGGGTTGTTTCAGTGCCGTTCCCTGAGTGGCCGCTGTGTACTCGTCGTGTTGTTGTTGGTGTTTGTTTCTCGGGTGGCGTATTAGATTGGTCGTGTTGAACGTAGCTCTGTTCTTTAAACCACGCGGAACCTCCGCCTTGCAAACATTGCATCTGGCTGTTACACTGCCTTCGCTTTACATTTTAGAATACTTCCAAACTCCTGACATTTTCTCTGTCCAGACTCCCAAGCCACCAGCTGAACGTAGCCTCTCGTTAGCTTACTGCTACTATTAGACACTGCGCCCACTCTGTTGCCAGCTTTGAGAGGAATAAGCAACCAGGTCTGAAAACAAGCCCAAAGGAAGCAACACATACATGATGTGTAATTTTAAACCAAAACTAAGGCCTCAGGACGACTTTAAGACGTGAACATGGTCATTTTTGTTTTGTAACATTAAATAATTAAAATATTTTATATAAAAAAAAAAAATCCCGATCCCCGATCTTTTTCTCCCGATTCCAATCTTTTGAAAATCACGTGATCGGATCGGGACATCTCTAATCCTGACAAATAAAAGTGATATTCATATTTGTGGAATGAATCGTGCAGCCCTGTTAAGAGCATTGCCATACTGGGTCATAAAGGACATATTGCTCCTACATTGGGTCTTTGACAGGATATAACTAAAATAGATTTCCCCCAATCAAATGATGACTTTCTAATAAATGCGTGGAAACAGGTGAAAATGCAGATTAGTTTACTAATTATTCATTACAAACAATTCTTTACAAATAACCATTCAGTCTAGGATGGCAGAAAATGTTCAACAATCCAGTACCCAAAATAAAGCAGAACATTGTCAGAAGCTGGTATGCTGCGTAGGTTTATCAGGCTCTGAAACTTCATATGCTGCTAGAATAAGGACTGATTTGGAGCAAACTCTCCCTCCTGTCACATTTCTTGTCTCGCTCTGTTATACTGTTGACAAACGGTGGCCCTGCTAGGAGTGTAGCTACGAAGGTGTGTGTGTGTGTGTCAGAATAAAGCCCCCCCCTGCTGTCAGCTCTCCCAGCAGAGCTCTGCTCAGAGCATTGTGTTGTTTCAGCAGCTAGTATTTAGCACTTTAATCATTGATGAGAGATTAGCTGCTTATTGTCAGCAGGGTCCAATCAATGTTTCACAACTGACGGATTCATCAACACTGTTAACAACACATTTTTTAAACCTATTGTTTTTGTGTTCTTTTGAAAATTAAGATATTCAATTTAATGGAGAGACAAGGCTTCCGCTTATTCATTTCATCTACAAACCCCAAGTCAAGTTAGTTTTATTATAAAGCCTTTAATGGGAAAAGAGACAGAGATGTTGTGTGTACAGAATAAACCAACAGAAATCCATAGTGGAAGATGTGGACAGACTTTGAGGAGCTTCAGGGGTCCGGTAACAGACCTGAACCACAGACCATCCTCTCCAGCATGGAGGCCTGGGAAAGAGGTCAGACAGCACAGAAGGAGAGAAACACGTGCACGTTTACCCTGTTAAGGTTGCTAAAAATATCACTATTGGATGGGGAGCTATTGTTTAAGATAAATGTCTTCAGTAAGAACCAATGGGCTGGAGAGCAAAAAGAGTAGGGAAGTCAAAGTTTGAGAGGCATGTTAACAAAGTGTTGTCTGGGCTGCACATGAATATGTCATCCTGAAGTGTGTGTGTGTGTGTGTGTGTGTGTGTGTGTGTGTGTGTGTGTGTGTGTGTGTGTGTGTGTGTGTGTGTGTGTGTGTGGTGTGTTGTGTGTGTGTGTGTGTGTGTGTGTGTGTGTTGTGTGTGTGTGTGTGTGTGTGTGTGTGTGTGTGGTGTGTGTGTGTGTGTGTGTAGTTGTGTGTGTGTGTGTGTGTGTGTGTGTGTGATGTGTGTGTGGTGTGGTGTGTGTGTGTGTGTGTGTGTGTGGTGTGTGTGTGTGTGTGTGTGTGTGTGTGTGTGGTGTGTGTGTGTGTGTGTGTGTGTGTGTGTGTGTGTGTGTGTGTGTGTGTGTGTGTGTGTGTGTGTGTGTGTGTGTGTGTGGTGTGTGTGTGCTGTGTTGGTGTGTGTTCCAGATTAACGTTGTGACTGGGTTATATGGTAGCCATGGAAACCAAGGGGGAGCATGGTACACTACCGCACTGAAGCACGGCCACACAGGGCTTACTGTGTGTGGTGTGTGTGTGTGGTTTGCATGTATGTAAGTTACACACATTTAAAATGAGCTTGATTTGAATTGGTGGTGTGTTTATTTAAAGTGGCATGCAATAATATCGTCCGGGTGTAGGCTTACACTACGCTCCTCTGTAGTTAGACACCAGCAGTAGGGCCTCAGAGAGCGGGGGTTCAGCCACAGCAGCGTCTCCGTTTCCATTGTGAAGGTCGGGACTGGGAGTGAACGTCACATACGGAATTGTGACCTGACTTTTCAGTAGCACAGGCAGGGTCGGCGTCATGGGGGGTCATTCGCGGGCCATGCCTCCCCAAATGAGTCACTGTGCCCCCCCAACGCAGGGTGGGAAGCCTTGCCACTTTGCCGTTTTTTTTCTTTTAATCATCAAGTGAAAACGTTTCCACTAAAGGTTTTTTGTGTGAAATACATCAGAAATAAAGAATACAAATATAAAACACAGCCTGAGGTGTGCTCACTGCTGCTCTCTGATTGGTGTGTTGCTTGACCAATGACCCCCCACCTTTGTTTTGTTATCATTACGTGGCTGTGCCTGTGTGTAGATGAAAGCCCAGTGGCGATCTCTTCATCTGTTACACTGATTATACAGTAAAGCCGTCGAAAATAATATGATGTACAGTACAAGTACTTCTGTGTTAAATTCAAGCTCGGCTGTGTGTGTGTGGCACGAGTGCATTTTGTGAGTGCGCGAGCGGTAACGTGGAATGCTGTTGTTAGCATCTGATTAGCTAGCTATGCTAACGGATATAAAGAGCTGTTTCTACACCAAGGTGGAGGAGAGTCCTCTCCTGTCAGACTGAGAGGATCCTCTAACGTCAGCTCAGTGAGGTAAGGACTCTCAGTGTTTAGAAAGTTAACTTTAGTGTAGGTTAACTTATCTCAGTGGGTCTCAAACGGTTTGGTCACCTTTATGTAAACAAGTATTTGCGAGGAACACCTTTATATGATCATTATAGTTATTAAAAAATAAGAGAATAAATGAAAAACGGGTATGAAATACTATAGGACAGTAACACAAGAATACAGTTTAAAAGGGAGTGATTAGTAAAATATCCATAAAGAAAAAGTAAATCTGTGTACAGTTCTGTTTCATATGGGTGTTGAGGTATCCATAGATCTCTTCATGTTGCTCTCAAAGTGCACCAGATTGATGCTTTTAACTTCAATATTTTAAAAATAAATCTTCCCGGGGGAGCATGCCCCCAGACCCTCCTAGAGGAGGTCCACCCCCACCTAAAACATGTTCACATGGATAGGATACTAAATACATTTGCACACTTTTGATATGGTGGCATATGTCCATATGTTTCTGTTTTGGTGGTCGTGCCACAACCGTGCATGTATGCACAAGTCATAGGTGCGCTATACAATAGCACTACACCCTGCAATGTGTGTGAAAGACAATAGACTTTACAGCATGTTGTTTTAAATTGAAGTTGTGTTTGTGTGTTGGTTGTTGACGGCAGTGTGTGCCCCCCCCCCCGTGGTAAATGATTGCCCCCCCCATTCGATTTGTTCTAGAGCCGACCCTGAGCACAGGAAACATGGCTCCTGCAGTTGTTGAAAGTTGTTCGCCTTGTTCTTAGCTTTAGCTGTCATGTCGGGTGACAACTAAACAACCTGACGTTGTTAGCAAAGGCAACAACCATTGGTAGATGTGAGTGCTCGTATATCCTAAAATCGTTTTAAATGTTGCCAGTTTTAATGATTTTTATTAGTTTGTTTTACTTCGCATATTGACTGGCTAATGTGCCATTGTATTTGTGTTTCACAGCTGTATTTGTCTGCCTGTCATGTCTGTGTTTTATCTGTTGTAACTTCGTACATGCTGCCCCTCTTGGCCAGGTCACTCTTGGAAAAGAGATTTTAATCTCAATGAGTCTTTTACCTGGTTAAATAAAGGATATATATGTTTTCAATTTTAGAGCATGTCATAACCTGTTGCCTTCTGTGGAAACATTGCCTTAGTTTAGTACTGAATAGTTCGAAAGGTTCTTTATTTTAATCATGAAGAAGTGAATACACGATGGGGTGTATTTCTGTTGGATTACTAGAACATAAACTCTGCTTGGCTTGCAATCATTGTGACGGAAGATGCTATTATTCTTGTTTTCTTTTTGTGGGGATTATTCTGTAGCTCTTGGCAGAGCTTCATCTGGCATTCCAGCTAGTATCATGCTTCTCTGAAGCACACTATGATCCTCAACATCAAGCTGCTTCGTCTTCTTCCTACTCTTCCCTTTCCCTGGCCCTTTCTTCCAGAGATGTCAGCCTCTCTCTTTCCTGGTTAAACGGAGAGCGCTCTGCCAATGTCAGATCAGAAGCTAATCCCAAACATGGTAGAGACAATCTTGTCGAAATACCTCTAGAATGATTTCAAACATGTTTTCTGAGTCTTTTTAGTGCTGGAAACAGTGATTTTAATTGACTGGGTTCCATAAGGTTAACTTCTTCTTCTTCTGTGGTGATTAGGGCCAGCCACGTGCAGAGGATGTTTACAGGGGCAGGGGCCCAAATAAAAAATAAGGGCTGGATGGGGAACTTTGTTACTTTACATACATCTATTCCTGGAATTACCTTACAGTTTTAAGGGATATCAAAATGTATGTATTTAAAACAAACCTAAGTGGGATGTTGGTTCAAACACTGCTAAACGACATTTTATTAATGCTACATGCAAAGAAATGAAGTGTTCCACCTTCTCAGTAAATACCGTCAATAAGAAGATGCTGATTTTTATATGGCTAAGATTAATATCAGTTCAATATAATTCACATATCATGTCATAATTGGGGTTTTTCTGCTTTATGTTAGACCATTTCATTGATTTGTGATAAGAGAAAGTACATTCTCAAAGGGGCACTTCTCTTATAAGAGGTCTATCCGTGCACGAGCCTGACTGGCAGTAGGGTTAATCAGTCTGTAAGAGGTGACCTGCAGCTCTGGGTAAACTCATTAGCTGGGCAGGTGTCAGCTCTTGTGTTTCTAACCGTCAGGGATTCTCCTCTGGGTTAACTTTCTGACTTCTGATATGAGGCAAGGAGGATCAACTGTTGCCATGGCCAACAATGTGTACCATCATCGTTTCCTGTCTCAGTCGACAAGTTATTCAATGCTTGATAACTGTTAGGAATTATAGGCACCGCTCCCATGGTAAGTCCACCTGTTTGACTGTAGTGTGTAGCAGTACGATGTTCCTCACACTTTTATTATGGAACCCCAAGTAACTGGAATGAGGCCAAACACTTTATCTAACGTACGTAGCTTTGCAATCAGCCAATTTGGGAATCAGTTAGGGTTAGAATGTGCCATGAAGAGCTGATTGTACGTTGTATGTCAAGCGCATCATTAGTCGCTTGGACAGTGTCCTTAGGTGTTATTGGAGTTTATAATGGAAGGTCGTAGCAGCTTTCATGTCTTAATCGTACCAGAGTGTTTAATTAAGAACCCATCTGTGCTCACAGTAAAGACGCTCTGTTCAGCTGTCAGACTGAGCAGGTTAAAGGATTTCTGTTGTTGTTCCAGACGGGAATCTTTTGAAAGAGTTATACAAACACGATCGCATTCATCATACGTGTTGTCCACGATAGGATCAAATCCAAATCTCCGAGATTTCTACAAATGTTAAGAAGAAGTGTTGTTTTCAAAACATTTAGCTGAGTTACTGTTAGGGTCAGATGCCTGGCATTAGAGAGCTATCTCCTAAAATGCTCTGCAAGGATACATTAAGATAAGAGAAAGATACTTTATTGTCATTGTACAAATATACAACGAAATTCAGGTGCACTTAAGGACCAGACTCAAAAAGCAAAGTGGATGTGGAGAGCCACCTGAAAGGTTGGTGGAATTCAAATGTTGCTCATTTTACACTTTGTCTCAAACAATTAGTAAAAGCTAAGGATAAGTAGACTTTTTTCCTAAGGACAGAAGGAAAGCTTTCTGTTGGCTGTGGATTCTACTAGCTATTGGTAATGTCTCATAGAAAGTCAAGCCATGTACTTGTCAATCCCATAATCTGAGCAATAGCGACCCAAGCAGTAAAGTGAGAGCAAGGCTGCTGCCCTTTCTAATGAAAGATTTACAATTCAGAGTTTGGTTACTTTCAGTATTTAACGTTCTCGGTCCTCAGCTCATTTTCTATACACCCCAGCATGAAAAGAAGCACAGTTTGAGTGTCCAGTAGGTTTTTTTTAAAGTTACTAGACTAGAAAAATAAGTTATTGTGCACTTTTTTCACAGTTTACAGAATGCTGACAGAACATTTCCGAGATGGTGTGTCTCTTACGTCAGTAATATTAAAATAAAAACTTAAACATTGTCAGTTTACACACTTAAACTGAAAGAATCCATATAATTTGGTCCAAATTAGAGCTGAAATGCTAAGACGATCAAAGTCAATAAAAATAGAATAATTATTACAATGATAAATTCATTATCTCAGTTTATTTTTTTTACTTTCTGATGACTATTTCTCCAGTGTGAGGATTAGCTGCTTTTCTTAATCATATATGTGACAGTAAACTGGGATCTGAACTATTGGTCACAACAAGCAAAGTCTCATTGGACTGATGGGAATTTAGATTGGACGTAATAACATTGCAGTCATTAGATAGTATTGTTTTACTGCACAATGAAAAAATTATAAATCAAGCTTAATTCAGACAAAGCCTACCAGCTTGTTTTCCTTATTGAATAATTGAGCTGACAGGGCTTAGGTAATGTTAACAAAAATAATCAAACAATTTAGTTTAGTCAGACAGGACAGACCACCATAGCTGTTATATCAGGTGGACAACATCCTATCCATAATAAAGTATGATCATCAGCCTAAATATGGCTGTAACATTAATACATGTGTTAACATATTTACATTTTCCATATCTGTTTCCGTATTTTGTGATTTGTCCTTTTTTCACCATCGCTATGCAGCCATATGATTCCCTTCATTATCTGCCTCATGCTGTTATTAAATGACCGTCTTGCATCATTTGGTCTCAGTGGGGTTCTCAGTTATATGAAAATATAATAATATTTCTGATACCACAAACACACACACACAGCATTTCCCATGCCTAGAAGCCTGTAATGCCCCTTTCACACCAATGTGGTTACAAGGCCGGTTCGGAGCTAGAGCCTGATGAGCACCGGTTTTTCCTCTTCACACCGCACCGGCTCCAAGCACCAAAAACCGGTGCTTACCAAGCACCAAATAATTGTCGGTCTAGAACAGGGGTGCCCAACCAGTCGATCGTGATCGACCGGTCGATCGCGGGGAGATTCCCAGTCGATCGCGAGATGTGTCTAAAAATAGAACAACAATATTCTGTTTTATCGTTAATGTCCTATATCAAAATCTTCCTGTGCCAGAATAATGCACTTGAACGCATCAAAGCTTTGTGATTGGCCGGCGTGATCCCATGTGTTGGGGCGTGGCTGGTGGGCAGTGTGCACTAGTTGGCTGACGTTGTCCGTGTCAACAGGAGTGGCAGTCCGCAGGAGTGGCAGTGGCAATTCCCTCTTAATTCTGCCCTACGCTCCCAAAAGGGGAGGGGCCTGAAAGGACAGCTAAATGCACAGCAGTCCATTTTCACCAGGCCCAACAACAAGAACAAGGCTGCTACCAGAGCATGTCATCGTGTCAGTCACGTTCTTGAGAAACACATGAAGTCTTTCAAAGACGGCGAAGTTGTGAAAGAAGCATTCCTGGAGGCTGCCGACGCGCTTTTGGGGGACAGTAAAAACAACAGTAGCATTTCAACAGGTTTTTGATATAATAAAAACTCAAGTTATATACCGCTATTAATCAGCTGTAAGTTTTAGTTTGTTTGAACTTAGTCATTATAATTATTGTACAAAATGGTATAAGAATGCAAACATTACGATCTGTTCTGTTTAAACTGATTATAGTCTATCATCAATTCAGGTTAAGAAACTAGTGTTACTTGCATCCTATTTTAAAGGCATTTCTTTTTATACTCTACTAAAATGCAACAAAAAAAGGGTTTGATTCTATTAATTTCGTCTTTTTTATTGCACTTTGGCAGCAGATTCCTGTGTAGCTTCTGATCTGAATTGTCTTATTAGTAAGCCTAATTTATACTTTTGTAGCAACACTATTTTTATATAATGGCAAAGAAAGGGTTCAGAGTCTTTTCTTTTTTCCCTGTGTCATATGTGGCAGCACTGTTCAATGTTTCTTGAAAACATGACCCACTGTAGTGACGTGTGAATAAACTCCAACTCTGTATCAACAACACTGTTGTGTAACTTCAGTTAAATACTTGTATGTGTGTAGATTAGAAAGAGGTAAGATAAAGGATCTGCAGTATTCTATGAAGTATTCATCGTACAAAGGTCAGTTTTAAACAAGTAGAAGTGTGTATTTAACTGGCAGTAGGCTGTCAGTAATGGCTACGCCTCTCAATTTGGACTGGTAGATCTCGGCAGACCGGCAACTTTAAAAGTAGCTCTCGGTTCAAAAAAAGGTTGGGCACCCCTGGCCTAGAAGCAAGAACCGCATATGTCACGCTTACGTCTGAGGGGGGCGAGATTAACCTGAGCTAACAGTTTATGGCGAGTACGGCAAATAAAAGTTGTAACAAGCAGTAGTGCTGAGCAAAGTGACTAGAACGCAACCACACACTTATAAAAAAACACACTTTATAAAGCCAGGCAACACTAACCAGGCTTCGTGTGATTCTGTTTATTTGTACCTTACTTTGACCATCCGTTCGCTGTCATTGTTCATTGTGGAGAGCAGGCAGACATTTTGTTTTGTATTATAGCAGAGCTGCTATATTGATTCCATGCGATAGCTCTATCGCATGGAATCAATACATGGGCTGCACAGGTTGTCATGTCCGACTATCACAAGTAGAATCATAATGAAAACTACTCCCGTAAAATGTGCCTGTAGAAAACGGCTTCTGCCACAATAGGATAGCAACAAGTAGTCAATATAGTCGGTTTAGCTTCGGTTGCTATGCTAACATCACCCATTTTATACCAGAGAAACTTTCATAACAGCGTTGTGATGCCAAACGGCATCAATTCAGACCGACACGCATTCACTGATGGGGAATTGGGGATATGTATCAGCTGCTTGTGTGACAGTCCAACCCAGTCTCATGGAATTTCGTGTTCACCAACACGATTTTCCCCTTTTTTTCGTGTCACACAGAACGATTTTAAAAGCAATGTATTTCTATTGGTAGTGTGTTTCGTGCCTGCAGCACGTCTTTTTCTCCGGTCGGGTCGTGGAAGACCGGAAGCTGTGTGGTTCATAAAAACATGTTCTTACTCAATGTCAAGCCACAATTATTGCTTTTATGTTCAATCGAATAATTTCGGACTTTTGTTGCCGTCTGTGAGGAAAATAAATGGGGCTCAGAGCCTCAGGATACTGAAATCTGTATTTTTTAAATCTTTTTTTCCTTCTAATTTGTTATTCTTTTCAAAATAACACACTGTTATTTACTCACCAATAACACACAATTATCCTTGCTTTTATTTATTGGTTTAATTCCATAATCTCGGACTTTTTTGGCGTCTGTTAGGAACTGAATTTCAAAATAAAAATAACCAGAAACAGACGTAGGCATTTCGAGCGATTACCCAAGATCCTCAGCTATGGTTTAAGCTCGCTGATTGGATGTTTTAGCCGCAACGCATGCTGGGATTTGGTGTTTATATGATATGAAATCCGGACATTTTAAAAGAATAAAATAATACTTAATTCCGAGTGCTCTTGCTTTTCTCTTTGAAAGTCATCACATATTGTAATACACGGTTCGGCTGCATTACATATTACAGATCTGCCGTAGTTCTTTATTTATAGAGCCCTGATGAGAAGACCTTTGGAAAAACTGAAGAAATGCCGCCGAAACTGAATACTTGACGTGGATCATAAATATATCAACAATTAAACAACATCTTCAATTTCTCCTCACAGAATACGTCTCCTTGCAGTATAAACACTAATTCGGCTGACTTTTACATTTGATCTAATTCGTAGATAGGTTATATTTACTGACACCATAACGGTGCACAGCTGATATAAAAGGACTTGTAGTTTTTAAAGATATTACTGATTTTCTTTAAATGTAAATACTGAGTCTGAAATAGTATAGCAATATGCTGTAAAATTATGTGAAAGCGTGAATAAAACTACACATCTTCAGATGTTGTACATCCTCCTCACCCGCCTCTCAGACCTCCTAGGTGTCACTGGCACAGCGCTGTCCTGGTTGACTTCCTACCTTCACAACAGGAAACAGTTTGTCTCCATCAGTGGCTCAAACTCACCCCCGGCCCCAGTCCACCACGGTGTACCCCAGGGCTCTGTGCTTGGCCCCCTCCTGTTCACCATTTACATGCTCCCCCTCGGCCAGATCATCCGACATCATGGACTCAATTTCCACTGCTACGCTGATGATACCCAATTGTATCTCAGCACCACTCCATCCTCCCAGCTCCCCCCTCAGTCTCTCATCAACTGCCTGCATGATATCAAAACATGGATGTCTTCCAACTATCTTAAGCTGAACAGCAAAAAAAACAGAGCTCATGGTTGTGGCACCCAAGGCCCTGCTCCAGAAGGTTGGTGACTTCGTCCTTGAGGTTGACGGCTGCTCCATCTCCCCATCTCCTGAAGCCCGCAACCTGGGGTGTCATCCTTGATTCCACCCTTTTCCTTCCATTCCCACGTCAAGTCTGTGACCAAATCGGCATTTTTCCACCTGAGGAACATTGCCAGACTCCGACCGTCACTCTCGGAGTCGGTTGCCGAAACCCTGGTGCATGCGTTTGTCACCACACACACGCTTGGACTACTGCAATGGTGTCCTGTTCGGGGTTCCCACAAAACCCTGGACAGGCTCCAGTATGTCCAAAACTGTGCTGCTAGGGTACTCACACACACAAAGCCGTGGCAGCACATCACTCCCACCCTCATCCACCTACACTGGTTGCCGGTCAAGTCCCGCATCACCTACAAAATCCTCCTCCTCACCTACAAGTCCCTCCATGCCCTTGCCCCCCAGTACCTATCGGACATCCTTCACCCACATGCCCCACCCCGGAACCTGCGGTCCTCAGACTCTGGCCTGCTTACCACCCCCCCCGCACCAAACTGCGAACCTTCGGGGACAGAGCCTTCAGCGTGGCAGCCCCCACCCTCTGGAACGCTCTCCCTGCGGAGATTCGCAACATCCCCACACTCGATGCCTTCAAAGGGGCCCTCAAGACCCATCTGTTTGCCAAGGCTTTCGGCCCCTAAATCGATCTGTTGTTTTGTCTGTCTGACTTTTGTTTTGTTAGGTTTGTTTTTTGCCCTATTACTTGTAAAGCGACCTTGGGTCCCTTGAAAGGCGCTATATAAATCCAAGCTATTATTATTATTATTATACATAAGTGTCCTACACTAATAATACAAAGTTATTATGGTTGTGTACCTTGTGTGCACCGCCTAGTGGTTAAAGCACGTTATTGAATTATTGTTTTTATGTGTTATATTTGATGAAAAAAATATTAAGAGTACATACTTTCATAGGGGGAAAGTAGAAGGTCTGTTATAGAAATATAGAATATAAAAAATCAAGGAGATACTATAAGTGATCTCTACAATAAAACAGTTTAGTGCAGGATGTACAAAGATATTAATAGGCATTTAATAGGCATTGTACTTATATGATTCTGGCATTGTACTTATATGATTCTGTTTTCTTCAAGGTTGTGTCTTCCTGGTCGAATGTACTTATTGTAAGTCGCTTTGGATAAAAGCGTCAGCTAAATGCAATGTAATGTAATAGGAGGAGGTGCAAAACAGAAAAACGAATTAACCTTTATTTAAACATTAAATAATACTTTAAGTTAAGGTCTTCTTTTAAATAAGAAAAAAGCTTTGGGGGTATCTATCTACAGATAAATATTAAGCCTGACAAAGTACTTAACGTCTAATTTATTGCTTTCCTGCAATGTTAACTATGTTGAAGCACTTATTTTAACTGATATTATACATTTTAATTATACTCTTATGTATGTAGATAGAATAGGAAATGTGCAGAATATGACAGTTTAATGGTGGAGGTACACACATATTGATAGATGTCTTGTAATGCCTGTTGAGGAACCTGTGACCCAAGATTTTCATTCATTGCATAACTACACCGTAGTTGTGTATGATATGTCCATAAACCTTAGAAAATCTTTAAATCTTGAAAGGGATGTGCAAAAAAGCCATACAAGGAATCTGGGTGTGATCCTAGATAACAACCTGTCCTTCACTGCAAACATCGCTGCTACAACCCGTTGCTGCAGATACACGCTTTACAACATCAGGAAGATTCGTCCCCAGCTGACCCAGAAAGCCACGCAGGTTCTGGTCCAGGCTCTCGTCACCTCACGCCTAGACTACTGCAACTCCCTCCTGGCTGGTCTACCTGCATGTGCCATCCGACCTCTGCAGCTCATCCAGAATGCAGCGGCTCGTCTGGTCTTCAACCTCCCTAAATTCTCCCACACCACTCCGCTCCTCCGCGCCCTTCACTGGCTTCCAGTAACTGCTAGAATCCACTTCAAGACACTGGTACTTACGTACCATGCTGCGAATGGATCTGGCCCTTACTACATCCAGGACATGGTTAAACTGTACACCCCAGCACTTGCACTCCACTCTGCATCAGCCAAACGGCTCGCTGCACCCGCACTGCGAGGGGGACCCAAGTTCCCATCAGCAAAAACACGTGGGTTTGCTATCCTGGCTCCAAAATGGTGGAATGAGCTCCCCATTGACATCAGGACAGCAGAAAGCTTACACACCTTCTGGCGCAGACTGAAAACTCATCTCTTTCGACTCCACTTCGAGCGATAGAACTACTAACAAAGCACTTATATACTAATAAAGGACTGGCTTATCTATAGCCAGTTGAGTAGCACTTGAAATGTTTGGCTCTATGAAACCTGATGTACTTATATGATTCTGTTTTCTTCAAGGTTGTGTCTTCCTGGTCGATTGTACTTATTGTAAGTCGCTTTGGATAAAAGCGTCAGCTAAATGCAATGTAATGTAAAAAATGTAATGTAATATACAGTCTTTAATTAACTATTCGTAGAGAATAACGAGTAATGAATATACTTTATTACTCGTTTCCATTCATGTCAATTGCAGATAAATGTTTAGTCTTCTCAAGCACCAACTATCAAATATCTCTCCTGATTGTTGGCACTTGACAATCCCCTTCCCTGAATTTTACTCGGGTGTAACTAAAGTCTGATTTAAGGGTTGTTTATATTTCACATCATTAATCACAATCTGCAAAGTAACTCAAATAATTGTAGTGGAGTAAAAATACCAGGTTAACCTCTGAATTGTAGTGGAGTAGAATTACAAAGTAACAATGAGCTGTCATATATTAATGCTGCACATTATGGATACAAGCGATTTTCACCCATTTATTAATTATATGTTTTTAAATTTGATAACACAATGTGTTTAATACTGGCAACTTCTAATTGTGGGAAAAACGAAAACGTTCAGTAGAGACGTCCCATACAGCATTTTACGCTCGGCGTAACCTTGGCGCACTGCCACTCCAACATCCAATCCCAGAGCTTGAAGATTAATCACGGGGACTGTAGTCCTAAACGATAGCTGGGGATTATGGGTAGTGTAGTGTCTTCGACCATCCTAACTCCTAGAGGCCTACGTCTGTTTCCGGTTATTTTTATTTTTAAATTCAGTTCCTCACGGACGCCAAAAAAGCCCGAGATCATGGAATTAAACCAATAAATAAAAGCAAGGATAATTGTGTGTTATTGGTGAGTAAATAACAGTGTGTTATTTTGAAAAGAATAACAAATTAGAAGGAAAAAAAGATTAAAAAAAACAGATTTCAGTATTCTAAGGCTCTGAGCCCCATTTATTTTCCTCACAGACGGCAACAAAAGTCCGAAATTATACGATTTAAAATAAAAGCAATAATTTGATATTGAGTAAGAATATGTTTTTATGAACCACACAGCTTCCGGTCTTCCACGACCCGACCAGAGAAAAATACGTGCTGCAGGCACAAAACACATTACCAGTAGAAATACATTGCTTTTAAAATCGTGCTGTGCAACACGAATCAATAGATTAAAAATCGTGTTGGTGAACACGAAATGCCATGAGACTGGGTTGGACTGTCAGACAGTGAATACATTACAGCGGACGCTGCCGTGTGAGCTAACGGGAGAATAAACTCCGGTGGAAGAGCAGCACTGCAACGGTCGGTAAACGCCGCTGAAAAACATTAATAAACAATGAACCATGGCACTCTGGAGAAAAGTATAAGGTTGGAGAAGTAGTTATTTAATTTAATCTGGCTTCGTGTGATTAAAAGCAACACGATCATCGACCCGACGCAGTACCCCATTGTTGTTGTAGTTAGCGACGTAAACACCAGTCGGGCTCTGGGCGGTGTGAACAAAACGGGCTGAAAAGAAAAACCGGTTCCGAACCAGAAGAGCGCAAGAGGAGCTAGAGCGGGAACCGCGTTGGTGTGAAAGGGGAATTCCAGGATTAGAGAGTGGTGGAACAGACTGGGGGGGGGGGGCAGAGAGGAGTGGGGGGTGAGAGAGGGGTCGTCCATTTCCCATTGTTAGTGTAATACACAGAGAGACACCAGCTCTAATGGGGATGCTGCAGGCGTCGATTACACACACTTTCTGCAGCTCAAAACGTGGCAGGTTAGATATCTCATGTAGGCGTGTAGAAAACGACGGGAAAAAAAATCAATGCACTTTGAAAGTACCACTGTGCCCTATCACACTGCTCAACAATGTTTATACTTTAAATGCATGGGACTGTGTGTGACTCACCCCTCTTTGGCTTACACAATCCAAAAGTACCTTGTACTGAAGGCACCACTAACCTTAACAAAGCATAGGTGCTGCTCCATCTAAAGCTGCAGCTGCTCTACATAAACTGTCATCAACAGGATTTAGAGGGATGGAAAACATGTATGACACTGACTGACCGTCTTTGGAACACTTGTACAGTACACACATACCCAATGTGCATGGTCGGATCACTGAATGGAGATCTATGGGCAGAGTCTCTATGAACTGACATTATTTCTTGTTGGAAAGTCCATCTTACAACCACAAAGTTACACAAAAGGACCAGAAAGGGGCACAAAATAGTAATAATTTGGAAATAGTGGCTACCTGTATTTTTTACAAATGCAATCGAAAAGAAAAATAGACATGCACTGCAGCCAACCGTTTTGTATCTCATAAAAGAATGCAGGCCCTAAAGCGAACCCTGACATACTGTTAGCATGGCGCTTGTGGGTGATAGTGTGAGCATTTAGCACAGCCTGTATGCTAATGGTCGACGCATCTCCACTTCATCCCACTGTACAAAACGCAGTCTGCACAGTGTGGAGAGGAGCGATGACTGAGAGCTGAAAACATGATTATATAAATCCTCTTTGTAGCCCTTTGAATATCTCAATCTAACCCAGCAACAAGAATAAATAAGTCTTTATTTGTACGACAGCAGTCTGATATGATACACTATTTTCTTTTTGTTCTTATTTTATACTGTCCATTTCTCCTCCTTTCTGACCTGTGCATACATGTAGGGCACATTGTATTAAATAAAATATAAATCATTAAAAGGACATAGTTTATAATTTGTAGCTCTAACCTTTACTTTGCTACACCAGGTGGTCATGGCATCACACACACACACACACACACACACACACACACACTTAGTCTGAGAAGTGTTGTGTATATATGTAATGCAGGGCAAGGGTTACATTGATGGCCAATCTTGCACGTTTTTTCCGATTTGGATTTACTTGTCTTTGATATGATTTTAAACTTGAATAAATACAACATTAGCTGCACAGGTTTCCTATTAAATGCCTGTTACATTTTAGTATTATAGGTACCTCACAATGAGTGTGAGGTTTTTCTCTAGCACATGGTTGATCCCTGTTGGCGGGGCCTTTGCTGAGGACTCCTGCCCTGGAGCAGCCTGTCCACCTCAGTGCCTGCTGAGAATGTGTGGGAGGAGAAGGGGGGGTGGCAGATTAACAGGGTACAGCGGAAGGTCAGTTGACGGAGGTTAAGACTGGAGCCACACAGGAACGGTAACGCAAACGTACCGAATTAAAAAAAACTTCCGTCCACACACAACAGGCACCAGAAACGTGTCCGTCCACACGAGACCACTCGAAAGCGCTGGAGACGCTGTAGTACATATGCTGGGCCTGTAAGTGGTGCTGTACTTCTACCACAAAATACAACAAAAGCAGCGAAGAAGACTTCCTGCGCATGGTTGTCCCAGTGCCCCCACACTCAGTGTTCTGTGAGCCCTGCAGCCTGCCTGTCCTGGTTAACCTGGCGCTCCTGCAGTAAATATCTTTATTAAATGTATTTTTAAGATTTTGCTAAAGTTATATCTCATGTGCATGTTGGGTTCAACACTGGCGTGTATGGTAGAAAGAGAGAGATAGCTTACAGCATTCTCATTCTGTAAGCCGCTCCTCTGAGAACTTTCTCAGAATCGCTTCTCAGGAGGGAACCCTTCACCCCCACACGCGAATCAGCCACCTGAAAACAAACTCAGAAATACACACACCTAACTAAACCCAACCATGGATTTTGAGTATCTTTACACCCAAAGCCAATCATGCTCTGATCCCAATGTGGTGTATGGGCTTCCTTTCTTTCAGACTACAGCTAGACATGCCATGCTTGCACCTTTTTATGTTACATTCCTTTAAAATAAAACTGATAAGAGTCTTCTAATATCCCCCCATAACAGTACTAACAGAATATTTGAGTGTGTCTAAGATGTTAATAAGACACGGCGGTGAAACAGACATTAGGAGGGGGTTTAGTAAAGAGGTCTGACTCTGAATAGAGGGAGGCTGAGCAACAGCAGCCACAAGCCAGTCCAGAACACTGTGTTCTATAGGAACATGAACACACCAGTGACGTAACGTGTGTGTTTAATACTGCTGAGTCTGGCTGGAGGAGCCATTATCAGTGAGCTGGAAAAGCCCCTGTCACACACACATGCACACACAGATAATTCTGACATCTGCTGTTTCCCAATGTTCTGGTGACTCTAACAAACTGAACACGGCACAAATGGTTTTAAAGCTTTAACATCTGAAGCCAAATTCACAAAAATTGAAGAGTTCTATTTCAGTAGGGATTTATGTAAATTCTCAAGCAACTTTGTCCAAGGAATACACATTTGAGTACTAACTATCTGGCAGCTGTATTAAAGTCGACCAGAAACATTATTATTATCCCAGCACAATCCAGTCCAAAACGTGTCATTAACTCACTGGCATTCAGCTTTTGGAAAATATCTGTCCTAACTCTTTCTTTTTTGTATTTGTCCTTGAGTCCGTTCCCTTTCAATTTTGTTTTTATTGAGTCAGGCACAATGAGTTTACATTTATACAGTCAATATGTTTCCCTTCCCCCCCCACCCCACCCTCCCCTCCCGGTCCTAGTTAGGAAAGTAAATAAATAAATAGATACATATATAGGTACAAATAAAGTAATGTAAAAGATAATATTAATACAATTAATAGATAAGGAAATAAAGAATAATAACTATAATACATGTACCCATATACTCACATATGTATACCCACATATACACATACACATATATATATGTACATACCTACACATACATACACGTACAGTGGGGCAAAAAAGTATTTAGTCAGCCACCAATTGTGCAAGTTCTCCCACTTAAAAAGATGAGAGGCCTGTAATTTTCATCCTAGGTAGACCTCAACTATGAGAGACAGAATGAGAAAAAAAGAATCCAGAAAATCACATCCAAATATTTTCTATGGGGTTGAGATCTGGAGACTGGCTAGGCCACTCCAGAACCTTGAAATGCTTCTTATGAAGCCACTCCTTTGTTGCCCGGGCGGTGTGTTTGGGATCATTGTCATGCTGAAAGACCCAGCCCCGTTTCATCTTCAATGCCCTTGCTGATGGAAGGAGGTTGTCACTCAAAATCTCACGATACATGGCCCCATTCATTCTTTCCTTTACACGGATCAGTCGTCCTGGTCCCTTTGCAGAAAAACAGCCCCAAAGCATGATGTTTCCACCCCCATGTTTCACAGTAGGTATGGTGTTCTTTGGATGCAACTCAGCATTCTTTCTCCTCCAAACACGTCTAGTTGAGTTTTTACCAAAACGTTCTATTTTGGTTTCATCTGACCATATGACATTCTTCCAATCCTCTTCTGGATCATCTAAATGCTCTCTAGCAAACTTCAGACGGGCCTGGACATGTACTGGCTTAAGCAGGGGGACACGTCTGGCACTGCAGGATTTGAGTCCCTGGCGGCGTAGTGTGTTACTCATGGTAGCCTTTGTTACTTTGATCCCAGCTCTCTGCAGGTCATTGACTAGGTCCCCCCGTGTGGTTCTGGGATTTTTGCTCACCATCATCTTGATCATTTTGACCCCACGGGGTGAGATCTTGCGTGGAGCCCCAGATCGAGGGAGATTATCAGTGGTCTTGTATGTCTTCCATTTTCTAATAATTGCTCCCACAGTTGATTTCTTCACACCAAGCTGCTTACCTATTACAGATTCAGTCTTCCCAGCCTGGTGCAGGTCTACAATTTTGTTTCTGGTGTCCTTTGACAGCTCTTTGGTCTTGGCCATAGTGGAGTTTGGAGTGTGACTGTTTGAGGTTGTGGACAGGTGTCTTTTATACTGATAACGAGTTCAAACAGGTGCTATTAATACAGTTAACGAGTGGAGGACAGAGGAGGCTCTTAAAGAAGAAGTTACAGGTCTGTGAGAGCCAGAAATCTTGTTTGTTTGTAGGTGACCAAATACTTATTTTACCGAGGAATTTACCAATTAATTCATTAAAAATCCTACAATGTGATTTCCTGGATTCTTTCCCCCCATTCTGTCTCTCATAGTTGAAGTGTACCTAGGATGAAAATTACAGGCCTCTCTCATCTTTTTAAGTGGGAGAACTTGCACAATTGGTTGCTGACTAAATAGTTTTTTGCCCCACTGTACGTATGTATGTACGTACGTAAATGTTAGTGTCTTAAGTTCAGGTATGTAGGCTATCACAGAGCCCCAGACAGATTAGTAGTATTCTTCTACGTGCTAATATAGATGCAAAGGCTATACTGTCCTTAGTTTTCCTCCTCATCATTCGGTGGCCAGGAAGTACTCCAAGGCCTCAGTAAGGTATTTGAAAATGCTTGTCCAGTATCCTTGTAGGCGAGGACAAGACCAAAACATATGAGCCAGGAATGAGTCCTAAAACCCAGAATTGATTTGTTATTTTAGCACTTTCAGCTCCCTTGTTAAAACTATTGTTTTTCGTTTTTCTGCCCAACAAAACATGTAGGTATTATAAATGTCTGTTCGCCAAAGATCCTATTTTCTGCAATATTTTTTAAATTCAATGGAAAATCCATTGCTTTTGGCTGAGTGAGCCCTTGCAATGTTAACTCCTGGGTTGGCCTACAAAAATAGGTCATCACCAAACCACTTTAGTGGGTCTAACCAGATCCTTTCAAAAAGCTGCTAGCTTGCCCGGTGTGTTTACTAACCTTAGCCATGTTCTTTTATCTTCACTTATCATGATATTCTACTTCCATAATGATCACTTTTTAGGGAGTACATTTGGACGGAGGATTGAAGGGACAGACTGTCAGTGTTGCCAACATGGCGTCTTTCTCGCTAGATATAGCCACCTTTTGAGCTAATGCTGCTAGTTACTTTAATAGGGAAATCATTTTCTTGTTAAATCTAGCTTACTCTTTCTGGCTTCTCAAATGTCACCTACCCAGGCTTTACATTTGTGAGTAGTGTGTTATTGTTTCAGATTGAAATGATGGACAAACCAAGAATGTTATATGTAACAGTATAGCAAATGTGTACACAGATTATTCATCTGACCTTATTACTACTTTTCTCTTTTGTTTTCACATTTCTTTAAAAAACAACTATAGAGGGTATGTGAATGTCACATAATTACATCGTTACCATGGTCAATGGGGTACCTACTGCTGAAATGATAAAGAGCTGGTGTTCAACACACTGCAGGATCAACAGATGTCTTTGCTGAAGACTAAAGACTTTGAGAGTTGCTGACTTTAAGGGTTGTTTCCTACTGAGGAGTGTACAGTAGTGGAAGCTGTGTGTGTGTGTTGCTGCTGTGTAGTAGCAGGTCATTTGGTGGGACTCCAGCTCCCACTGAGGGACCATCTGGACCACTACACTGAGTCATTAACCTGTTTTAAGGTCTCAGGCTCGAAAATGACATTCCCAGAACAAATGACCATATCTTCACTTCTAAAAGGGTTAAATTAATAATCTTTTTTCTCAAAGCAATGATAAACCTGTGAGTTGGATGTAGAAGAGTCAGAATCAATATAGATGTTTTTTATTTTAAAGTAAATTCAGATTGAACACAAGAGATGAGTTCAGCTGGTAAAAGAATGGAATTTGATCAAGATTCAAACCAGGAAAAGCTACGCAGTGGTAACAACTGAAAGGAAAATGAAAAAAAATGAAAAGTTGAAATGTGTAAAACCACACAGGTGACCGGAGAATGAGTAGAATCAGTTAGGGGTTGACACTGCACCTTCATGCATGGGAAGGTGACCATTTATTCTGTTAAAGGATGTCATTGTCGGGTCCTCTGCTTCACTTCTAATGTCCGACAGTCAGTGATGACTGAAGTATGCCTCAAAAAGGAGGTGTGGTTATAGTGGCAGAGCTAGTGATAAGAGTATTTTAACCATTACATTACAAATGAAGCTAATATAATTAATAGATAAGTAATGGCTGCTGTACATTGATGTTAAAGGCGGTGATAAAAGGGAAATGCCATGTATAGACACAGGAAGTGGAAGAGCACCCTGTGAACTCATCAGGTGAACTCCCATCAACCATGACGCATGCTGGTGTGTCGTTCTGCGAAATGTTCGGCCATTATGGACTGAGGAGTATAATAAATACAGGCTGATAATAATTTATTTCCTAACTCCTTATATCTTACTGCCAGGAAATAAACAGGATTGCATCAGGGCCTCTGTTCCTGTGTTTATTTTATTTTTAGTTTGGGATTTGCTAGATTTTAGATTTACTTTGACTAAGGGACCCTGCTTTATCTTGAGTAAAGGTATCATTAGCGATGTACGCACTGGTTCTGATGTAGAATAATGTCAATAAACCGATCATCGCTCAGTCATTTGAATCATTGACACTTTAACAGTTTGTCATTTGTGTTTCTTTTACTGACAGCTGTGAAACCCACTGACAACCTGCAGGACCTGGAGGAGAAGGGGGAAGAGCCGAGCTCCAACAGCCAATAGCTGAAGCTGAGAAGCAGCCAATGGGACAGCTCCAAACAGGTAAAAATGTGTCTATTTACTAACACTAATAAAAACAAGATGATGTAGCATGAAAAAACGAACAAACAACATCTACCGTTCCTTAAGTCTAAAAAGACATGTTAGTTTCATAACCATGACATAATAATAACTGAACAAATTAATATTGTAATAATAAAGAAACTAGTATTCATTCTTCAAAGTGAATGGATTTATATTGCAGCATACCTCCCTCTACCTTTATTTCATCTTTTGCAGATTTTTTTGGAAGCTTAGCAAATAACTTTGTTTAAACACTAAAACGTCTCTAAATATGTTTTCATTATGTACTGTTGTTAAAATACAGTTTATGCTGGTTCCAGTCCATAGTGCCAGTTCCGGGTAGTATATTGACCCTGCAGCACAAAAATGAAACGTTCATTGTGTCCAAAGTTGCAAACCTTTTTATCTGATCACCTTCCATAGTACCATTAACTTAGTGGCACAGTGATAGTGTGAAGGTCAGCCATGCTGTCGGTGGTGTTGTTCAGTTCTCTGTGTTGGGTGGGAGCAGCAGGCCAGCAGTGGAGAGGGGGGTTGCCAGATGTAGAGGACTGAGCCTCAACAGCCTTCACTCGCTCTGGAAACTTTAACAGACTGAGTCCAGAGGTGGAATGGGATTAGAGCATCTTAGAGGTTGTTCCAATGGAAAAGGGTTTTGGATTCAGCAAAAGGAAATGTACTTACTGTCATTTGGCTTATGTGTGGCACTTAATATGTTCTTTTGCACCAACATAATGCAAGTGAAACAGGGGAATATGGAAGAGCAAACTAAGACTGATACTGTTATAGACAGTGGAGAGAAAAATCTAATGTCTGTCACTGTTACTTTCTAATATAAACACATCACATGACCAATTAAGATAAGATGGACCTTTATTGATCCCCGTAGGGAAATTCAGGTGTTATAGTAGCAACAGAATAAGAGAGAACACATGAGAATATACATAGGGATAATACAATTTGTTTTAAATGTAGTTAAAGTATGAATAGAAATAACAAAAATAACACATATTCAAGGTGAATATACGTTTATACAGATAGGTGAACAAGGTTCATTAATAAGTGAAGACACTTTTTCTAAATGACTTCGATCATTCTGATCTGGCATTTCTTGTTTCTTGTCTGACATACACAGATACTTAATGATGATAAATATCTTCTCTGAGAGTCGACCTGTTTTTGACTTGTAAAACAACAACTAATAACCTGAGTGTAAGTGCACACCATTACAGTGAGCCAGTTGCAGGTTGTATTGTGTAAGCTGACTCTTTGGAATGACTCACTAGTGTAGTTATTGAGAGCTGAATGCTGCGCTGCTTTAAATAGTGCTGCCGCAAGGAATCGTGGGAAGGCATGATCTCCTTTTCTTAATATGAGAAAGGAACTTCAAAGTGCATTACTTTAGCATCTAGAGAATGTAAACAGCTCCTATCCTAGCTGTCTTATATATCCGGGGCATTTCACTCAAAGAAATACTATTGGACCCGGAGCCCATAACTCATATTTCACCAGCGCTGCCTAGTTTGAGTTTGATTATATTTGAGTTCACTGGCAGAGATGCACACTGCGTTAGAAACGCCTCACATCCACCACCAAGTGGGACAAGGTTTCATTCATGTTATCACTATACTGTATATATCTCAAGTGCTGTAGGTCTATAACCAGAAGTCTGTAAATATTCATATGTAAAAAGACCACTGGCTGAATGAAGTACCTCACCGATATGGATGTGTATCAGTCAGTGGTGGAAGAAGTACTTACAGTGTAAAGATACTGTTACAAGTACAAGTCCTGCATTCGAATATTAATGAAGTAAAAGAACAAAAGTATTGGCAATTTGGCATCAAAATATACTTAAAGTTCCAAAAGTAAAAGTACTCATTATGCATGTCCCATTTCACAAAAATATTTATAATAAATTACTGGATGTATTTATTTTTTAGCAATGTGTTCATCATAGCTGGTACTATGAGCTACTTTTTGTGACTTTATTTACTGCTGCTGGCTATTTAATTATAACTATATAGCATAGTTTATTTCTGAGTTTATTTAGATTTTGTGTTTGCTAATAGTGGGAATCTGTAAAGTAACTAATATTATCAAATTAAAGGTGACCTATCATGCAAAATGCACTTCCTGATGTCTTTTATACATACACGTGTCCCCGGTGTGTAAGGAGACTCACAAAGTGTCAGAAAGTAAAACCCTCTCTCTTTTCCTCCTTACCCTAATCTCTAAAAACGGGGGAACAACGGAGCTGATCCAGATTTCTGTCCGATGTGATGTAATGTCTGAAATGTGGGCTGGCTTTACACCCACGGCCCTATCAGAAATGTTGCTATCAGAAACCATGCGCAACGTGTTCTGGAAGTGACATTAGCAAGCATCGCTAACACTCAGAGCTCACATAACTGATTTTAGGTTAGTTGAAAGCAATAATATTAAGTTTAAATAGATTCAACTTAATATTATTGCTTTCGAACACCCTAATACAGTTGTGTGAGATTTGTTGACATACTATAATACATTTAGTTAAAGTCAACGTTTCAGTTTTCTCAGTGTGGTATCAATATCTATTTGTGTTAGTATAGCATCTTGGTTTTTTCATCCAGGCTTTTGTAAATCTGTATTTGAGCTCAGCCAGGTTGTTATAGAGGAAAGCTCCCCCTCTCTGACCCATGATGCATCAGGTGGGAATGTGCAGTGCTCCTGCTGCTCGGAAGGACTCGCTTTCCCAGCAGGACCCTCAGCTCAGCATGCTGCTAACACAGGAAATAGAAAGAGCTGGAGGGTCTGTGTGTTTGTGTGTTTGCTATTGATTTTTGGCTGCATGCCCAGAGATGATACATGGAAGAGAAACATAAAACAAGAGGAAATGGAAGAAGTGGAGAGAGATGGTGACATGTTTGTACAACTAGATGCTAACTCATGGATGAACCGGGTCATTTCAGTATATGATCCCGGCCAATTACCATGAAGCGTACTGAGAGTTCAGCCATTGATGTTTCATTTATCAATGCATTCAATGTGTGCCCTTCTCTGGTGAGGCAGAACAAAGGCTGACAGATCTGACCCTGGAACACACACAGCAGCCCATACACGGCTGTATATCTCCTATCCACAGTTCACATTATAGTTTTATTCCACTCATGGCAATTATTTGAAGACCAAACATGAACACATAAGCAGTGTTTTAGCCCATGATGGAAAGGAGCAGGGAGAAGAAAGTCTTATTTGACCCCTTACTCAAAAATCAATGGTCTGTCAATCACAGCTGCTTACAACCAACAGTAACAGTAACATGAACCCGAAAACACAATCAATAGTCAACACAAGAATCTACCATCAGAGAAACCTGACATCGTCTGTCTAGTTCATCTTTCTTTATACATTTTCTTAGATGTTCATAAACCCCACAAAATCTTTGAAAGAATTCCACAGTCTAACCCAACTACAGGGATACACATCTGCTTTAAAGGGCACAATCATTCTGAAAGGTAGATTTCCTCTGATGTTGCTCATCCTGTGCATTTAAAACAAATCATTGTTGCACATTTTATGATAGTATTCTGTTTTTTGCTTTATGCACAACTACTGAAGTCTGTTCTTCAATTCAATCTTTAAGTTTCAACAGCCGTTTCACTCATTTCATGAATGCTACGTGCTAACACAAAGACATCAAAAAGAGAGTGTTTAAAGAGTTAAACCATGCAGTCTGAGGACTTTGGATTCCCATCTCAGCTGTAAACACAATAATAAGACATTACAATCCATAAAGACAGAGATGAACAACAGCCAAGTGTTCTCTGGGAGAGGAAAGGCCCCGGGCTGGAACACTCTCTCATGACTCCCAAGTGAGAGAGGGGGAGAGTGGTGGTGATACTTAGCTTTGGTTTTTGACAGCAAGACGAGCATAGAGTGTTTCTCCTGTCTGCCAGACCATGATGTGAGTGAATTCAGTATGACATGTACAGGTAGGGAACAGAGACCAACATCTGTAGGAGACATCTGAGTAGACAAGAGATTTGCTGTTGCACCTTTTCTCTGTTTGATACTGCTTATTCAGGAAATGAGCAGGACACATGTTCCTAATCCAAATGGGTGTGTGTGTGTGTGTGTGTGTGTGTGTGTGGTGTGTGTGTGTGTGTGTGTGTGTGTGTGTGTGTGTGTGTGTGTGTGTGTGTGTGTGTGTGTGTGTGTGTGTGTGTGTGTGTGTGTGTGTGTGTGTGTGTGTGTGTGTGTGTGTGTGTGTGTGTGTGTGTGTGTGTGTGTGTGTGTGTGTGTGTGTGTGTGTGTGTGTGTGTGTGTGTGTGTGTGTGTGTGTGTGTGTGTGTGTGTGTGTGTGTGTGTGTGTGTGTGTGTGTGTGTGTGTGTGTCCTTAGTAAACTAGAAGCATATGGCCTAGTTCAGTGCTCAAACAAAACATGTGACAGCATACAGATGTAGCACCTCATTTCAGACTCCAGCTTACAGCTTCCTGCCTACGACCTGCCTAAGATCAGTATCGAGGAATGTTAAGCCCTCCCACTATTTTTCCAAGAGGGCGTTGCAAGATTTTCAATTTCAGGTTTTAACCAGGAGATGGCACTTCATTCACAAATACAGAAAGACAAGTTTCATGGACTTGCAGTTGTGTTTTGAAGAACATTTGAACACATCAATATTTTAGATCAAATAAAGTGTATCTAATCTTGTAATTCAATAATATGTGACCCGCTCTATCGAAATCAGTCGGAAGTCGCAACGGCTCATTTCAAAATAAACGTGGATTTACGTAAAAATCAATTTTTTCAGGGTTCGGGTGTTTTGTTTGATTTTAAACAAACAAAGTCTTGGCTTTCAGAATATGAAACTTTTATTTCCAAAATCACACGATAAATACATGTTTGAAGCTTGTAAAGGGACGAAGACAGGCACCTCTCACTCGCAATCTGCTCTTCCGCAGCACCGCCCCCCCTCCCTCCGGCTGACATTATGAATGTAAGAGTATAGTAATCATAGATAACACGGCAGGGTCCGTTACATTTTGATTTCATCTGATTTCAATTAAACAAAGTCTTGGCTTTCAGAATATTAAACTTGTTTCGGCAAATCCAGATGATAAATACAGCTTTGAAGCTTCGGCATAATTACAAGCGGAGAACGGAGTAATTCAACGTCACTGCAGGCATAACAACAGCCGGTGTTTCTCGTGAGGGTTTTCCCCGGGAAACAAACACAATACACACAAACGCAAAATTACACAAACACACACACGTATACACACACACTCGCGAGCTTCCCCTCCAAACGAAAATATCTTCCCTCTGTAGTATTTTGATCATTTGCTAATAACCAATCAGATCGATGGATTCCAGAGAAGAGAACACTTTTTAAAGGCCTTTTTCTCAAAATGATGACTCGGTGACAGTCATTATATAATGTGACATATTTCGCTCAATATTTGGAGTACAAAAACAATCCTGATATCATTAGAAAGCTAGGAATCTCCTCTTTCCAACAGCGTATACAACTCAAAATGTGTCTTCGGGTCAATGCGACTGATTTCGATGGAGCAGGTCACATATATAGTCTTCATATATTAAATAATAATAATGTAAATGTTTACATTACACTTCTTTATTTGTTATGCTCATACTTTTACCTTTACAATCGTTTGCTTTAATATGCAGTATATGTTTTGTATATTTTTGTGTTTGCTTCCTCCTGCTCCCTTTCGGACACATACTGTATGATTTATTATTAATATGAAGATATTATTAAGATAAGATGTTACTTTATTGATTGAACATTTTAGTTTAGAATGTGCTGTCCCACGGTAATTCAGAAGGCTCACAGGTCACATTCCGACCATTATTTAAAACAATAGGTGCTTTCACACCGTCTACAGTTTGATTTGTATAGAGGGAGCTCTGTGGCTGAATGGCCAGCGATTAGGTGTGGCGCATTTATCATAGGTGATCAGAGCCAACTGCCTGCCATCAGATTTTCTGCTCCCAGTCTGTGGAATGCTCTCCCCGACCAAATGAGAGCACCACAGACCGTGGAGGCTTTTAAAAAAGGCCTCAAAACCCTTCTCTTCAAAAGAGCCTTTGCCTAGACCTTTTTATATCCCTTTTATTTATTTTTTATTTTTGTATTGCTTTTTTTTTTCTTAATTCTACCGTGTTGTGTACTGTTTATTTATACTGTTCTTGTTGTCTACTTGTAGCACTTTGGGATCTGTGATCAGATATGAAGTGCTTTATAAATTGAATCCATTATTATTATTATTATTATTAGATTTTATTTAAAAAACAGGTCTGATTTTAAGACTATTTCTGCGCTCATAAAGAATGATAAGAATAAGAATAATGTGTATTGAACTGGTTTCATTAATTAGTGAGTTTATTTAACACTAGAACCACCAATCGGGTCAATTTGTGTTGTATGTGTGCAATGTAACTTTTTTTCAATAAAATATTAAAGTCTCCCAGTCCGTGACTTTTCCTGAAAGTGTGTTATGTAGCACCCTATGTTGATTTGACGGTGTTAGGTAGGCCTATACAAAGCCCTCAACAATCAGGCCCCCCCCTACCTCACAGACCTGCTGCACCACCACGCCCCTTCCCGCTGCCTCCGCTCATCAGAAGCCAACCTCCTATCCATCCCCACCCACACCAATCACCGGACCTGGGGGGACAGAGCCTTCTCCGTCGCTGCCCCCTCCCTCTGGAACTCACTCCCCCAACCCATCAGAGACTGCACTGACCTCACCACCTTCAAAACACTCACAAAAACTCACCTCTTCAATCTGGCTTTTAATGTGTGATTGTTTTTGTATTATTTGACTTTAACTTTAACTATATATTTATTTGTTGTTCCTTCCTTTTCTTTTCCCTTCACTATATCTGTAAAGCGTATTTGAGCAGCTGTAAAAGCGCTAACAAATTAAATCTATTATTATTATTATTATTATACAAAAACCTCTGGCGGTTCTAGTGTTAAGGTAATTAGGTACAGTAGAAGCCCTTTTTTATCAGTAACGAATTTAGCAGTTGAACATAAAAGTCAACTAACTGAAGGTCACTTGCAATGACAGTGTTGTGTCTAACTGTAAGCTTGTCACTCATGCAGCTTTCACACCAGCGCTTTTCCCTTTCTAGCTCCGAGCGGGAGCTTTTCTGGTTCAGCTCCGGTTTCCCATTTCTGCTCCCGCTCTGTTCACACCGCCCAGAGCTGCCGCTGCTGCGTCATGACGTCACCGTTTACGTGCTTGCTTCATAAAATCCAAACCGCACGGAAATCCCTCACATCGACAACAACAACAATGGCCGATTGTATTGAAGCGCTGTTCGCTTTGGTTATCCTCTTATGAAACGAAATGGAAGGCATCGGACGACTTTACAAGGGACGACTTTACTTGGAACTTTACAAACATCACATGCCCCTGCCCCCGCCTTGACGTAAGCGACGCCGCCTCTTAGCTCCGAAGCTCTTGTCTCTAGACCGACAATTTTTTGGAGCTGGAAGTGAACCGGATTCCGGAGCTAAGAGGCGGCGCCTCTGCGGTGTGAACAGGAAAAACCGGTACTTTTCAGGCTCCAGCTCCGAGCCGGAGCTGAAAACGCGTTGGTGTGAAAGGGGCATCAGAGTAACCTACAGTTAATTGCTGGAGAAGAAAGATCAGGGGGGGAGGTCAATAAAAACATTTTCTAAATCCATAAAAACATTTCAATTAATATAGGGAGTCATGTCGTTACTTTGTTGCGAATGTGGCCATGTAATAAGCAGGATAATTTGCAGCGACTTGTTCCTTATGGGGAAAATAACACCCTTCATGCAGCTCAAGATCCCTCCGCTACGCGTTGGGATCCTGATCTGCCGACGAGGCTCCATTAAATTAGGAGTGACAGCCACCACGCCCACACAGACAGGGGAAGGGAAAACACACACAAGGGAGGTGGCTGGAGAATACAACCACCACAAAATTAGGATTAAAAAATCGAGAGCCGGGCTGCATTTCCTCCCGTTCGTTTTTTTCGACTGAACAACATTATTTTGTTAAATAACAACATGGTGATGTTTTGTAAATGATTACATGTCTCTTATTTAGCACAGAGTATGATATCCGTGACATATGGATCTTAACAAAGTTCCGCTGTACATCCAGCGTACTGTATCTGACTTTATTTCACATGAGCTCCAGTGTGGAACCCCATTGCATCAATGATCCTTTGCAGCTGGCTTCATAATAATTACATTTATTTATCACGGGGGAGGTCTCAAGTCAAGCTGGAGGTTTTCCCTTGAGCGAGGGCAGATCACGTACCAATCACGGCCCTCGCGTTTCAAACTGTCTGAAATGAAGCGCTACATCTGTAGGAGTGGGTGCAACGTTTATCATCTATGACTTCCAATATTTTCACAATCGCCCCCAAACTATTTAAATAACTTTACAACCAGTGAAAGTTGTCTTTGCTCATCTTCAAAATGCTATTACGCTCAGGGGTGCCGTAAGGAGGTGAAAAGTTAGGATGATTCTAAGGGCCCGTGACTGACAGGGGCCCCAAAACATTTTAGAACATTAAGAAAAAAAATATAAGTAACCTTTCATCAATCATCAATAATTAACATTAATATAACGTCAAATTGATGATGTACTCACTAAACGTATGATTAATTTTACTTATTTTCTTAATTATCCAAAGCCTCTGTACACCCCCCTCTATTTACATGTAATGGTTTGGTCCTGCCTCCAAACGCTGTGCAGCACCAGCCCTTTCTAGCAGAGAGACTAGTGAGAGCATGTGAGGAGGGATGCTAGTACTAAGACAAGAGAGAGGGACTAAAGGGCGACAGTATGTCAGCCAGTTTTTCAAAAGAAAAGCTGGGTGTGGTCCATGAGTGGTGGAAATTAGTCTCTTAGCTAAGCGTAGTCCATTATAAATAATAATTGTAATGTTTTGCTGACATTAAAGGTGGGGTAGGTAAGTTTGAGAAACCGACTCGAGATACACTTTTTGTTATATTCCATGGAATGCTCTTAACATCCCGATAGCAATGAATATCTGAAGTGCTCTGACAAAAAATCCATTAAAAAAATCTGTGGAAGCCGTGGCGCTGTAAAAAGCACGACCAATCATCTGAGCCGGCCCGGCTAAAGTAACTGGATGGCCTACCTGCCTGTCAGCCTTCCATCTGTGCACAAACTTATCTCGTGCCCTCATTGGTCATGTGCGCTTTCGTGTGTTGGAGGAGGGGCTCTGTAAGGAAGTGGCAGATTTTTTCCGGTTGTGTATTTTCAAATTCTAGCGCACTCGAGCTGGTTTCTCCAAAATTACCTACCCCACCTTTAAGTACTGCTAATATCTTCACAGAAAATTCAGAGGTTTTTCATTTCACTCCTCTTTTAGCTGACATTTAATAAATGCAGGTACATTTTTAGCAGCTATTCATACTAAACCAGTTGTCCCTCCCCTTGGTGCCAGGACCAACAGATCCATCTCTAGGCTCAGCAGCCCTGTCCCCCCATAAGGCTTTGCAGTCTTGCCATGCTGTCCATTGAAAGCTTGTTGGCTAGAAAACTGGACTTCAAGGACTTGATCAGTGACTTTAGGCGCGTTCACACCGGAAAAAGTCCCTGGGGGTGGATTAGGCAAATGAAGCCGCTGACGTCACTTCTTCTTCTTCTGCTTTGGGTTTACTGGCAGGCTACAAACAACTTCACGGCGTATACTGCCGCCCACAGTCCCCGGCCGGAAGTCCCCGGAGTTGGGGACTGGCTTCAGTAGAAGCTGCTGGGACTCCCAGCAGCCTTCCGAGTAAATCGCCAGAACGCCGACACCTCCTCATCTCCACCGCTCCCATGTTTTATTTTGTGTTGCCATACGTTAGTCTCTCTGCGTTTCTGCGCTGGGCTAATGCTAATGCTAATAATGCTAATGCGAGGATAATAAAATGGCGGCTTCACAAAACTTTTTGGGAGTTTTACGGGGCGTGGTTTGCAATCCGCCCAGCCAATCAGAAATATAGCTCTTTTCTCACAAAAGAGCCGCTCGAAAGTCCCTGCTCTCTAGCAGGGACTTTCGAGGGGGTAAAAAGGTTCTCATGAGGCGCATTCACACTGCGGTACTTTTCCCACAAAGGTTCATGCGAACTTAGTTCATGTGAACTCTTTTATCGCATTCACACCAAAAAGAGCCGGTACTAAAATTAGTTCATGTGAACCTTTTTACCCCCTCGAAAGTCCCTGCTAGAGAGCAGGGACTTTCGAGCGGCTCTTTTGTGAGAAAAGAGCTATATTTCTGATTGGCTGGGCGGATTGCAAACCACGCCCCGTAAAACTTCCAAAAAGTTTTGTGAAGCCGCCATTTTATTATCCTCGCATTAGCATTATTAGCATTAGCATTAACCCAGCGCAGAAACGCAGAGAGACTAACTTATGGCAACACAAAATAAAACATGGGAGCGGTGGAGATGAGGAGGTGTCGGCGTTCTGGCGATTTACTCTGAAGGCTTCAGTAGAAGCTGCTGGGAGTCCCAGCAGCTTCTACTGAAGCCAGTCCTCAACTCCGGGGACTTCCGGCCGGGGACTCCGGGCGGCAGTATACGCCGTGAAGTTGTTTGTAGCCTGCCAGTAAACCCAAAGCAGAAGAAGAAGAAGTGACGTCAGCGGCTTCATTTGCCTAATCCACCCCCAGTGACTTTTTCCGGTGTGAACGCGATCTGTACTTAGTTCATGCGAACTAAAGAGTTCGCATGAACCTTTGTGGGAAAAGTACTGCGGTGTGAATGCGCCTATGAACTAATTTTATTACCGGCTCTTTTTGGTGTGAACGCGATAAAAGGGTTCTCATGAACTAAGTTCGCATGAACCTTTGTGGGAAAAGTACCGCAGTGTGAATACGCCTTTTGCCTGTAAGAAGGCTAGGCGCTGGGCTCTTGGTGAGTAAGGCTGAACAAGGGCTCGTAATAACTGTTAAAGGGCAAGGCTATGGTAAAGATATTGGATCACTACACAGAAAATGCATGATGAGAAAAAGACTGAGAACAGGTAATAGGCTCTGATTTAGCACCACCATCAGGCCTTTTCACTTCCATTTCCGTTTTGTTGTCCGTTTACACTTTAATACCCGCTTATTTTGTAGTTGGTATGTATATTTAATAAAAAAATCTGCTGTTTATGTTATTTTTTTATGTTATAGCATTTTATAAATGATAATATAATAATACTTTATTTTAATTTAAGAGGTCATGTATATTTAAGTTTTTTTATTTTGATTTTTAATGTTCCATTCAAAAATGTTATTAAAAAGGCATGTACTCCATAAAAGATGACTATTGAGGTCTATTGTCAGGAATGTTAGTGTTATATCAAATAGTGAATTCTACTGCAGCAGAATGTTGCACGTCTGCACAGTGTTATAGTTTCACCGCTCAGTGTCAGTAAATATTGTGCAGTTAGTATTGGACTACAAGATAGATGCAAGCCTGTACAGGTGGAGTTATTTAAAGCATCAATGAGTGGGTTGGGTTCTGGAGGTGTTTACAGCATTGTGCTTGGTTGGCGTGGCCTGGGCCTGGTGGTGGGGCCCAATGTGATATCTTTTCATGGGGCCCAAAAATCCCTGGCGGCGCCTCTGATTACGCTTATGAACATCGGATAATCAGGGTTTTCAGAAGTTGAACTTTGTTGGCTTCTTGCTACACTGAGCAGCTTTATACTAAATAAAAGCTACACTGAGTAGATTTTATAAAAAATAAGCCCTGCTGTATCCATTTCTAGGTTTCTCTAGAGTCTAAAAATGACAGCACCATGTGTGAAATAAAGTTGAGATCAGGACAGCCGCACATATTGAGACATGCTTACACATTCCTTCCCTTTTCCTACATCCCCATGCACACCAGTATCTGTCCTGGTGAGAGTATGATATCATATCAGCTGACCAGAAAACTATCTCTGACATTCAAAGTCTACATGATTCAGAGTTTCCTAAAGTTCAGCCTTCAGGCTAGCTACACACGGTGCTAGCTTTTGACTTTGACTCTTTACTTTACAGTGCCCTCCAGAATGATTGGCACCCCTTTAGAAAAATGAGTAAAACAAGATGCAAAAAATGTCTTTATTGGTTTTCCTCATGATATTTAATTCAAATTATTAACACAAATCTAACCTTTAATTGAGGCAACATAATTGAAAGAAACATTACATTCTTATCATGAAACAAATATTTGTCTCAAAAATATGTGTGCTACAATTATTGGCACCCCTTCATTTTATATTTTGTGCATCCTCCTTTTGCCAGGATTACAGCTGTGAGTGTTCTCCTGTAATGCTGATGAGGTGAACACATGGCATCTGAGGCCATTCTTCCATACAGAATCTCTTCAGATCCTTAAGATTCCAAGGTTGACGCTTGTGGACCTCTTCAGCTCATCCCACAAATGCTCTATGGGATGTAGTTCCGGGGACTGTGAAGGCCATGGCAACACCTTTATTCTGTAGTCAGTAAACAATTTTTGTTTAGATTTTGAGGTGTGCTTCGGATCATTGTCCTGCTGGAAGGTCCAACCACGGCCCATTTGAAGCTTCCGGGCAGAGGCTGTTAGGGTTTCATTTAATATCTGCTGGTATTTGATAGAGTCCATGATGCCATGTATCCTAACAAGATGTGGAGGAGATACAGGCGTGGATGAAGCAAAACTTCATGAAACTCAACAGCACCAAGACCGAAGCAATTATAGTTGGCACCCCACACCAGGTTCGGTCATCCACCATCACCACCATCACCTTCTCCGGCCAGGACATTACCCTCTCCTCAATAGTCACCAACCTGGGTGTTAAAATGGACGCCCATCTGACCTTTGAGGCCCACATTAAACAGCTGTGCAAGAACTCCTTTTATCACCTCAGGAACATCGCCAAACTCCGCCCCACACTCACTCTGTCTGACGCCGAAAAGCTGGTCCATGCCTTTGTCTCCTCCAGGCTGGACTACTGCAATGCACTCCTCATCGGGATCCCTAACAAAAGCATCCAGAAGCTCCAATACATTCAGAACAGCGCTGCTAGGATCCTGATGAGAGTGCGCAAATATGATCACATCACCCACATCCTTAAAGCACTACACTGGCTACCCGTGAAACTAAGGATCGAATTCAAGGTCTCCGTCCTCACCCACCAGTGTGTCCATGGAACTGCCCCTCCCTACCTCAAGGAACTCCTCACCCCCCATACCTCCTTACGGACCACCCGCTCCAGCAACTCCAACCTCCTCAAACCCCCCAGGACTAAGCTCCGTACTATGGGAGACCGGGCCTTCTGCTCGGCTGCTCCCAGTCTGTGGAATGCTCTCCCCGACCAAATGAGAGCACCACAGACCGTGGAGGCTTTTAAAAAAGGCCTCAAAACCCATCTCTTCAAAAGAGCCTTTGCCTAGACCCTTTTATATCCCTTTTATTTATTTTTTATTTTTGTATTGCTTTTTATTAATTCTACCGTGTTGTGTAATGTTTATTTATACTGTTCTTGCTGACTACTTGTAGCACTTTGGGATCTGAGATCAGATATGAAGTGCTTTATAAATGGAATCCATTATTATTATTATTATTATTATGTCCAGGGCCTTTGGAAGAAAAACAGCCCCAAATCATCAAAGCTCCACCACCATACTTCACAGTGGGTATGAGGTGCTTTTCTGTATGGCTATCTTTCTGTCTACGCCAAACCCACCTTTGATGTTGTTGCCAAAAAGCTCTATTTTGGTCTCATCTGACCATATAACCCTGTCCCATTCAAAGTCCCAGTAACGTTTAGCAACCCTCCCAAACAATTTGTGGTGATGTAGGTGGCGTCTGATTGTCGTTTTGGAGACTTTCTGACCCCAAGACTCAACTAACCTCTACAATTCTCCAGCTGTGATCCTTGGAAATTATTTTGCCAGTCGAACCATCCTCCGCACTGTGTGTGGTGTCAATGTACACACACATCCTCTTCCAGGCTGAGTCTTAACATCTCCTGTTGCTTTAAACTTCTTAATTATTGCCCTGATAGCGGAAATGGGCATTTTCAACCGTTTCAAGATGTTCTTATATCCATTTTCTGATTTGTGCAGCTCAACAACTTTTCGTTGCAGATCATCACTGTGTTCTCAGGTCTTTCCCATAGTGATGAATGACAAAAGGAATTTTGGCCTGTGTCACCTCATATTAATGTGAAACAGGAAGTCATGGTTGACCAATTAAGAGTTCCTATAATCAAATCAAAATATGACTGGAAATATATATTTTTTTTTAGGGCACTGTACATGAAAGTGAATTAAAAGCTCATATATAGCTACCAACAGAACTTCACACACACACACACACACACACACACACACACACACAGCCTTTGGTGTGTGTGCGTGAAGTTCTGTTAATTTGTAACTGTTAAGTTAATGAAAGCTGCCTCTGTGTCTGCGTGTGTGAGGATACAAATGATATTTTCCCCCAGTATGCTCCTGAGTTTGATTTAAATTCCAAAAGCGAGGTGTGACACACAGATTTAAGAGAATAGATGATACCAACTAGCAAATCACTAACTGCTTTCATATTCATAATTAATATTCCATACATTAATTTTTGTCTATCATCAGCAGCTTCATTTCCCCAGATTAAAACATCCATAATCTCTGTCTGTCTGTCTGTATGTCTGTCTGTCTGTCTGTCTGTGTGGTGATAGTATATTAGCAGCAAGATTCATAAAAGATATAAGAAAAGACAATAAAGTGTTTACATCAGACCTAGATTTACCATCAACCACGGCTGAGTTCATCATGGAGGTCCGTGTTAGAGTAATGCCTGCACCCTAACTCCATAGGAACCTTTGGGAACATTAAATATAACACGTGATGTTCAGAGGTCCAATCTTGAGCTTTTAGAGCCCTCGAGCTGTGTGTGGATGGCACACATCCACCCACACATCAGCTTCACCAGTGAACTGGTAGTGGGGTAGCTGCCAAGAAGGCAAACAGGAATATAATCATGTGTGTCAAAACAAGACCCCAACAAGCATTGTCTAACACTACTGTACCATTTCTTCATATGTGCTGTTTTCTCTGCATACTCTAATGAGGGTTATTATTCTCAAGCGCTTCAAGGCCACAGAGCTGATTTGGCAGACTATGTTGAAACTACTCCTCTTCACACTAAGTTTGAACTTCCATATTCTGATAACTGTTATACTTTCTATAGCTCAAGGACACAGGTGTCTAATAGCCACAGAGCAGTATTTATGGCTGTAACCCCCGGTTACACCCTCAAAGCATCCACAGGGAGTTTAAAGACCTCTGAGCACATACATCTTTGAACAGATAAAAGAGTTACAATTCACCTCCATATAATCAAACGTATTATACGCCCACCTGTAATCATGTGACTTAAGTTCCATGTGTAGGTCATGTGATCACACTGCTTAATTTGCTTCATTTTCAAAACAAAGAGAGAGGAAAGATTCAATCATGTATTTGTTAGCTGCATATGTTGGTAAATCTGGAACCGGATCCAAAATAGAACCCTATTTATCATGTGGCTTTCAGTATTTTGGAAAGGTCAGGTTGCACGGTTAAGAACTAAATGAGCCTGGCAAACGTACTGTTTCCCATGAGTTCAAGGCTAATGGTGAGATAACAGCAACAACTGAATTATTTTAAATATAGAAACCCACAAATTCTGCTGAAAGCCTTGCTGCCAGCATATTCAAAAACTACAACAGGGAACAACTACTGTAGGAGGGAGGAAAACGGACTCTCCACGCTACATGTACTGTAGACACAAACATGGAGCTGGTAATCAGAGTGAAGCAGCCTCCGTTTGAAGGACAGAGAGACTGATGGTGCTGAAAGAGAGCCACTGAGGGTACCTGAAGCTGAGCAACAGGTCCACTAATGGCGCGTTTCCACTGCAGGCCTCGCTCGGCCTCGCTCGGTTTGGTTAGGCCTTATTAGGCCCGGCTCACTTTAATGCTGCGCTTCCATTACAGTTTAGGAACTGGGGTAGTTACTATCGTAACGCAGTGTAGGTGGAGCCGTGACGCCATCTTCAATGAGCGCCCCAAAAAACAACACAGCCGTTAGCTGTTAGCACTCAGAGCTCACAGCTCCTCATATCTGTTCAGAAACTAGCCAAAAGTTAAACAAGTACAAACCACAGACTGCCTGTGTCATGGCGAATACAGTCGCTGGTTTATTTATGTCTGTATAGGCCGTTGTTGTGAGTCTGGACGGTCGGAGCATATACAACGTTAGCTTAGCCAAGCTCCATTTAGAAAGCACGCATTTTAAAGGGTTTTTCGCCTGCCGTCTGTCTGCAGACTTGTCAAAGCATTAATTCATGGTTTTTACTAACCGGTATCAGTATGGTGTTACTTCGGCATCATTTTGAAACGTGTATTACAATTAAATCACGGTCAAATATGTTCATCTTGTTGTAGTTGTAGCCCCCTTGCCAGCCATTCTCTCTCTAGTTTAGCATACTCAGCCCGACTCAGCCTGGTTGTTCCTGGCCCTAGAACCACGATTTAGTCGGGCCAGAAAAAAGGTGAAAAAGTAGCCCCGGGCCAAAACTAGGCCAAGTGGAAACGCAACCAAAAACGGAGCCCGCACGGCACGGCACGCTTAAAGCGAGCTACGCGCTGCAGTGGAAACGTGCCATAACTCTGGTTGACTGCACACTGCTGTGGTCAGCTGCTCTGTTTTTACACTTAAACATACCTGCACTGACTGTTTGTGATTTAGGGAGATGACTAGTTACTGTTTTTCTCTTTTTATTCTTTGAGAACTTTAATCTTGCTCAACCCTTTGAGGCAACACATTGTTTTGTTATCCAGCATTATGCTACACAGGCCAATCAATTACACAGGAATATATTCTGGGTACATCATTTTCTAATGTGCTGTTTTTAAGAGTTGTTTTTTAGCTAAATGCACAGTTATGGCGCGTTTCCACTGCAGCGGGTAGCTCGCTTTAAGCGTGCCGAGCCGTGCGGGGCCCGTTTTTGGTTGCGCTTCCACTTGGCCTAGTTTTGGCCCGGGGCTACTTTTTCACCTTTTTTCTGGCCCCATAAAATCGTGGTTCTAGGGCCAGGAACTGGAGAGAGAATCGCTGGCAAGGGGGCTACAACTACAACAAGATGAACATATTTGACCGTGATTTAATTGTAATACACGTTTCAAAATGTTGCCGAAGTAACAACATACTGATACCGGTTAGTAAAAACCATGAATTAATGCTTTGACAAGTCTGCAGACAGACGGCAGGCGAAAAACCCTTTTTAAAATGCGTGTTTTCTAAATGGAGCTTGGCTAAGCTAACGTTATATATGCTCCGACCGTCCACACTCAGACATAAATAAACCAGCGACTGTATTCACCATGACACAGACAGTCTGTGGTTTGTACTTGTTTCACTTTTGTCTAGTTTCTGAACAGAGTGCTAAGAGCTAACGGCTGTGTTGTTTTTTGGGGCGCTCATTGAAGATGACGTCACGGTTCCGCCTACACTGCGTTACTATAGTAACTACCCCAGTTCCTGAACTGTAATGGAAGCGCAGCATTAAAGTGAGCCGGGCCTAATAAGGCCTAACCAAACCGAGCGAGGCCTGCAATGGAAACGCAGTCCACAGCCATATGGGAGGCTTGTGTTAACACCAGTGTGTTTTCAGCTATGAGCTAGCGTAGGCTAACTTTTTGATAATTGGTGATACAAAGAAAGTACATAGAAGACTGATGGCACCCCATAAGGGGAATCATTCATTTTAGTGTGAAGACTTGGTTAGGGTTAGTGTAAGGGTAAGGGTTAGGGTTAGGCATGTGTTGGTTAAGGTTAGGATAAGTCTCCAGGAAATGCATGTAAGTCAATGTAATGTCCCCTGAAGTGTGTGTGTGTGTGTGTGTGTGTGTGTGTGTGTGTGTGTGTGTGTGTGTGTGTGTGTGTGTGTGTGTGTGTGTGTGTGTGTGTGTGTGTGTGTGTGTGTGTGGTGTGTGTGTGTGTGTGTGTGTGTGTGTGTGTGTGTGTGTGTGTGTGTGTGTGTGTGTGTGTGTGTGTGTGTGTGTGTGTGTGTGTGTGTGTGTGTGTGTGTGTGTGTGTGTGTGTGTGTGTGTGTGTGTGTGTGTGTGTGTGTGTGTGTGTGTGTGTGTGTGTGTGTGTGTGTGTGTGTGTGTGTGTGTGTGTGTGTGTGTGTGTGTGTGTGTGTGTGTGTACGCTAGCTATTCCTCCTATTGTTGCTAGGTGCATGATGTCACAGTCTGACTCTCATCTCATTGGCTGTTTCTTTCTCTCATCTTTTTGCCTATTTCAGATATTGTGGCGAGCGTGGAGAGGTGGCGAGGCGTTTCTATCCTCCGTTCTCTGGTTTTCCTTGGGCCCTATGAGAGCACTGAGACACTCTCATCACTCTTTGTCCTCTTCTCTGTCACTGTCCTCTCTCCTTCTATCAATCTCTCTGTCCGTCAGCGGGTCCTGAGCAGCACACAGTAAAGACTCTGTGAGGTACTCAGGCAATGCAGAAGTATATCTGAACCCAGTGTTCAGCCCCCCCCCAGCCCAGAGTCTGGCCCGGTGCCACAGGGTCCATCAGGTGATGAGGAGGGCCAGGGGGCTCATCTCTTTCTAGACTTTCTCTTCTCAACCTTGTGTCTTCATGTATTGGGGGTCCTCCGGTGCCCCCGCCCTCTGTCGACCTCTCCGCACCTGCTGCCACCACGGCCGGCCACCCCAGTCGCCTCGTTGCCATGCCGACAGAGACACTGGCTCCAGCCCTGCCAGATAGCAAGGCCGCTGGCCCCGCAACGCCCTTCTGTTCCACCGTACCCCTCCGCATCCTCAATAAGGGCCCGGACTACTTCAGGAGACAGGTACATTTGTTTGTGTGTGTGTGTGTGTGTGTGTGTGTGTGTACGGGTGGGTGGTGACCCGGAAATGGATTTCAGAGTGCCATGTTGAAGGACATCTCATTTCTCTAAATGCACTTCGAGGATCGAACATCGAGGAGGCTCTCTGGAGGAGCTATAATTGAGGATACACTGATGGGTCCTCTAGTCCTTACTGTATTTGAATTAATGTCTCTGAATGCCTCAAATGAAACAAAATATATATAATGTCTGGGTCCTAGCATCTCACATTAAAGCATTAAAGCAAGGAAGAAAGCCCACAGGATTATAAAAGACCCCCAGCCACAAACTGTTCTGTCTGCTGCCGTCTGGCAGGTGGTACCGCAGCATCAATACTACAACCACCAGACTCAGGGACAGTTTCATTCCACAGGCCATAAGACTGTTAAACACCTGAACTTGAAACAACATCATAACATTAATCTGGCTGCTACTTGGGAATAATTGATCTAATACATCATTCCAATCACTTGCACTATTTCACTTGTTTACTATTTTTTCCTTTTGTATTTCCTGCACTGTTTATCTGTGTTATTGTGTTGCACTGTTGGAGGAGCCTGTGACCTGAGATTTGCATCGTCATTACCAAACTGGGTTACACTTTATTTTGATAGTCCATAGTTAACTTAACACTCTACAAGTCATTAGTTGACATTCAACAACACTGTTTCAACAGACAAGTAACATGCATTTAACTAACTGCCAGTAGAATATAAGGTACATCTCAAGTGTTGATCTATAGATTTTACAAAAAGTGTCTGTTAACTGTCAACATGTTTTTTGCAACAAGTTATTAACCGATATTCTATAACACATAGGTTTGAGCAAGCTCTCTGATTGGTCAATAGGCGTGTTTGATTCCACGATCAAACAACGATCAAATAGAACGTGCCTAATCACAAAGTATCCAGTGGCCAACACACGCCACTAGCCTACCGAAACTACTTCCATGAGCCCACATCGTGTGGTTTCCATAGCGACATTTAGCGACACACAGCCATTACACTGTTATACATTGTCTCTCGTTGGAAAGCTCTTCCTATAACGTAGTCCTACCCGTGAACACCACAGCACCACCTGCAAAAAAGTCTGGCATGGAGTTCATGGAGAGCTGTTTCAAGAATTGCACTTTTAATGGCAGCATGAACATCCACCTTCATTCTGAACCCAAAATGTTTCAGCACCATGGAGCCTGATTGGATTTGTTCCGCTAATCCCACACAGTGATTACTCAGATATTTAAATAGCCTAATTCAAGAATTGTTTTCAATAAATTGTTTTCAATAAATTGGTTAATAATATATTATTTACTATAATTATATCAATAACTGTAAGCGGGGTAGCAGGAGTGTTTAATCGGCTATCGTTACCATGGGAACTACTTTCTAGGAATGACTTTCTGACGGAGATTAACTCAAGCAGAAAGCGTAGGTTTGGGAGCAAATTAGCCCACATTATGACATTATTTTACAATATTGTTGATTACAATGATAGTTTGTGTTATAGAATCGCAATCATACACTTGAGGCTGTTCTTGAACTTCATTATTGGTACGACAGTACTGCGGCAGGGCCGAGGCGCTTGCGGCAGGACCGAGGCACTTGCGGCAGGGCCGAGGTGCTTGCGGCAGGACCGAGGCACTTGCGGCAGGGCCGAGGTGCTTGCGGCAGGACCGAGGCACTTGTGGCAGGGCCGAGGCACTTGCGCCGAGGTCAGTACGCTCAAGAACGGCCTCTCGTGTATGATTGCTTAATTCAACCTTACTATCTGTAGATTGTGAGTTCTTGTGAAAAACCTTTTTTTCTCAAGTGAATGCATTAGGCTTCTGTATTTATCTTATATATTAGTCAAATAAAACAGGAACAGGTGTTTCTAACTCAAACATTACATACATAATGAATTAATAAAGTTTGTGATCAGTTGTGCAAAACATTTCGCTTTATTCCCATGTCTGTTGCATATAATTAGTGGATGAACGTATGTGTTCTGTTGATTCTGTTGGTTATAGACTTTCTACTGTTCTCAACTGTTTTTCACTTTAATTGGATAGCCTGTTGGCTGACTAAGAGCATTGTTTATTTCAAACAAAAAAGCACTAGGCATAACTCAATACCAACAACTATCATATACCAAAGACAGTCACCTAGCACAGTATTATTAATGCTGAGGTTCAAGGCTTTTATTTGCCAGACGTACAAAGCTACAGTATAGTTATGTCGATGAACATCTTAGGTCACAAGCTCCTCCAACAGTGCAACACAATAAAACAGAAAAACAGAAACAATTGTGCAAGTAAATACAACAACAAAAAATACTGAAATAGTGCAATAAGAGTCTATACAAGTGATTGGAATATGATATATTAGATACATAATTTGTAAGTTGCAGACAGATGAATTTTATGGATGTTGTTTCAAAAGTTCAGGTGTTTAACAGTCTAATGGCCTGTGGGATGAAACTGTCTCTGAGTCTGGTGGTTTTGGTCCGGATGTTGCGGTACCGCCTACAAGACGGACAAGTTTGTGGCTGGGGTGATGGAGGTCTTTTGTAATCCTGAGGGCTTTCTTCCTGAGCCGCTGGGAGTGAAGGTCCTCCATGGAGGGCAGCTCCGTCCTGGTGATGTTCTGTGCAGTTTTCACCACCCTCTGTAGAGTCTTACGGTTGAGGGTGTTGCAACTGCCGTACCAGGCCGTGATGCAGCCAGTCAGGATGCTCTCTATGGTGCACCTGTAGAAGGTCAGGATGCTCTCTATGGTGCACCTGTAGAAGGTCAGGATGCTCTCTATGGTGCACCTGTAGAAGGTCAGGATGCTCTCTATGGTGCACCTGTAGAAGGTCAGGATCCTCTCTATGGTGCACCTGTAGAAGGTCAGGATGCTCTCTATGGTGCACCTGTAGAAGGTCAGGATCCTCTCTATGGTGCACCTGTAGAAGGTCAGGATGCTCTCTATGGTGCACCTGTAGAAGGTCAGGATGCTCTCTATGGTGCACCTGTAGAAGGTCAGGATGCTCTCTATGGTGCACCTGTAGAAGGTCAGGATGCTCTCTATGGTGCACCTGTAGAAGGTCAGGATGCTCTCTATGGTGCACCTGTAGAAGGTCAGGATGCTCTCTATGGTGCACCTGTAGAAGGTCAGGATGCTCTCTATGGTGCACCTGTAGAAGGTCAGGATGCTCTCTATGGTGCACCTGTAGAAGGTCAGGATGCTCTCTATGGTGCACCTGTAGAAGGTCAGGATCCTCTCTATGGTGCACCTGTAGAAGGTCAGGATCCTCTCTATGGAGCACCTGTAGAAGGTCAGGATGCTCTCTATGGTGCACCTGTAGAAGGTCAGGACCCTCTCTATGGTGCACCTGTAGAAGGTCAGGATGCTCTCTATGGTGCACCTGTAGAAGTTGCAGAGTATTCTGGGGTCCATGTTGAACCTCCTCAGCCTGCGGAGGAAGAAGAGCTGCTGTCGAGCTGTCTTGGTGATGGTGGTGGTTTGATGAGTCCATGTCAGGTCCTCAGTGATGAGTCCATGTCAGGTCCTCAGTGATGTGGACACTGAAGAACCTGAAGCTGCTGACTCTCTCCACCGTAGTCCCATTGATGGCGATGGGGGCGTGTCCCTCTCTCTGCTGCTTCCTGTAATCCACAATCAGCTCCTTTGTTTTGCTGACGTTGAGATTGAGATTGTTATCCTGGCACCAAGATGTGGTGCCAGGACCTCCTCCTCTCTGTTCGCTGTCTCGTCGCCGTCGGTGATCAGGCTGACGGCGGTGGTGTAGTCAGCAAACTTCACGATGGTGTTGGAGCTGTGTGTGGCCACGCAGTCATGTGTGAACAGGGAGTAGAGGAGAGGGCTGATGACGCAGCCTTGAGGGGCTCCGGTGTTGAGGATCAGGGTGTATGAAGGTAGATATGGTGCAAAATGCGAGAGCTTGTAAAACCTGATGTGAGCACTTGCATAAAAAAACTTTGAGCTTGTGTGCATACATTTACACTTGTATAAAATATCCACGCATCTTAGAACCAAATTTGAAGTCACAGAAAAAAAAAAAAGTTTTGTAGCTTGAACTTAGTGATGAAATGTTCACTTGCAGAAAAATACATATTTTTTAAATAAATGTTCCATTACAACTGCAACTTGGTTATTACAACCTCTCAAATCCGTCATTACAACATCACAAATCTGCTCTGTGGCAGTATAAATCGACGAATCTGCGGCCTTGGCTTTTGCTACACTTCTTGCGATGAATGTGTCGCTAAAGTAATTTTTATCTGTAGATGTGTGGGAGGGAGGGGGGTTGAAGCGAAGGGGCGGAGCTATCAGAACGACGAGACGCAAACTCTGGTCAGTCACACACAGTCACAGCCCCTTTCACACCAACCCGTTACCTCACAGCAGTGGCCGCTCTAAAGTATTCACTGTCTGACTGTCACACAAGCAGCTGATACATATCCCCAATTCCCCATAAGTGAATGTGTGTCAGTCTGAATTGATGCTGTTTGGCATCACAACGCTGTTATGAAAGTTTCTCTGGTATAAAATGGGTGATGTTAGCATAGCAACCGAAGCTAAACTGACTATTTTGACTACTTGTTGCTATCCTATTGTGGCATAAGCCGTTTTCTACAGGCACATTTTACCGCCGTATTTTTCATTATGATTCTACTTGTGATAATCGGACATGACAACCAGTGCAGCCCATGTATTGATTCCATTTGATCTGCTATAATACAAAACTGCCTCTCTCCACAATGATCAATAACAGTGAACGGATGATCAAAGTAGTAAGGTACAAATAAACGGAATCACACGAAGCCTGGTTAGTGTTGCCTGACTTTATAAAGTGTGTGGTTGCGTTCTAGTCACGTTGCAGCACTACTGCTTGTTACAACTTTTATTTGCCGTAGGCTATTCTCCATAAACTGTTAGCTCAGGTTAATCTCTAATTTTTTCGAGCTTGGTAAGAACTGGTTTTCGGGGAAAAGAGCCGTCTCCGCTACGGCATGAACAGGAAAAAACGGTGCTTATCAGGCTCAAACTCCGAATTGGACCTGGAACCACGTTAGTGTGAAAGGGGCAACATGCGGGGCCCCGCAGTCATCCGGTTTGACCTGACTATATGGCTGTGTGACCCGCTTGCCCCTCGTCGTTCTGATAGCTCCGCCCCTTCGCTCCAACCTCCGTCCCTCCCCCCACATCTACAGGTGAAAATTACTTTAGCGACACATTCATCGCAAGAAGAAGTGTAGCAAAAGTCAAGGCCGCAGATTCGTTGACGTTATAATGACTGATTTGAGAGGTTGTAATAACCAAGTTGCAGTTGATATTTAAAAAATATTTATTTTTCTGCAAGTGAACATTTTTTCATTTTTTTTCTACAAGCTACAAAACATTTTTTTTTCTTCTGTGACTTCAAATTTGGTTCACAGATATGTGGAAGTGTAAATGTATGCACACAAGCTCAGAGTTTTTTGCTGCAAGTGCTCACATCAGGTTTTACAAGCTCTTGCATTTTGCACCATATCTACCTTCATAAAGGTGGAGGATGTGATGTTTCCCACCCGCACTGCCTGGGGTCGGCCCGTCAGGAAGTTCAGGATCCAGTCACAGAGGGCGCTGTTGAGCCCGAGGTCTCTGAGCTTGATGACCAGCTTGGAGGGCACAATGGTGTTGAAAGCTGAACTGTAATCAATGAACTGTAATGTGAGAGGGCAGTGTGGATGGTGAGGGCTATGGCGTCGTCTGTGGACCTGTTTGCTCTGTAGGCAAACTGCAGGGGGTCCAGAGAGTCAGGGAGGGAGGAGGTGATGAGTGTGCTCAAAGCACTTAGCAGGTAGTCCATATACAGTATCGAGAAGAAATCGCTCGCTCAAAGCATTAAGACTCACATGACCCTAGACCAGGGATGGGCAACTTTGATGGTGGTGGGGGCCACATAATTGATGTACTGGCCACCAGGGGGCCGCGGATTCACTTGGAACACACACACACAAAAATTCCATGTGTTGTATGTAATTATTAACAAATATACCAAGTCTGACATCTTCATTGACATTTTACAATCAAAGGGAACATCCCCAAAAAATGGGAATATCCTCTAATAAACTCACTAAACAAATATCAGTTCACAGAAATGTTATTTCATTTTTACAAGTGGCATGTTTGTATTGAACAGGTTATTAAACAGTGGAATGAAACTATTTTTAAACTATTGGAAAGCACGGAAAATGTGTGTGTATTGAGATTAACCATTAGATGACATAAACATGAAGTCATGAACACTAACCCAGACATTAGTTGTCTAACTTGAACCTAAAACACTTGTAGCCAGTCTCTGCATTCCCCTTATTCCACAATAAGGAGAATGTCAACACAGACACCTGTCAGCCTCAGCACCACTGCCCCTCCCTCCCGCTGAAATGATGAATGAAAAGCGTAGTAATCATAGATAACACGGCAGGGTCCGTGACAGTTTGTTTTCATCTGATTTCAAATAGGCAAAACAAAGTCTTGGTTTTAAGAATATTAAACTTGTTTCGCCAAATTCAGATGATAAATACAACTTTTAAGCTTGTAAAGGCATAATTACAAGAGGCAACTTAACGTCACAGCAGGCATAACAACAGCCGGTGTTTCTTGTGAGGGTTTCCCCGGGAAACAAATACAATACACACAAATGCGTCACAGATTATTTTGCGGTATTTGAAATCATCTACGCAGCTTGCGACGTAACTAGGAGTCTAGTGGACGGAATCAGTACTACAAGTAAAAAAAATTTTTATAAATTAATCTGAGGGCCGCAAAAAGAGGAGGTGGGGGCCGCATGCGGGCCGCCATTTGCCCATCCCTGCCCTAGATAAAGTGCCAACATACACACACTAAGTGGGTAAGAGGTTTTCAATATGTCTGTGTATGCACCATACAATTATAGATACATTTTTAAAGATATTGGCCCCTTGGTAGTGTTATTGGGCACGACTATGGTTTAAAAACCTATATGTATAAAAAATATTGGCAGGTTATGCTCATTAACATATTATTTGTGTCTGTCTCAGGTGGACACTAACCCAAAGCGTCTCAGTGCTGTGGAGAGACTGGAAGCTGACAAGGCAAAGTATGTCAAGAGCCAGGAAGTTATCAACGCCAAGCAGGAGCCAATCAAACCACCTATGCTGGCTAAGCCTCCCGTCGGTCACACCCTCCTGTCCAAAAGGGGCTCTGGGATTGGTGGAGGCGGAAATGGGGGCGGGATACCTTTCAAAGCATCCAATAACAATGCTAAGTCAGACACATGTGCAGGCAGCAGCAAACGAGAGAATTTAAACCTGGAGATCCTGAAAAATCTGATAAACTCATCGTCATCTTCAGGAGCAACGTCCGAAGGACGAGGGGGCGGAGCTAAGAGTGCTGTGTTGATGAGGTCAGCAGGGGGAATGGCCAGAAGTTGGACACCATCAGGGTAATTTACTGCTTCAACATCAAACAAAGTTTACAAGATGTGTTTCTGTACGAGCACGTCTACGTAAAATAATCAACTCAAATGTCATAAATGTTCCTGGCTTTTTCATAAATGTTTGAACAGCCCTGTCATGGTAATATCTGTAGTTAGATGTGAAAGCTTCTGGCCCTGAGGCCCAAATACTGAAATCTAGATGACCCTTGATGTATTACTAAGTCAATAACATGGCTGAAACACATAGATGTGAAAGTATGGAAGGGGGCTATTGCAGGGATCTTACAAAGCTGTGAAGGCAGTGGCAGTGGTCAATGGGGGGACCTCTCCATATTAGATGCATTCTCTGATTTTGTAAAAGGGGGTATTTCTAAGCTTCCCTCTCTGTCTATAAGTAGCTTAGTGTGGATGTACACTACTTGAATTCAGCCTTCGTTTAGTGCCCACACTTTACCTACCTGATGCTACAGCATTTCATGTATTTATCTTCCTGTTTCCTAGGATGCCGTTGACCTACCGATCCACCATGGCGCTGAATGAGCAGCCCCCGGACTCAGCCCCCAGCCCCAGCACCTCACACTCCCTGCGCTCCTTCTCCCATTCTCTGAAGGTCCTTCCGCTGAACAGCGGGGGGCGTCGCAGTCCACTACAGGGTGGAAACCTCAACCTTAGCAGACGAGGTGAAGGAGTCATCGATCGCTCTCGCTCCCCCCTCCCCCCCCTCCTCACCTCCCACTCCTCCTCTGACCTCCTGCGACTGTGCAATGGAAAGCCCCTGCGCACGGCCCGGTCCAGCAGCTCATCGGCTCCACCCCTCCCACCCAAACCCAACCCCGCCTCCCTCCCACCTCCCGCACTATCCTTTTCGTTGCCCCCCGCTCGTCCAACTCCATCCCCTTCGCTCTGTGACAACAGCACCCCACAGTCGCTCCCTTGTGATTTGGGAGACCCTTCAAATATTTCAACAGATGCCAACCTGGAGCTTGGTTCCTCGGTGGTCCGTCGCTCCTCTCTGCACAGATCTAAGTCAGACCTGTCAGACCGCTACGCCCGGGCTGGAGCTGACGTGGAGCGCTTTTTTAACTACTGCGGCCTTGACCCAGAGGAGCTGGAGGCAGTGGGTCCTGAGAACTTTGCTCGGGCCAACTCGGACATCGTCAGCCTGAACTTTCGATCAGCTTCTATGATCTCCTCGGACTGCGACCGGTCGCGGCGATCTTCCAACGAAGACGGGCTGTCTGACGCGGCTGAGGAAGAGGAAGAGGAGGCCGGGGAGCGTGTTCCATATGGCATCTCGGCTGTGGAGCGAAACGCTCGAGTCATTAAGTGGCTATACAGCATCAAGCAGGCAAGAGAGACACAGAAAGTCTCCCATGTTTAGGACAAGCAGTACAGTGGAGTGGATGTACTTTAACCTACAGACTCATGTGTCAGAATGTATACATGGACCAGAAGTTCTAACAGGTTTAGAGACTGTGATCTTGGCGCTGAACTGAACATTTGTCAAAGTGTTTGGATGGATGAATAGATGGAAAAGAAGACCCACGGGTGTAAGCTTGGTAAGAAAACAGAAAACATTTTGTTCGGAAATTAATGAGGAGATGAGGAAAAGGACGCTATTCTAGATCAACAGGATCTCTATGAAACACAAGGAATACAACTTGGACAGTTATATGAATGACTGAATATGGAAAAAGGTTCAGTCCCTTTGAGACAAACAAACACAGGCCATGTCTGAAAAGAAACTAGTTAATAAACTGTTTCTCTATGGACACTGATAATCCGACAGATAAGTCTGTCAGTCTGCTTGAGCAACAAGAGCAAAATGCACTGCGATTATCCAAGGACCCTTAAAGTGACCGCCGCACTACAGAGGGGTATAGGCCTTTCTCACAGAGGAGATTTTGGAAGTGGAATTATTTTTCTAACATAACGTCACTCGGCAATCTCTGTCCTCAGAAGTGTGTGTCCTGTCAAATCGCCATGGCCGTGTAGACACACAGTAGAGATGTACTGAGGTACCACACGTATGTCTCTTGATTAGTGTGGATTGATAGATGAGATCAAATGGATGTATGTCCCATCCAAGGTACAGACATCAAAAGCACTTATAAATCAGACTGATCAGCATTTTTGTTTCTGTTGTTAGGGCTGTTGCCTTCCTTAAAAGTTTAAGAATATCACATCATTTGTTTGAATTAATTTAGTTTTTCTTGTAGAATTCTGTTCATCTGCAGTGCCTCTATGGCCTCACTGAGTGGCAAGCTAGCAGGTAACAAGCTAGCGGGTGACAAGCTAACAGTGGACAAGCTAGCAGGAGAGAATGTGTTGTTGTGTTACAGACACTCAAACAGCTTTACTTTTCTCCATAGGTGTCATGTATATGGTTGTGTCAACAGCTTCCCATTACTTCCCACAGTGTGATGAGGGTGTGGCGCAGTGGACTAGTGCGTTGGTGTTCGGATCAGGGGAGCACAGATTCAAACCCTACTGCAGTCAGCATGTCGTTGTGTCCCTGAAGACACTTCACCCCAAATTGCTCCTGTAGGGATTGCCCACAGTATTGAGTATGGAAGTCGCTTTGGATAAAAGCGTCTAATAAGTGACATGTAATGTAATGAAATGATGAGATACCTCTGTTCAGCATAGCTCACTGGCAAAGAGAAAACAATAGTAGTCGTATTCACTGCTGTGTCAGTGTTACAGTCAGAGTGCTAACTAACAAACCATTACGATTATTACTTCCACCTGTGCTTTTCCTGCAATGACAAGTCAAATGTCCACTCTGAGAAAGGCCTGTTTCACAGTGTTGATGTCTCCGTTTAAAGAAACTTTGAAAAGAGTCCTGACATCTTGGCAAATCAGACATTGAACTCTATCTGTCAAAAATGAGATATCACTTTGGAAAGTCAGTGATGCTGGTACACTGTTTGACCATTATGAAGTCAGGTCAGATATCTGTTTGAGGTGACGGTTAAATTGAACACTTCAACACTAACTTAATGGGTCACAAAGACTTAGTTCATCGAGTTGTTAACTATGACATTTCAAAATGCTGAGAAACTAATGAAACACAAATGGCTGTAAACTGGCTTCAACTCTTGTTAAGCTAGATATGTGAATGAGAGATAAAGGGTTTGAAGTGTGTGATGAATGATTGATGAAGGAAACAGAGGACATTGAATGACATACAGAATATAATTATAATCACTAAAGCATACTTATCCGTACAGCATTAAGGCTACACCAATATACATACTGTACTCTATGCTGATGATTATTAACAAATAGTCATCAACCTGTTTCACATTTCACTGGAGAGTTTTAGTGTCTGTGATGGACCATTCAGAGGCTGTTCCTCCTGCCAATTAGAATTCAAAACATGAATACATGAATTTGAAGAGATTGTATCTCATGATGCCGCTGTATTTTTTTTGTGAAGTTCAAATGAACTATGGGGCGTGTACGCTTTAATATGGTTTTGACTTGTGTGAACTGCAGCATGCTTTGGCTGTAGTCCAAATGTACTTCCAATTGTAGGTTATTCTGATGATGCAGGATGACATCACCAAAGCTGTCCAATGAATGATCCAATAATCATATTCCTCCTTTTAGTTAATGGAAAGGTCAAAACATTAAACTATGCAGTGGCCTAAACAATCAAACCTGTACTTGTATTACATATGTAATCACTTCTTCACTTGTTACTCAGTGAAGTGTCTTACATACCTTCACATGCTTATCTGTGGGATCATTCAAAAGAACCTGAAGCCCCCGAGTACGTCACACAATCCACAACTTTAGAAACCACAGAATTTGCCTCTAGGATCCTCTAAACTCATTCGTAATCTTGGATTAAATAGATAACACCTCAAGCATTTCCCAGCTGTAATATCCTTTATATATACAGTCTATGGTAATATCGCAAGACACCAAAACCCTCCTTTCAAAACAATGGTATCTGTGATTGTGTAGAGCCCCATGCATTATACATACACTGAAAGCAATACTATCGAACTTCTCTGTTAACTATTACAGGACATGTTACAGTACAGTAGAGTATAAGAAGGTCAAAGGGCAATTGTGGTAATTTAGTGTTCTTTCCAAATGACACTTCAGATGTTGGCTCTTTATAGACACGTAAATGCATCCTACAACAAGATACACAGAGGGAACTCCAGCAATGCTTCTGTATTAAGTTTTAGAAGAGTTGAGTTTATGATGCTGTGCTTTGTCTCTCTCAGGCTCTGTCTCTGTCTCTGGGTCCTCAAAGCCAGCCACAGGAAGGAACCTGTAGCTTTACCTTGTGTGTTAGCTGATAATGAAGGTTGGATGGATTACGCAGTTTACCTCCACCCTCCACTTTGTCACCTGTCTACATGTCTGCATGTTGCCGGCATGTCTCTAGGCCTGAAGCCATATTGGTGTGAATGCAGCGCCTCAGTCAGTGGCTACCTACTGTTAGTGTGTCTGTCTGCCCCCCACCCCCCCCCCCCCTATTCAGTCTGTCAACAGCTACAACCAGCTGGGCTTCACTTCCAACAAAACACTACCCCGTCCCCGGCAGTATCGGTGGTATGGATGCATCAACATCTGAGGTTTGCTGGACATAAACAAATGGCAACATATTGAGTGGCACAGGGCTGATGGATAGTTGCTAGCTGCTAAGCTAAACTGTTGTAACTCAAAATGCTACATTTATCAAATTGTGCATTTTGGCCACAACTTCACTACTCCAGGTACATTAAGCCACCTTTAGGACATGAATTGGGCTAATTATGATACAGTATAGCAACACGGATGAAGAACAGATGTGGTAAATGATAGTGTACTAAGTGACATCTGGATTTTGTATTAGATCAATGTTATGTCCAACAAAACACCTTACCTTACAACTTAATACTGGGATCGAATGGGGGACATCCAACAATCCTGGATCCACCCAAAACTCCAGCTGAAATGAATATGATGTTTAATCCATCTGTGTAAGCCAAATCATGGTGTATATCATGTTGTTGGTGTATAGGTTTGTATAACCCTAACCCTAGCAATGCTGTCCAAAGGAAAGACACAGGAAATGTCTTACATTTTTTATTTAGACTGTTGGCATTGTAGGAGTTGTCAGTGGTCTAATTTTTTGATGCATCCCGTCTTCCTTTAGAGTGGAAGTGAAGTGAGGCCTGGATGAAGTTGCCCCCCCCATCACCTCACTCTCACCTCAGGGTTGTGTAAGCACGTTCCTGTCCAACCCCCTGACAAGCCCTCCCATGTGTTCCTCTAAAACCCGGACCCCCTGCTGCTTCTCTCTCTCAGCATTCATGAAAACAATAGGGTGATGTCCTGGCAGCATCATCGTGCTTCAGTTGTTCTACATGGCGTGTATTTAGTTCTGTTTTGTATCTTTGGATTGACAGATAGAGTTCTTCTGTGGTACTTTTCTTTTCTTTTTTTCAATATGTAAATGCTGTCAGAACAAATGTATATATTTGATTTCAAAAGCCACGTGTTGGATTTCAGTTTTTCTCTGTCTGAAGGTCTACGTGTTGCAAAAGATTCCGATAAAAAAAACTGCTATTTTGCTCTTTGCCCTCGGTACAGAACTGCCTGATCACACTGAGTGTTTCAGAGACGTAGTGTTGACTGTGTTTTTCGACGTGGAAACTGTTACATTTTGCTTGATTAAAAAAAAAAAAGAAAGTGTCCATGTTTAGTTTCTTTTGATTCTTTCAATAAATGGCTTATTTTGCCATCTCTCTCACTGATGTTCTTTTAAGTTTTAACTGTTGCTGCCACTGTGAACAAAAGGATTAAGGCACAATAGTACTTTGCTGTACTTAGTTCCCAGCACTTAGTATCCCCATGGAACTAAGAGCTGATCACATTCACACCGGAATAAGTCCCTGGGGAAGGATTAGGCAAATGAAGCCGCTGACGTCACTTCTTCTTCTTCTGCTTTGGGTTTACTGGCAGGCCGCAAACAACTTCACGTCGTATACTACTGAAGCCTTCCGAGTACATTGCCAGATGGTGAGGCTAATGGTTTTCCATCTTGTTGTCCTGTAACAGTGTGAATTTAGGTGTGACTTCATTCCCAGCTACAATTTCTAACTTCACACTTTTTCACCAAGGTACTTTGTTTATGCTCTCATAAAATGTTGAAGCTATAGGACACCTGAAAAAGGCTGTATGGGCACCCAGCTTTGGAATGAGTGGCTGTCACAAAACTTTGATATCTCTATCTGAGAAAATACATGACTCCAAAATGACCCATATAGCAGAAATAATGTTTGAGTATCAGGAAACATCTTAAGGAAATTAGTTTAAATGTGTCAATGTGTTGTAAAATGTAATGTTTTTTCTCTGATTTCTTCAAAAACGGTACTGGACAAATAAATGTTCTGCATACGTGTTAACAGGTCTTTATAAAGAGATCAAGGGACAAGGCCAAGTTGGCATCATATTGAAGTGCCTGAGCGATGCTATATCAGAAGCGTTCTGTGTTTTCGGACAGCTGCAAAAATAATGATGTCTTCAGTGTGCATTAGCTTTCGAAGAGAATCTATTTTTAAAATAGTTTCAAGAGACCCTAGAGGGGGAGCAGGCTTTCCAAAATGGCCTGCTCAAGGTCACTGCAACGGCCAATGCAGAGCTGGAGAGGGGCAAGGCTCCAAGGATCGCCGGCCTTCCTGCAGGCTTTTACGAGACGTTCTAGGCCAAACTTGATGGATAACACCTGTCTGGTCTGAGAGCAGTCTGAGTAAAGAGCCTTCCAGTCACAGCGAGCAGTGCTGTTGTCTCTGGTGTTGATATAATCATATGATCTTATATATACATGTCTCTTATTTGTACTTGTAATATCAAAATGTAATAATATTACGTCACAAGTGACTTACAAGAAAGTTCAATCAACCCTATGATGCTAACGGCCTGTCCACACGGCTGGCTTGCGTTGAAGCTTCAACGCTTCTTCCCATTCACTTTGAATGGGGTGACGTCACGCTTTGCCTAACTGTATTGTGGTTCTGTCGCTTCGCTTTGCTCGCGTTGCTCGCTTCAAAAGTTGAGAAAAGTTCAACTTTTTAAGCTTCGACGGAAACGTCAGCCAATCAAATCATATGCCAGTACAAGCTCTAGCCAATCAAACCGCGTGCTTGTGTGTCCGGGGCGGGAGATTCATGTGATTGGTTGGTCGAGCTTCAGCTGCGTAACTCAGAACAGCAAGAATCCTGCAGGTACATCATGCTCTTAATAAGTCAAACAATTTAACGCTCTACATACAGAACTTACATGCTTTTAGTTTTTTTTAAATTGTATTTGTCAAGGTGCATTTGAAACAGGTTTTCAGGTCTGCTACGGTAATGTAAAGGCCACCATCAGGTCAAATGTCAACGTTATACCCAATCATGTAATAATTGCCTTTCAGTTTCATAAAAGGTGTTGAATGTCTTTTCTCTCTCTCTAAGCTGCTGTTGGCAGTATGATAAAGTTATAAAATATGTAACTTTTATCTAGAGTTGCAAGGAAGCAGATCACCTCAGAATAGACAATGGATCAGTTGTGGTGATTGACATGATTCACCCACGGAACTATGGGTTGGGGGTATTGTTCCGCACGGACATTTATGTTAACCTTACGTACTGTTTTCCCTCCGGTCTTCTCTTCCCAGGCTTGAAACTGATAACATGTGTTTTCCTGATAAAGTCTAACTTGTACTTTTGATACACCGCCTCCGACTCCCGTCTCTCGGCACTACATTGGTGACACCGACATAAGTCTCGTAGAAGTATCCGAGGCAAGGCAAGGCAAGTTTATTTATATAGCACTTTTCAACACAAGGCAATTCAAAGTGCTTTACAAAAAATTAAAGACATTAAGAAAATGGCATTTAAAATCAGTCATTAAAAAGAAAAGCTAATAAAATAAACATTAAAAGAAGAAATACGTGGATAAACATTGAAAGAAAAAATACATGGATAAAGGTTACAGTGCAGTCTAAGATATGAATAGTTAAATTAAAAGCAGCGACAAAAAGAAAAGTCTTCAGCCTGGATTTAAAAGTAGTCAGAGTTGCAGCGGACCTGCAGGTTTCTGGGAGTTTGTTCCAGATATTTGGAGCATAATAACTAAATGCTGCTTTACCATGTTTAGTTCTGACTGTGGGGACAGAAAGCTGACCAGTCCCTGAAGACCTGAGAGATCCGGATGGTTCATAATTTAGCAGTAGATCAGAAATGTATTTTGGGCCTAAACCATTCAAAGCTTTATAAACCAGCAGCAGTATTTTGAAATCTATTCTTTGACACACAGGAAGCCAGTGTAAAGACTTCAGAAAAGGAGTGATGTGAACCACTTTCCTAGTGTTAGTGAGGACTCGAGCAGCAGCGTTCTGAATCAGCTGCAGCTTCCTAATAGATTTTTTAGTGAGACCTGTGAAGACACCATTGCAGTAGTCGAGTCTACTGAAGATAAAAGCATGGACAAGTTTTTCCAAATCCTGCTGCGACATTAGTCTTTAATCCTAGATATGTTCTTTAGGTGATAGTAGGCTGATTTAGTAACTGTTTTAATGTGACTGTTGAAACTCAGGTCAGAGTCCATGACTACACCTAGATTTCTGGCTTTATCTGTTGTTTTGAACATTGCAGACTGAAGCTCAGCGCTAACTTTTATACGTTCTGCCTTGGCTCCAAAAACCATTACCTCAGTTTTATCTTTGTTTAATTGGAGAAAGTTCTGACACATCCAGTCATTGATTTGTTCAATGCCCTTACTCAGTGTTTGAATTGGAGCATAGTCTCCTGGTGAAACTGTTATGTACATTTGTGTGTCATCTATGGTAACTTATTTTGTTGTTTTTCATTATCTGAGCCAGTGGTAGCATGTAGATGTTAAAGAGAAGAGGCCCCAAGATGGAGCCTTGAGGAACCCCACATGTCATATTTGTCAACTCAGATGTGTATTTACCTATAGAAACAAAGTTGTTTCTGTCCTTTAAGTAGGATTCAAACCAATTTAGGACTGTTTCCGAAAGTCCCACCCAGTTTTCCAGTCGGTCTAGTAATATGCTGTGGTCAACAGTGTCAAACGCAGCACTGAGATCTAATAATACTAACACTGAAGTTCTGCCACTGTCTGTGTTTAAGTGGATGTCATTAAAGATCTTTACAAGAGCAGTCTCAGTGCTGTGGTTTGGACGAAAGCCTGACTGGAACACATCGAAACAGTTATTTAAATGCAAAAAATTACTCAACTGTTGAAAAACAACTTTTTCAATGATTTTACCTAGAAATGGGAGGTTTGATATGGGCCTATAATTGTTCATTACTGAAGCATCTAGATTATTCTTTTTTAAGAGTGGTTTAATGACTGCAGTTTTCAGGGCCTGTGGAAAAATACCTGAGTAAAGAGATTTGTTTACTATATGAAGTAGATCTGAGGCCATGCAAGGCAAAACATCTTTGAAAAAAAATCCCGTTGGAATAATATCAAGGCAGCAGGAGGAGGATTTCATAAATTGTATAATGTCCTCTAGGTTTTTATCATTAATCTGATGGAATTGTGTCATGGTGTTTGAATTGATGTTAAGTGGACACAGAGACAACACATTTGCTGTTCCTGATGCAGAGGCACTGACTGCTTGTCTGATTTTCTGAATTTTGTCAGTGAAAAAGGAGGCAAAATCATTGCACGCCCTGGTGGATAGAAATGCAGAGGCTACTGACACTGGGGGGTTAGTTAGTCTGTCGACGGTAGCAAACAAGGCACGTGCGTTGTTTTTGTTTTTGGTAATGATGTCAGAGAAGAACGATTGTCGTGCGTTTTTCAATTCCAAATTATAAAGGCCAAGTCTCTCTTTATAGATTTCAAAGTGAACCTGGAGATTTGTTTTTCGCCACCTGCGTTCAGCTTTTCGACACTCTCTTTTTCTGTTTTCACGGTCATGGCCTTTCTCCATGGAGATATTTTCTTGCCAGACACTTCCTTTACCTTAGTTGGAGCAATGGCATCTATAATATTTTTAATTTTTGAATTAAAATGATCTACTAGCTCATTTACTGAGATGTTAGCAGGGGCAAGTGTGGAAGAAAAATTCTGAGTAAACATTTCCCTAGTATTTTCAGTTAAATATCGCTTTGTGGTTACCTCTTTTTGAACATTTTTGTGAACAGAAATAGAGCTCTCAAAGAAAACACAGTAATGATCAGAGAGCGCAACATCAGTCACCACAACCTTAGAGATATTCAGACCCTTTGATATAATTAAGTCCAGAGTGTGCCCCTTATTGTGCGTGGGCTCCGTCACATGCTGAGTCAGTCCATAGCTATCAAGAATACAAAACAGTTCTTTTGCCCCTCTGTCCTGAGGGTTGTCAACATGGATGTTAAAATCACCAACAATGACTAAACGGTCAAAGTCAATACACACTATAGACAGCAGTTCAGTAAAGTCATCATAAAAGCTTGGCCAGTATTTGGGTGGTCTATAGATATTTAGGAACAGAGCTCGAGAGGAGCATTTCAGCTGAAGGGCCACATATTCAAAAGAAGCAAAGTTCCCATAAGATGTCTTCCTGCATTGAAGAGAATCATTGAACAGAATAGCAACTCCACCCCCTTTCTTATGCATTCTTTCCTGACTCATAAAACTAAAGTTGGGAGGGGTTGATTCGATAAGAACAGCTGCACTGTTATTTTGTTCAATCCAAGTTTCTGTTAAAAACATAAAATCGAGATTGTGCTCAGTGATAAAATCATTGATTAAAAATGTTTTTCCTGCCAAAGACCTGACATTTAATAAAGCTAGTTTAAGTTTGTTAAACACACTATCAGTCATATTTTTTGTAACAAGCTGTGGCTGACATGGAATCACTGCTAAATTAGATAAACTCACACAAACGTTTGAGCGCTTCCTGTATCTAAGATGATTCACCGCTCTTAATCTATTACCTATCAACACAGATATCGGCAAAGCTATAGGCAGGCAGGGCCCCAGCATGTCCTGGAAAGAGTTGAGAGTGCCATACGCCCTTGAGCCTGGACCCAGCACACATCAGTAAGAGTTTGTTGCATTTTGTACACACACATCCTTATCAGGCTTCGGAGTCTGCAGATGCTTTTTTGAAGGGAGGGGAGGTGGTTGACGTAGGCACGGTGATGGAGACGGGGGAGATGGTGCGGGGGTAGAAGACATGCTGCCAGGGGGGGGAGGTGGTTGACGTAGGCTCGGTGATGAAGATGGGGGAGATGGTGCGCGTCTCCGCGGTGATTTTGGTGGGCGTCGTTGAGGAGCGGGGGTAAAGGACATGCTGCCAGCCCTGCGTATCGCCTTAGTTTGGTTATTGAACTCCAGGAAGGAATCGGTGCCAACCATCTGTATCGCCTTCATGTGTTCAACGATCTCCAGGAGGGTGGGCGAGGGTGAAAGGGTGAATGGAGTATCCTCAAAGGCGTTGTCAGTGGGGGGGGGGGGGTGACGGGCAGTGGAGACTCCTCCATGTGTCTCCCATAATCAGAACATTCCTCAGGCGGGTGCAGTGATAATTCTTCAGGGTTTTCTGCGCGATGTGTTGTGTCTTTCTCCTGTTTTGATTCCTCTTGCCGCTTGTCCTTGGCAGAGGGAACAGATTGATGATGCAGGCAGTTGAAAATGTTAGAGATAAACAATTTCACTCCTGACTTGTTCAGGCAAACTCCATTTGCCTTGAAAAGATGTCTGCGATCCCAGAAAAAGTTAAAATTGTCAATAAAATGGACAGAATGGTCAGTACAGGCATTGGAAAGCCAGGTGTTCAGTGCAAACAATCTGCTGAATCTCTCCACTCCTCTTCTGACTGGCGGTAGAGGGCCACTGATGAACACCTCCGCATTTGAGACTGAACCGAACATGGCAAATAACGCCGTTTTTCTCGAACTGCCGGAGTTTTTGGGAGACGTCTGCGGCTGCAGGGTTCGCACAGACTGAGGCTCAGTTCACCCTCCGCGGAATGACCGATGATGACGGATGCTATCTCCACATCGTTTCGGCACTGGGAGACAGCAAGCCTTCCGACCACATGGAGATGATGCACGACCTGTACGGAAGAACCCAACTTTTTGATCATGGAACAGTTTTTTCGGCGCATGCGGCCGCATGTCCAGACAGTGCTCGCTAACACGGCTATTATTGAGCCCCGCGCTTTAGCCGAAGAAGCTGACAGGTTCTTACTGGCCGCCCGGCGTTTTACTCCTGAGGTGCTGGCCCCGACACGCAGCGGCACCTTCCCTGGTAGAGGCACGCCACCTAGCAGAGGCTCCGGGGCCGACGACAGCGACTAACGGCTAACGACGACGACAGCGACTAACGGCGACGACTAACAGCTAACGACGACGACTAACAGCTAACGGCTAGCAGCTAACGGCTAACGACATCCATCTGTTAACATCCATATGTTAACCCTTTTTGCGGTGCCTGAGAGGAGGTTCGACCATGTCTAGGTCGGCCTCGTGTGGACCCTCTCACAGTTTCACCGCCTCGACGGCGGCTTCGGACGTCGCCCACGCTTTCATCGGCACGTGGGTGGCGCGCTTCGGGACCCTGCCTTGCCTCTCCTCGGACCGCGGCTCACGTTTCGCCTCGACGGAGGCTTCGGACGGGGATGCTGCTCCTTCCTCCCGGGGGTACTGCTCCTTCCTCCCGGGGATGCTGCTCCTTCCTCCCGGGGACTTCGTGCCCGCCACCGCTGTGCCCTGGTCTGCGGCCGGGCAGCGCTCCTCCCTGCTGGAGACCGCCGGGACATTCACGCCGTCCCCACGCAGCACAGCAACCCAGCTTTCCGGGTGTCCCCCGGACTACGGTCGGCGGATGTTGTCCTCATTCGCCACGACGCCCACTGCGGCCCCCTTACGACGGCCCGTTCGGGGTCATGCGACACGGGGACAAGTGTCCTCCGTCCTCCGATGGCCCGCCCCCCACTCCCCCAGTGGGGAGTCCCACACCCTCGTCGGGGCCCCGGCCCTCGCCTGCGGCCTCGCCCTCCTCGGCCCCTGTGGTGCTTACTCCCGGACGCGAGGATTGTGACCAGAGGTGAATTCTGGGGGGGCTTGTGTGGTGATTGACATGATTTACCCACGGAACTATGGGTTGGGGGTATTGTTCCGCACGGACATTTATGTTAACCTTACGTACTGTTTTCCCTCCAGTCTTCTCTTCCCGGGCTTGAAGCTGATAACATGTGTTGTCCTGATGCTTAATAAAGTCTAACTTTTACTTTGTATACGCCGCCTCCGACTCCCATCTCTCAGCAGGCACTACACAGTCAAAGAAAAACTTAAATCTAATTAAAATAATGATCACTTATTTGGAGGCGTGTGGCGCAGTGGTTAGTGCGCTGATCTTTGAATCAGAGGATAGCATGTTCGAGTCCCACTGCAGTCAGCATGTCGTTGTGTCCCTGGGCAAGACACTTCACCCCAAATTGCTCCTGTGGGGATTGCCCACAGGTAACTCGCTTTGGATAAAAGCATCTAACAAGTAACATGTTATGTAATGTAATCACATTAATCTGCATATCCTTTTGCCTATCTCAGTCCGGATCACATTATTCACTTATTATTGTTATACACTGCTGGTTTTGCTTTACATTTTCAAACATTGGTTGTTATAACTGTCAAACAGGCATTACATTTGATGTGATATCGAAAGTGTCTAAAACACTCATTAATCACTTTGTGCATCTGCACCTTGATTCCTGTGAACTCAGTACAATATGAGTACTAGGACAGAAGCAATGTCAGAAACAACACAGAGCGTGGGTCCTACTGTATCTGCTTTTTTAAAATAAGTAAAATAGCGGCGAATAAACCCCCCATTTCACTGTGCTGCTGTATTTCTTTTATTGCACATTCAGCATCACGCGGCGCTGTCCTGTTGTTTCTACAGCTCGGTGCTGCGGTGTGCTGCCATCTAGCGGTCATACAGACCAACAACACGGTGAGCGGCACTTCAGAGATTATCGAAGGACACACGGAAGGTTTCTCATTTCTGTAATTCCCCTCCTCGACTCCTATCCTCGTGTCTTAGTCCCGCTCACATGAAAACTCCTCTCCTCTGATCGGTCATTTTAAAGAGACGTCCATTAATGATGACAGGAGGCACAGCAGCTCTGATGGGCAGTACTGTGTTCATGACCATTTAGGCCTATTTAGCCTACTTTTAATTAATTGACACTGACAGTGCGGTATAATGAGACAATAACAGGCTTACAGATGCGGACATAGGCTATACACACACACACACACACACACATATATATATTTATTTATATATATTTATACAATTTCAGAATCAAACAAGTGTGAGAGCACTCTCTCATAATAACGTAACACTATCAGAGACTGGATATAGCCTATCCACCCCTCTCTGGTCGCTACAATGAGGAATTGAAATGACGGGCCAAACGTTTTATTTACAAGTAGGCTATTCAAAGTAAGCGGAGACCTATATGTCCGCTGCATCTACGCACACACACACACCTGCACACACACATACCATGTATACATCACTTCAGGGGACATTACATTGACTTACATGCATTTCCTGGAGACTTATCCTAACCTTAACCATAACCAACACATGCCTAACCCTAACCCTAACCCTTAACCTTAACCTTACCCTAACCCTAACCAAGTCTTCACCCTAAAATTAATGATTCCCCTCATGGGGACCTCCATTTTGTCCCCATAAGGGAGGCGAGTCCCCACACGTGACTGTGTAAACAGATGTAGGTCCCCACAAGTATAGTAATGCTAGGGCACACACACACACACACACACACTACACGTCACCTACAGCTCTTAAAGCATATAATATCAGGATACAGCCGTCGTGTGTTTTATTATGTGAAGCACTAAATGGTTTTAGAATAATATCGACTCTTTGTTTGTAGATATCTACTAAACCACGGGAGGGGGGGGGAACCTCCGGCCCGTATACGGCCCGCGAGACAATTTTGTACGGTCGAGGTAATTTATAAACACACGCAAAAAAGAAAAAAATTAGAGAAATCTATACCGCAAACAAATTAAACAAGAGAGTGCCTGTTTTTCCTAGCCAAGGTCAGGGTCCTTGAACACAACACGAGCCTAACGTGTCATCACGCGGCACATGTCTCGTCTGATAGGGGTGCAGTTCTGAAGGAGAGCACCAGGGCTGAAGTCGAATAGTCCATTTAGCGTAGGAACCTTCCTAACCTTATACATCCATGTCCTAACCGAGTGAAATGACCAGGAAGTCCCTCAGTGGCAGCCATGATAAGTGCCGTTCAGACACACACACACACACACACACACACACACACACACACACACACACACACACACACACACACACACACACACACACACACACACACACACACACAATCTTGCCTAGGGCAGCAAGTTGGACATCAGGGATTGATTGAGTAGCTCAAACGAGTAAAAGGAGATGTATGTTAACAAAAATGTATATATTCCATGGGCTGGCCTGGGTCCCAGACTGAGGTGCTCTGCTTTCTGCACGGACCTCACAGCTGTTCTCACTGTAAACATTGCGTCCAGGGGATGAATGCAGAGCTGTCATTGGCTGAGATCAGTCCGGCCGTGCGTGCGTCACGACTCTTTTAAACATCACTGTTGCCGGAAATACATCCGCGGAGGATCCCCGGAGAAATGTCGAGAAATTAGAAACCTATACGATATTTGAATTAAATCTAGATTATATAAAAACATTTATCTTGTTATTTGCGACATTTTGAAATGTTCAAGACTTTTGGTTTGAATTCGTTGCTGACAGATACAAATAATTTAAGAAAAAGGTGACAGTAGCAGTCACGTGATCTTACGACCCGGAAGAGAAACATTGTTCCTGCTATTCCTTCAAAAAGTGAGTTATCGTATACTCTAGGAAAGAATAGGGGGAAACTAACTATTGTATAGTGTTTTGAGAGTCTAGAGACCTTCGTTCGGGTAGGAACCCCCTGTGTTCCAGCAGCAGAGTCACAGGAAGCTGCGTCATATCATGCTAACTGCTGAGATGGAGACTGGAGAGAAGGTATTTACCAGCAGCTAACTGTCATTACCAAGCTATGATGTCTCTGCTTTTACCGCAAAAGCATTATAACGATTAGAATGACACATTAGTATAGGCTAGTATTCATTCCTCTGACAGTTACTGGATAAAGAGTTTACAACATGTTTTACTTGTGTTAGTGCTGCCTGTACTTTGTTAATATATTAACTTTACTTATTTACTTACTTATGTATACATCGGTTAATTGTGCGCATATCTATATATGAGTACAATTCGCAGTATTTTATTCCACTCTACAGTATTTTTGGCTTTCTGTTTGACTTTATTCTACTTTACATGTAGGTTACTTGTTTCTGCATTAACTTGCACAATTATTTTTGCACTATTTTATTTTTTACTGTATTTCTATTTATAATAAATGTTTCTATTTCTCTGTTTCGTTTGTTGTCTTAAGTATATTGTACGTTGTATTGAGGAGCCTGGGACTTCATATTGTCCTCTTCACACTAGCTGTAGCTTTTGTGCATATGTCACTAAGGCCTTTGACAGTTAAGTATAATAAACATAATGATACTGAAAGGGGCTTCTCTACATTATGACTTTATTTACTTAACCTAATCAAATGTGCTGGTTATTCTTACTATACTTTAGTTTTTACTAATATTCAGTTTAAATTGCAAGATGTACTTTTTATTGTTAAATATATTTTTCATACACATGTAGTAATGTGATGTACCCTGCTCCGTGTTGCAGAGATGAGCCTGTGTGTTCTGGATGAGGACAAGTTCCACCTGTGCTGTCAGCTCCTCCTGCAGCTGTCGGAGCGGCTGGGGGACGGCTGGAGCTGGGAGGGGGGGCAGGTGAGACCTCTGACCTCTGTCCTAACTGAGATCCTCTGCTGCTGCTTTGTTGTTGTTGTTGTTGTTGTTGTTGTCTTATTTCTACACTTGAGCCTTTAGGAAGCTAACTCCTGCCCTCTGCTGCCCTTTCTCAATGCACTCCTGGTTTGGAGTTATATTATTAATATCACAATGTGAATTTGCATTTATCCTCCTCCACCTATATTTTAATCAATTTTCTCTATGTCTATTCCATGCTCTTTTATGTTTATTTTCATGTATTTTACTGGTTTTGTGATATATATTTTCTGTGACTTTTAAAAGATATCAAATGTCAACTTTGAAGCACTTTGGACTACAATTCTTGTATGAGAGGTGCTTCACAAATAAAGCTCATTATTATCACTGTGGGCGGAGCCTGCTGTGCCCCATGAATATTACTAACGGTTCTGATCCGGCTCTTCTCAGGAGGGCTACCTGAGGAAGACTGCTCTCAGGTCAGTGGTAATCGACTCCAGCTCAGTGTGGGACTATGAAGGAGGCGGGGCAGACACTTCCTGTCCCTCACGTTCTGAGCAGCAGGAAGGGGAACAGGAACAGGTAAAAGAGATGCCAAAAATCATCATTAGCATGTTGTTATTTATCAGTCAATGAATGAACCTTCGATTAAAATACTAACAATCTGATCAGATCAACACACTGTGGTCAAATCAGGTCATAACAAAAACAGCCTCAATGGAAAACAGAAATTGAACAGACGTGACTCTCCAGGAGATACAGCTTTGCCACATTCCTTCATTATTAATCCCTTTTGTTTCTCACATGCATAGTCTTGGAGTATTAAATAATAAGTTTCTGATTTTAAATATTCTTGCAGGTCAAATGTCATTTAAGTGTGCTAGTGCATTTTTTTGTATTAGATGAATTTGCCTAAAGAAGGATGATTCCATGCTTCAGTTTCAGACTAGCACATAAAATGTACCGAGAGACAGAGCTGATGTTTTATTGTCCAACATCTGTCCCCCTCCACAGGCTGCTGTTGATGCCTCAGCTGATACTGACAGCATCAAAGGTGACATGGAGGATGAAGATGACGGCGTGTGTGTGGCGTCTGCAGGCAGGAGCCAGCTGCTTCAGTACGAGTATCACATCCTGCACTCCTGCAGCTACAGCACACCGGTGCTCTACTTCAGAGCCTGCACTCAGGGTCAGTCACACACACACACACACACACACACACACACACACACACACACACACACACACACACACACACACACCTACACACAGTATACACACATCACTTACAGCTCCTAAAGCATAATCAGGCTGCAGCCGTTGTTTTATTATGTGAAGCACTAAATGGTTTTACAATAATATCGACTCTTTGTTTGTAGATATCTACTAAACCAGGGGGGGGGGACCTCCGGCTCCCGGTCCGTATACGGCCCGCGAGACAATTTGATACGGTCGAGGTAATTTATAAACACAAGCAAAAAATAAAAAAATCTAGACGTGTCATCACGTGGCACATGTCTCGTCTGATAGGGGTGCAGTTCTGAAGGAGAGCACCAGGGCTGAAGTCGAATAGTCCATTTAGCTTAGGAACCTTCCTAACCTTATACATCCATGTCCTAACCGAGTGAAATGACCAGGAAGTCCCTCAGTGGCAGCCATGATAAGTGCCGTTCGAATTCTCTAGATAGGAAAGGAGGTTTCAAACTTCCTTTATAACCTCCTTTAGCTTAGGAACCACTGGACCTCCCTTGACGAAAGGAGAGGAGAAAATGCTGTCCCACAATGCCTTGCAGCCGCAGCATTTGCCGTCGCACAACAACCGATTATGACCGAGAAATTATATCATGAAAGTTACGGTGCTTATTAAGCATTTTAAAACGTATGTGGTAAGTTGCCAAAGAGCTTTGTTTTGAACGTTCATCATATTATAATCAAAAGGAGAAATATGAACGTTAGTTTTTACTGAAATGATCAAATAAAGTCAACATTTCACAGTCTTTACTGAGCTGTGTGGGGTTTGTTCAACTTTTAAAAGATGTTTGAATGGTGATGTACACAGTGATAGATGTTAAGGACTAACGTTTATAATAAATACATTTGTATTGATTTTACGATATTTTCATACAATCATACGTATTGGGGTCTTTTGTATTAATGTGGACCGGAGGGAGAGGGTGAGGAGCATAAGTTTCACTTTCCTTTTTTATTTAATTCCAACTTTGGTCATGAAGAATATGTTTCTCTGTTGTCCACGTTCATAAAGCATAAAGCAACAGCATCAGAGCACGGTGCAGAGTCTCTAGATGACTTTACAGTAGTCTCTCCTTATTAAACATCCATGTTGTAGTCCGCTATAGAAAACTGTAGTTTCCATAGTTTCCCCACAGCAGCAGACGCACACAATGACGTCAGCTGGCGCATCATAAACACGTCGGATAGTGAAAGTGCAGTCGGATTCTCTAAAGTACCGCAGTCTCTTCTCCTAAGTCATTTTGAATTCTCCTATCCACTATCCCTTAACCCGTGACCTTTCACTCAGAGGTCAAGGAATAGACGATAGGGTTAGACGTTAGGAGCTGATTTTTGGACTATTCGACTGCAGCCCAGACCGCCACTCCGGCACTTCCAGAAATTGCAGTAGCCTACCCATAAAGAGTTCTTATTATACATCCGTGATAAGGAGCCGTACACATGCCGCAGTTTGTGCGTGGCTGTGTCTTTAGTTGAAAGTCCAGTGGCGATCTGCTCATCTGTCATACTGATCATACAGTCAATAACTTTGTTGTTATTAGCATCTGGTTAGCTAGCTATGCTAACGAATATAAGAAGCTTTTTCTCCAACCAGTGAGGCAAAGGCACATCTTTATATGATCATTATAGTTATCAAAAAACAAGAGAATAAAGTAAACTATAAAATAAAATACTATGACAGTAAAAAAGTTGTTATTAATAAAGGGGAGTGATTTGTAAAAGAAAAATAAATCTGTTTACGGTTCTGTTTCATATGGATGTTGAGAGATGCATCCATAGAACTCTTCATGTTGCTCTCAAAGCAGGGTCGGCTCTAGAACAAATCGAATGGGGGGGCAATCATTTACCACGGGGGGGCACACACTGCCGTCAACAACCAACATACAAACACCGACACAACTTCAATTTTAAAAAACATGCTGTATTGTCCTTCACACACATTGCAGGGTGTAGTGCTATTGTATAGCGCACCTATGACTTGTGCATACATGCACGGTTGTGGCACGACCACCAAAACAGAAACATATGGACATAGGCCACCATATCAAAAGTGTGCAAATGTATTTAGTATCCTATCCATGTGAACATGTTTTAGGTGGGGGTGGACCTCCTCTAGGAGGGTCTGGGGGCATGCTCCCCTGGGAAGATTTATTTTTAAATATTGAAGTTAAAAGCATCAATCTGGTGCACTTTGAGAGCAACATGAAGAGATCTATGGATACCTCAACACCCATATGAAACAGAACTGTACACAGATTTACTTTTTCTTTATGGATATTTTACTAATCACTCCCTTTTAAACTGTATTCTTGTGTTACTGTCCTATAGTATTTCATACCCGTTTTTCATTTATTCTCTTATTCTTTAATAACTATAATGATCATATAAAGGTGTTCCTCGCAAATACTTGTTTACATAAAGGTGACCAAACCGTTTGAGACCCACTGAGATAAGTTAACCTACACTAAAGTTAACTTTCTAAACACTGAGAGTCCTTACCTCACTGAGCTGACGTTAGAAGATCCTCTCAGTCTGACAGGAGAGGACTCTCCTCCACCTTGGTGTAGAAACAGCTCTTTATATCCGTTAGCATAGCTAGCTAACCAGATGCTAACAACAACATTCCACGTTACCGCTCGCGTACTCACACAATGCGCTCGTGCCACACACACAGAGCCGAGCATGAATGAAACACAGAGACCCAGAAGTACTTGTACTGTACTGTATATCATATTATTTTCGATGGCTTTACTGTATAATCAGTGTAACAGATGAACAGATCGCCACTGGGCTTTCATCCAAACACACGTAATGACAACAAAACAAAGGTCGGAGTCATTGGTCAAGCAACACACCAATCAGAGAGCAGCAGTAAGCACACATTTCTGATTTATTTCACACAAAAAACTTTTAGTGGAAACGTTTTCACTTATATAATTAAAAAAAAAAACGGCAAAGGGGGCATGGCCCGCGAATGACCCCCCATGACGCCGACCCTGTCTCAAAGTGCACCAGATTGATGCTTTTAACTTCAACATTTAAAAAAGAAAATCTTCCCGGGGGAACATGCATGCATCCGGGGGGAACCCCCCTAGAGGAGGTTAGGTCCCCCCCACTTAAATCATGTTCACATGGATAGGAAACTAAATACATTTGCACACATCTTGTGTCCATATCTCTCTGTTTTGGCCATAACCGTGCACATGCATGCGCGAGTCATGGTGAGATATCTGGATTAAGGGGTTGCTTTTTCTTTGCACAGCATGAAAGAAAGGCCAAATGAATGGGCTGTGATTTTAGTATTTTTAAGCGGAGGTCAATCATTTGTACAGCCCTCGAGGGATGTTGAAAAAATTGAAATGGCCCTTGAGAGGAAAAAGGTTCCCCACCCCTGTACTAAACTAAAGCATACCAATAAAGAGAGTAATGTAGGCCTGTTATATATCCTCCTGGGAACCGAGGAAAACAAATGTTTTCCAATCTTTTTTATTTTTTATTTCCTACGTATTAGGGTTAAAAAAACATCTTGCAATTTAGACTTTTTGAATTACATTTTATTTTAACACACACACACACACACACACACACACACACACACACACACACACAGTTATTACAGTTTATATTTGAGGAAAGTCATGATCCTTCTGACTGGTTTAGCTTTAGTTTTAGCTGCAGGAATGGAGAGAGCACTAGACTATTGTACTGTCACTTTAACAACTTTATACTAGTACAAGTATAATTAGCTGTGTAAAATGGTACTTTTTCAAATTCAAAAGAAGGTTGAGAAACAACCCAGACAATTAACGCAAAATCACAATAATAATAATAAAGTACATTTATAGAATCAACAATAGTATAAACAATAACAAATCCACAGCGCCTAAAACCTTAAACACACTATGAAGCAAAAAATCAATCAATCAATGTTTATTTATATAGCCCAATATCACAAATGTTACATTTGTCTCAGTGGACTTCACAGTTTGTACAAAATATCAGTATGACAATACGACACCCTCTGTCCTTAGACCCTCACATCGTACAAGGAAAAACTTCCGAAGAAAACCCACAGTTTAAAGGGAAAAATGGGAGAAACCTCAGGGAGAGCAACAGAGGAGGGATCCCTCTCCCAGGACGGACAGTCGTGCAATAGATGCCGTGTGTAAATTGAAAAGATAATACATTTGCAACATAGGTAGTCCAAATGTTTGGAAATGCATGTGTGTGTAATAGGAAGATGGATCCACGAGGATATCCATCCAGGACCTATGATCCAGGACCAGAGCCACGACTCAAGATCCAGGGCTCGTGATGCAGGACACAGGACCGCAGGATCATCCCATGACTCCGGATCCCAGCGTATATAGACACCAAAAAGAAAGAAATTTGGGGAAGCTGGGTTAATCGGAACATGGGAGTACACAGGTATAGACAGAGAGAAGGAAGAAGTAAGATGTCCCCCGACAAACTAAGCCTATATCAGCAAAACTAGGGGCTGAATCTAATCAGCCCTAACTACAGGACTGTCTCAGAAAATTAGAATATTGTGATAAAGTTCTTTATTTTCTGTAATGCAATTAAAAAAACAAAAATGTCATACATTCTGGATTCATTACAAATCAACTGAAATATTGCAAGCCTTTTATTATTTTAATATTGCTGATTATGGCATACAGCTTAAGAAAACTCAAATATCCTATCTCTAAATATTAGAATATCATGAAAAAGTATACTAGTAGGGTGTTCAACGAATCACTTGAATCGTCTAATTAACTCGAAACACCTGCAAGGGTTTCCTGAGCCTTGAAAAACACTCAGCTTGGTTCAGTAAACTAAATCACAAGTATGGGGAAGACTGCTGATCTGACTGCTGTCCAGAGGACCGTCATTGACACCCTCCATCAGGAGGGTAAGACACAAAAAGAAATTTCTCAAAGAGCAAGCTGTTCACAGAGTGCAGTTTCAAAGCACATCCACAAAAAGTCTGTTGGAAGGGGGAAATGTGGCAGGAAACGCTGCACAACCAAGAGAGATGACCGCAGCCTTAACAGCATTGTGAAGAAGAGTCGCTTCCAGAATTTGGGGGAGCTTCAAAGACAGTGGACTGAAGCTGGAGTCCAGGTATCAAAAGTCACTGTTCACAGACGTATCCGGGAAATGGGCTACAATAGCCGTATTCCCATGGTCAAGCCACTTCTGAACTCAAGACAACGGAAGAGGCGTCTGACTTGGGCTAAGGAAAAGAAGCACTGGACAGTTTGCACAGTGGTCCAAAGTCCTCTTTTCAGACGAAAGCAAGTTTTGTCTTTCATTTGGAAGTCAAGGCGCCAGAGTCTGGAGAAAGGCTGGAGAGGAGCAAAATCCAAGTTGCTTGAAATCCAGTGTGAAGTTCCCACAGTCAGCGATGGTTTGGGGAGCCATGTCAGCTGCTGGTGTTGGTCCACTGTGTTTCATCAAGCCCAGAGTAAATGCAGCTGTGTACCAAGAGATTTTAGAGCACTACATGCTTCCGTCTGCTGAAAAGCTCTATGGAGATGAGGAATTTATTTTCCAGCATGATCTGGCACCTGCCCACAGTGCCAAAACCACCAGTAACTGGTGTACTGACCATGGCATTACTGTCCTCGATTGGCCTGCAAATTCCCCTGACCTGAACCCCATAGAGAATATGTGGGGTATTGTGAAGAAGAAGAAGCTGAAAGACACCAGACCCAACAATGCTAATGAGCTAAAGGCCGCTATTGAAGCATCCTGGGCATCCATAACACCTCAGCAATGCCACAGGCTGATTGCCTCCATGCCACGCCGCATTGATGCAGTAATCCGTGCAAAAGGATTCCCAACCAAGTACTGAGTGCATTAATGGACATTTTCAAATGTTTGATTGTGTTTTGCTGTTATAAATCTTTTTTTTTTTACTTGGTCTGAGGAACTATTCTAATTTTTTGAAATAGGATTTTTGAGTTTTCTTAAGCTGTATGCCATAATCAGCAATATTAAAATAATAAAAGGCTTGCAATATTTCAGTTGATTTGTAATGAATCCAGAATGTATGACATTTTTGTTTTTTTAATTGCATTACAGAAAATAAAGAACTTGATCACAATATTCTAATTTTCTGAGACAGTCCTGTATAAGCTTTATCAAAAAGGAAGGTCTTAAGCGCACTCTTAAAAACGGATAGGGTGTCTGCCGCCCGAACACAAACTGGAAGCTAATTCCACAAATGTGGAGCTTGATAAGAAAAGGCTCTGGCTCCCATTGTACATTTAGAGACTCTAGGAACAACCAACAACCCTGCATTCTTGGAACGCAATGCCCTAGTAGGACAGTAGGGTATAATGAGTTCTTTAAGGTAAGATGGCGCCTGCCCATTAAGGGCTTTGTAGGCGAGAAGAAGAATTTTAAATTCTATCCTGTGTTCTATAGGGAGCCAGTGTAAGGCAGCCAGAACAGGAGTAATGTGGTCCCTTTTCCTAACTCTGGTTAGTACACGAGCTGCAGCATTTTGAATTAGCTGAAGCGACTTGACTGACTTCTTGGTACACCCTGATAATAAAGAGTTACAATAATCCAGCCTTGAAGTAACAAATGCATGGACTAGTTTCTCTGCATCGTTTTGAGGCAAGATATGCCTGATTTTTGCAATGTTACGTAGATGGAAGTAGGCGGTCCTTGAAATTGATTTTATGTGGGCGTTAAAGGATAAATCCTGATCAAATATAACACCAAGATTCCTTACAGTCTCACTGGAGGCCAAATTAATGCCATCCATAGTTAGTATATCTTTAGATAATTTGTTTCGTAGATTCTTCGGGCCAAGTACAATAACTTCAGTTTTGGTCGTGTTTAACATCAAAAAGTTTAAGGTCATCCACGTTTTTAAGTCCTTGAGGCAGTCTTGAATTTTATTTAGATGATTAATTTCATCAGGCTTGATTGATAAATATAGTTGAGTATCATCCGCATAACAATGAAAATGTACAGAATGATTCCTTATAATATTGCCTAACGGAAGCATATATAATGTGAACAAATAGGTCCGAGCACTGAGCCCTGTGGCACTCCGTGGCTAACTTTGGTTTGCGTGGAAGATTCATCATTGACACGTACAAACTGAGAGCGTTCAGATAGATAGGACCTAAACCAGCCTAAGGCAGTTCCCTGTATGCCAACTAAGTGCTCTAGTCTTCATCCATAAAAAAAAACAAAGGTTTCATCGTGTGTCACGTTTCATTTAAAAATTGTGCCCCCACATAATCACATTTCTAGTCTTTGAACGCATTTTTATTCCACTCAAATATCAGACTAAAGTTGCCATTGCTTTGTTCTGGAAAATAAATGTGCTGCTGTATGAGAGGGTCTGCACACCTTTGCATATTTGTAGTTTTCTTTATAAGTGATATTTCTTCTCTGTGTCTCCATGTCAGAGGGGCGGAGCCTGTCGTTAGAGGAGGTGTGGAGCTCCGTCCATCCAAACTACAGGCTGCGACTCCAGAGCAGTCCTCTGAACACCATCACTCTGCAGGTAGCACCAGAGGCCTGTACTACAAAGCTGGTTCAACATAACCTGGATATGTTTGAGTTACCCGGTTTACCTAATCCAAAACAAACGCACTCTCGCTAAGCGGTCCTACGACGCTGGTTATCAACTCGGTAACTCAAGCCAGGGTTTCTCTGTCCGGCTGAGTGCGCGTTCACATGAAAGGGGCGGGTTAGCAACATTTGACCAATCACAAACATGGAGAAGCGTACTGACAGCGCAGTGTCATACTTCCTGAATGAAAAGTGAACTATAATATTAGACATATGAAGAAGTTAAACTTTAAACTTCCATGACTTAAACACTTGATCCAGGATCAAAGCCACAGAGCTGCACCTGCAAGGTGAATACAGCTGGTAACAGAACAAGTGTTTGAATGCGTACATGAACAGGTTTATGATATCACTGCCCGTCTAAGACACGATCTGACTTTAATTACATTTGACTCGAGTGTTTCGTCAACTTAATGTGATGCTTAAAATAATATGTGACACTGTAAGTGTTGCACGGCCAGATACGGCTCAAGATGCTGACACAGATAAGGAAATATATGATACATTATGATGTGATATGCCGCGGACTGTGCTTAATGTTACTCTGATCCGGTTACTTATGTTGTGGCAGATATTTAAGTAAGCTTTCTTAACGCAAATGTTATAATAGTCAGATTGCTCTGAAGATGGGAGGTGATATTCTATTAAAGGTTCACGTTCACACAGTCGGTGACCTTTGCCGGCCGTCTTTCCTGCAACGGCAGTTTTTCTGTATTTCCTTTCTCCTGTAATATGACTTGATCGCTTTAAACTCCGCACACTGAGCTCTGATTGGTCAGCAGGCGGTGCTTTCACTGAGTTGATCTCTTATCTGGAACTAGTGGCGGCTGGTGGAAATGATTTTAGGTTGGGCTATTGTAATGGTGAATAAACCACACGGGGAACATTTTGAGAAATGACCCCTTAAATTATGACTTCTGGTGATGTTAGAGGTATGAGAAGACTGATCAATACCTCCATAATCTTCAGTGTGGTTAGCTTTGAGTCTTCCAAAACTTCCAAACACCTTGTCCTGGACATAGTTTCTACAGTAAACTGTGCAACAGTACAGTAGGCCCACACAAACTGCAGAACACCGGTTCTTTGGGAACACTCAAATGATTTAATTCCCATTTAAAATCAGGAGACTAAATACGAACATTATATGCAGACACAGACGTGGTTCAGAAACACAGCAATATTAGAAAACAGACCATTAAGGCAAAACATCTAGTTTGATGGATGCTGTCAAAACTCAACTATATACAATAATATATTGTGTGTGTGTGTGTGTGTGTGTGTGTGTGTGTGTGTGTGTGTGTGTGTGTGTGTGTGTGTGTGTGTGTGTGTGTGTGTGTGTGTGTGTGTGTGTGTGTTTTATGTGTTTATTTATCACGGGCACATAGTATCTGTCCCCAGCTGTTTAAAGAGCAAGCATGGGAAACAAGAGACAGCGTTTTCCTGTTTGCATCCAGCTAGCCACACACACAGTTCAATCACACTCCCTGTAATTGACATAATTAATAGATAGTTTAGCTTCTCACCATCATTTGCTGTGACCCACTGATGTTAACGATCGCAACTGAAAGGCTGCCTGCCAAACATAAACATTCAGCCACGTGACTCGCAAACTCTCGCGAGAGTTTTACACAAGACGGATCCTTTCTAGCCATAACCCTGCACCGGGCGCTGACATTGGCGCCCGATGATCATCAGATTTGACGACGCTGATTGGCTGAAATTATGTTTCGGAGGCATAGTTTACAGAGAGCAACAGTCAGCTGCTAGTGGCTGCTGCTGCACTGGTTGAGGGCTCCTCTCTTAGCGCCCAGACGAGAGAGGGTAATGATACACGGGCAAGGCCAGGCAGGAAACATGTGACTTATCAGTAACTTTAGACATCGTAACACAATTTTAAACGAGATTTTATAGTAGATTATACATTTTACTGATACCATTATATAATATTTACCTTGTTCATTAAAATAAAACTATATATGTTTTATATATATTATATTTATATATTGTGTGTGTGTGTGTGTGTGTGTGTGTGTGTGTGTGTGTGTGTGTGTGTGTGTGTGTGTGTGTGTGTGTGTGTGTGTGTGTGTGTGTGTGTGTGTGTGTGTGTGTGTGTGTGTGTGTGTGTGTGTGTGTGTGTGTGTGTGTGTGTGTGTGTGTGTTGTGTGTGTGTGTGTGTGTGTGTGTGTGTGTGTGTGTGTCAGGAGCACCCTCTGCTGGGTCAGCCTTTCTTCATGCTTCACCCCTGCAGGACGGAGGAGTTCATGCGTCCGGTGTGCTGCAGGCGGCTCAGGACCAACACAGGTAGGATCCCTGCTGATGGCTCACCTGCAAACACAGTGCACGCATCACACTGTGCATCAGGCGCTTCAATGAACTCACATCTGTATGCAACTAAAAAGTGCATTAAGTTGTTGCTCGAGTTACAGCTGGTCCATGCAGCTCTGATATGACAGGTTATAAAGTCATTGTGCTGCTGCAAATCAGGAGAGCAAACCAAGTGCTTTTCATCTCACGTCATACATAGTGCTGCACAATAAACCATGTATGGTCATCAGGATGTCAACGTGATCAATAAACACATTGCCCAAAACTGAGATATTGCACTTTTTATTTTGAAAGTTAATATCAGTGGAATACTGCACTCTGTAACGTATTAATAAGATCATTTTGTCAAATAATAAAAATTCTGACACACAATTATTTTTATTTAATTCTAGATGTTCCTTCTATATATTGGCTGTGTAGATACAGCCAAATTAAAATGCAAACATAAGGGTTCTTGTTAACATTTCTGTGTGTGTGTGTGTGTGTAGGCCGGTGAACTACGTGTTGTCGTGGCTCAGTGTGGTGGGTCCTGTGGTGGGGCTGGACGTCCCTCTGAAGTACTCCACCCTGCTGCACCCTGCGGCCCCCCCCCGGCAGCACAGAGCCAGGCTGACTCCGCCCCCCTGTGTCTGTCAGCATCACTGTGGAGCCCCCCTGTACGGAGGCTGCATCACTAATCAGACCCTCAGAGGCTGAAGGTGGACTGTGTGCCAGAGTCCTGCACGGGTCTGATTGTCAAGATCCCCAAACCGAACGAACCCCCATATCCTATGAGCATTAAAAACGTGCAATTATTAACACACGCAGTTGCATATTTGGCTCAAAAAGCGTGGGATGTTGGTTATTTCCTCCATCTAGGATGACACCAAAAGCCTCCCAGACGTTGGATTTCGCTCTTGAGGAAGTGTTATTGACAATGCTGTATTCTCCGAGCTCCGCCTTCACCTCAGCCATTTCGACATGCAGAGAACAGATCAAATCCCCTGACAGGCTCACACACTTTGGTGATGTCCTCATCTGATAATGATGTTTCATTTTTAGCAGCAAAGTAACATTACTCAAAGTATATGTCGGACCCAACACATGTACAGTATGTTTTGCATCTCCTCAACAATGGTCTGTATAGTTGAGTAGAAAAAAACTGTCTCTACAGTTTCAAGTAGATTAACACACATTTGTAAGAAAAGTTTACAATGAAGCACAAAACACCTCTTTGTATTAAGCTAGCTGCCACATAAAGTACAGCTTAACATGCTAACCTTTGGTAGAGTTAGCTAACATTAGCTAAATTCACAGAAATGGCTCTCAACCGCTCTCAACTGATCTTCACTCCCGACCATTAGTGCCAGTTAAAAACCATGTTTTAAACCACTTTGTTTTCAACCACTGCTGTCTCGCAGTTCCTCCGTGTCCCGCCCTCTCTGTCTGTCACAGTATGTCTGTCTGTTTGTCTGTCCCTCTCTCTCTGTCTATGTCTCTCTCTCTGTCTAAGTCTCTCTATTTATTTAGCTAAAATGGTAATCCAACTTCAACAGCATAATGAGACCTTGCTGGTGTACCAGCTTTCCCATGCTGGTCTTGCTGGTGTACCAGCTTTCCCATGCTGGTCTTGCTGGTCTACCAGCATGGTCTTGCTGCTGATGCTGGTACAATAACACCAGCTGGTACATACACCAGCAAGACTGCTGGTGTATGATCAACAAAATGAATGTAGAAAAAGTGTATACATAACAAGAAATAAAAAATATAGTCATAGAGTGGCGAAGTCACGCCCATCTACTTCCATGGGACCTTATTTTGGAAAAATAATGTATTGAAGTCAATGGAGAGAGAAAACGTATCTTTCGATCCCATTTGAATTGTGCCATGAATTACACATATGTTTGTCAATCTTAAAAAATTATTTCCATGTCAAAAAAGTCACAGTTTGTCGTAAAACTGTTGAAATATAAGACTATAAAAAATACGCAACTAGAAAGACTACAAATCCCAGAGTCGCGTAAGTGATGTCACAATTGTTTTCCTCCACTAAGAGATAGCTAAGATCAGCGCCATATAGATATAATCTATCTATATGGCGTTGGCTAAGATAAGATAACTTTAACAAGATGCCTGTGTGCTTAGTACCAGGTTGTTATCATACCAGCAATGGGTCTTGCTCGTTCTTTCGCTTCCCACCTGATGAAAGGACCAGGAGTGGTTGGATCAAGTTAGCTACCTAGCTAGTAGCTAGCACGTTAGTTAGCATTACAGCCATGTCATTTTTATTAGCCTTAATATGAAGTAACATTAAGTAACCCAAAATGTTAAACAGTAAGAGTAGTAGTCATATTTCGTGAACCCTTTGAAGAGTACTGTTACCGGTGTGATCATTCTATAATCAGTGTTGGGACTAACGCGTTACAAACTAACGTGTTACTGTAAAGCAACTACCTTTTGGGGTAACTAATAACGTTACTAGTCGTGATGTTACGTATTGCGCCGAGGCTTCGGAGCGTGTGTCGAGTAATCCCCGAAGCTTTTTGTGAAGCTTGTATCGAGGCTTGTATCGTTTTGGGCCAGTGACGTCATCGATGACAAACGAAGCCTCGCTGCCTGTCGATACCACGTGACTGCTTCAGGAAGCAGTCGTTGTTGTTTATAAAAGCTACAGCTAAATGAGATAATGTAGTTAATAAATGTATTCTTTGATATGGTTTAGCTTTCCTCAGGCTACAACATTGTTACGTTTAAGAATATTATTAAGGAATACAAATCCCTCTTTGCAATGTTTACCAGCCTCCTTAGGCTTTTCAATCACAATCATTAAACTGGAATAAAAACAATATTCTTAACATGAAAATATGATTTAATGTTTGTTGTTTAGAGTTATTCTAAGGCTTTACACATTGGGAACTCGGTATGAGATAGAGCACACTGTTGAGATGTCCAATTTGCCTGTTTTACACACTTTGACCAACAGGGGGTTTGTGTTCAAATGAAGCCCATGATGAAGCCTCATGAGATGAACCCTGTTGCGAACCAATTGGCTGGAAAGCTTCATAAGGCTTCATCTCGCCATCACTAGTTACTAGTTACCTATTCCCATTCAGTAACGCCGTTATAGTTACTGTGATTTAAATGGGTGCGTTACTGCGTTACATTATGTGATCCAACTGAACCGAATCTCCCTGCGGATGTAACTTACAGGCAAATACATTACATTACATTACATTGCATTTAGCTGACGCTTTTATCCAAAGCGACTTACAATAAGTGCGTTCGACCAACAAAATACAAACTTGAAGAAAAGAGAATCATATAAGTTCATCAGGTTTCATAGAGCAAAAACATTTCAAGTGCTACTCAACTGGCTTTAGGTAAGCCAGTCCTTTATTAGTATATAAGTGCTTTGTTAATAGTTCTATTGCTCGAAGTGGAGTCGAAAGAGATGAGTTTTCAGTTTGCGCCGGAAGGTGTAAGCTATCTGCTGTCCTGATGTCAATGGGGAGCTCATTCCACCATTTTGGAGCCAGGATAGCAAACCCACGTGTTTTTGCTGATGTAGGAGGCGTATCTCGGACAGAGGAATGCCGCGAGCTCTGCTGGTTTTAACCGATAGGGAGCCCTGCTGTCTACTTAATCAATAGATTAGTGGCAGCTGGCATAATTACCGGCTCTGCTTCCTCGGAGGCTCTCGCGGAGCAGACCATGGAGCAGGGGAGCCTCACCCCCCTTTGACTCGTCGCCGGGGAGACCCTGTCTCTGGGGTGGTGGGGGAGCGGAGATGTGGGACGGAGCAGCCGCCGAAGGGCGAGTCTGATGACGAGGCGGTTGCTGTGGGCGTCTCTCCGCTTGCGGCCTCCTGTTGCCGGCGTGGACGCCGCAGCTGCTGCGAGCGTTGGTGCCGCTGTGGGTGCTCAGCAGGTTGGAGCCAGCTGTACATGCTGGCGAATGCCGTCCGCCTGTTCCGCGGCCGTCTCCATGGACTCCACCATGGCGTGGAACTGGGGTCCGAACAGCCCGTCCGGGCTGATTGGAGCGTCCAGTAGCATTTTTCTGTCCATCTCTGTAACAGACGCCTGCTTCCGCCAGAGGTGGCGCTGGATCTGTGTCACCCACGCGGAAATCCTCGCCTGGGAGACAGCAATGGACGCGCACAGAATGAGCGCCGTGCTGGCCGCCTTGCTGATTTCCTCTGCCTCGGTGGTGGACCGCTCTACCAGTGTCACCACCGAGTTGGAGAGCAGCGCGATGTTATTCGCCGCCGCGCTGTGGTGACGGAGAGGGGGAAAGCATGTTCGGCCGCCAAGCTGGCACCCTGCTCCGACTCTGTCTCCCCCGTCTGGGGAGAGGTGGGAGGGGAGAACCGAACGGTGAACCGTGGAGGGAGGCGGGGCAGGAGTTGCTTTTCTTCTGACTCCTGCCCGGCACTCGGCCCCAGGGACACGAGGCCCCGTCCGCGGCTCGTAAGCCTGGACGGGCCAATCGTCCTCCTCGGCCGCAGCAGCAAGAGCGTCCGCTCTCCGCTTCCTGTCGCCCGAGGGGAGACGGGCGCAGTGTGTGCATGCTACCTGCTGGTTTAGAGCCGCGTACGCGTGCTCTGACCCCAGGCAGGATTCGCATACTGCTTTTATCTCTGCTGGTCATAACTCATTATGAACCCAGAGCCACATGAGGGACAATCACGGACGTAGTTGTTGCTCATGATGATTCTCAATTGCTGTGCTTCTGTACTGTGCTGGTTGCTGAAGAAAAGACGGAGCAGATTGCCGGGCCCCCTTCCTATTTATACCGGAAGGAGGCCCGAGGGTGGGGCCCACGTAGCGGGTGGGCGTGGACTATAAGTGTTTCAGTGCTGCGCGGGGGCGCATGGGATAACCCAATAGCGATAGCCATAGCCTTAGAGGGCGAAGCCATATATGAAATAGAAGTATGTCACATACATATGCACTTTATGGCCCCCCCCCACTTCTGAAATGAAACCGGCGCCGCTGCCAGAGAGGAGTGATGATTGGTTAACGCAGGGTAACATTTCAGGGTAAGCCAATCAGAGACAGAGTTGGGCGGGTCTTGCCTTATGGGGAAAATACACAGACACACAAACACTTGCTAACACACACACATACACGGCAACGCCCACCACCACACACACACACACTATGGCAGATGCAAGTATCAGCGAGAGCAGCAGCGCATAACAACTTGGAGATATAACCACTATTTTCAATTTGTGGGGATAAAGGACGCAAAAAATATTACGGTCAAATGTAAACTGTGTGCAGGACAGAAAGCATTGTCCAGGCTACAATAAAGATGCCTGTCAAAATGTCTAAACATATCTTTTGTGTTTTATTGTTCCACTACATTTCATAATGATAATTGCTACAATGATGGGGAGTTGTCTTTTCTCTTACTGTGCCACAGCACAACACAAAAACTTGTATTTCTATTGTTATTATTTTTAAAGTAAAGTAACTTGTTACTAGTTACTTTTATAATTTAGTAACTAATAAAGTAACTAGTTACTTTTTTGAGAGCAGTAACTATAACTATTACCTTGCCCAACACTGTCTATAATACACAATTTAAGCCCGGGGGAGAAATGCTAACGCTAGCATCGGCGATCGCCGATCTTTTCTACTTCACGCTATCTGCACAAATGGTTGACATTAAACATTAAAAAGACCAGGCAGTTCAGAGAGAATCAAAGGAAGGCAGGCAGGCAGCTTTGATGACATTCTTCTGGACGTGTTTCATTGTGGTGATAGTGAGGGAAGTCAATCGTTTTGTTGACAAGACAGTAGTGACGGCCATCTTGGTGACGTGTGTTGTTCTGCGAGACCAGAGATGTAGTTCATTGAGCGTTTCACACAAACAAATGTGTTACTTCACAGTGGCCTTTTATTGTGGCCAGCCTAAGGCACACCTGTGCAATAATCATGCTGTCTAATCAGCATCTTGATATGCCACACCTGTGAGGTGGGATGGATTATCTCGGCAAAGGAGAAGTGCTCACTATCACAGATTCTTTCAGATTTGTGAACAATATTTGAGAGAAATGGTTATTTTGTGTTTATAGAAAATGTTTTAGATCTTTGAGTTCATCTCATGAAAAATGGGAGCAAAAACAAAAGTGTTGCATTTATATTTTTGTTCAGTGTATCTTGTTTTGCCTAACTGCCAACATTACTAATACACACTAGCACTTTCATCTAAACATACAGTAGAGGAAGGAGCATTAGCAATATTACTTTCGGTGGTGGCAAAGGCAATATTAGTATTAGCAGTTTATACATTTACTTTTCACACACGCACACACACACCAACATCAGATCAACACAACCGCTCTTGTTCTGTGTCAAAGCTTATGTTCATTGTTCTGTTTACTGGTGGTCTTCTTTATGTGTCCTGTTTATGTTCTGTCCAACTGGATTTGATTTAGGTAAAAACAGTGTTATTGTTATACCATTTATATGTTTTTCCTTTCATATTTATGTAGAAACAAACATTTCTCAATACCACTATTCATAAATAGGCTTCTGTTTGTTAAAGTGTCAAAATATCATGTGGTGCGACCAAATATTTATTTTACTGCAATACATTTGAAGAAATATATCTTATTTCTCTTGGTGAAATATGAATCACTGATATATATGCTATAATAATAAGTCTTAAGTGAATTGTATTTATTTAAACATATTTCTCAGATTTATGAGATTTAAAGGAAACATTTGAAACGATACATTGAAATTATTAAACAGAAATTTTAGATCACTTCAACAAAATAGAAATGCACATTTACTTACCTTTTTAACACTAAGATTACTGGCAACTTAAAGTTAAAGATATTAAGATGCAGTTTATTTTTATTGAAAATAATGAGCTGAAACATCAACATGGAAAAAACATTAGAAAATGTAAACGCTTTAACATAAATGTATGTGTCAATAACATTCTTTATGTCGGGAAACTTTCAATACATACTTATTTTCTATATTTTCAAATTGGCCTGATGAAATCCCTGAAAAGTCATGGACCCATATAATCAAGCAAGCAGAGATTGAAATCTTCCGAGGAATATATTATTATATTATGGGTTGTTGTATTTATATAATACAGATTTGAAACCTTGCGGCACCTTGCTCTGTGTGAACACCTAGCTAGATAAGGCTTATCTGTCTAGTGTTGTTGTAATGCAGCTCTCTGCAAACACTGGAGATTTGTAATCCAGCACAGTAAGAGCAGCAGGAGAGAATGGGAGAAACTGAGGAGAGGAGCGACAGAGGCACGGAGGAAAGTCCGGAAAGGTCAGTGGCTGTTCATGAAAAGTCAGTAAAAATACTTAAGAGGATACTATCAAATATCTTCTTGAATGCTCCGTGTGATTTCATAGGAAGGTGTGTGATCAGTTGTTGTTGTGTTGCTGCAGGATGATGCCGTACCACCAAGCTCTGCCAGCAGAACCACAGAGCAAGCTTTACCTGGGCTGTCTGAACAAAGCTCAGCTGATCCTGATCTCTGTGGCTGCTGGACTCGTCCCCCTGATCATAATCATTACTGTCACAGCTGTGCTCGCCACAAAGTCAGGTACAAACAGCAGTTTGATGTCTGAGTCACAAAAGCCCAGACGTGTTGCTTATCAACATGTACAAGCATTAGACACAATCATTCCTAATGTAGTCATGGAGTAGTGAGAGTAATAATGTGCAGTGTGTCTGACCCAGTCCTGGTTGTTTGTAAGAAGAGGCTCCAGAATATTCCTAATCATCTCACACTTCCTTCAGTACTGATCACATCTATTTAAATACGTATAGTGAAGTAATGTGTTGTGTTTACTTACAATCACTTATGAGACATGTAATTGTGTCCTTACTGTGGCAGCATAATGCATTCCATTGATAATATACATATTATTGTTTTTCTGAAATAACAGAATATTTATTTAATAATTCTTATTGTAATTGTTTTATTAGGAAAGATTAAATATTGGCTGTGGTTTTACTGAATGTATATGCCGCAAAGTCCCAAGAGGACTTGTCATTTACTCTATAATGATTTGGTAACTTTCAATGACAAGCAGCTATAAAACAAGATAAAAACACAACATTAACATAGAAGCAAACAAACAGAATAATACATTTTGTGAGAGTAACAAAATACTTAAAAGATTTAAGTTGTGGATCATAGTCTAATAAAGTGTCTAATAATCTTGTCAATTCAGAAAAACATTGTTTTCTCAAGTGAATGCATCACCCTTCCTTATCTTGAAGGTTTTTTCTCATTAACTGTGTCTGTAAATCCTTATAGGAAACAACTGCTGGGAAATGCAACGGTATATTGTAGCAGTATTAGAATGAGACTGAGTTATGACAGCAGAGAGGGGCCATATCTGTGTTCAAACTGTATGACTTTATATTGTGTGGAGGATGACGTAGTGAGGACCCCAAACTCAAACAGCAGCTGTGTGCTCAGAATAACTTTATAATGCCATAAAGCTTTATTTGATTATGACGGTCAAAGTTCTTTTGATATACAGTACAGGCTGTGAACATTAATGACATAATGCACCAAACTTATATTTATAGCCTTATTTATATTAGATTGATATACCAGGAATCAGATTCATTTATTCACATATAGAATTTTACAGTAAATGGACAGTGTAGACAAAGTTAAAAGTAACATTAAATGGAGAGGCAAGCTCACGTTAATACAGAAAATAAATTAAGTACACATCCACGGAACAAAAATAAAAAATGAAGGGAACATATGAGGTAACAGCAGGTGATAACATTAATAGTATGTAATAATTAAAAAAGTGTTTATAGCGCACAGTCATCTCTACAACAGCAGTGTAATCGAGTGGCAGCAAGTTATATCAAAACATAAATAAATTGAGGTGAGGGTCTGACAAAAGATGCTATTGGCTGGTAATCAGAAATGTAGCATCCACAGTCTTATAACTTGACCCCTGCTTGGAGCTCAAGGCCTGGACATCTTGGCCTCTGATCTGCAGTTCGGAAGTCATTTTTAATTCAAATGGATGAAATTTGACAAAGGGACACAAGTAAGAACTGAAGTGCTCTCTGGATAGACAAAGTTCAATTACTTAAGACCCTCCCCCACTCACCAAAAACAACATTAAGCAAAAGAAGGAATACATAACCCCCCTTTCTCTCTTTGTATAAATGATGTTAAGTTTAAGGGCCTGTGTTTGTCTTTATATCCAATCAGATTCCTCTACTGCTCTTCCCTTGTTTTTACTGGTGGAGACCTGCTGGACTTCCTGGTTCAGTCAGGTGATATCAGCTCACCTGACGGCTCTTGATGGCTACCTGGTACACAGAGCTAACAGCAAGGAGGAAATGAACAAGCCCTCACAAGTAAACTCACACACTCAGTTTTTCAGTGCATACAGTACCATACACTGGCCCATCCTACACGGCGGCGTGCGTTGCAGCTTCATAGCTTCTGCCCGTTCACTTTGAATGGGGGGTGACGTCACGCTTTGCCGAACTGCTTTGGTCGCGTCAGTTGCTAGCTTCAAAAGTGAGCAATGTTCAACTTTTGAAGCTTCGACAGAAGCGTCAGCCAATCAAATCATATGCCAGTATAAGACTCTAGCCAATCAAACCGCGTGCTTGTGTGTCAGGGGAGGGAGATTCATGTGATTGGGTGTTGGTCGAGTTTCAGACACGCCCGCCGGCAAGCTTTAACGCACGCTGCCATGTGGACGCTGCGTTAGCCTACAGGACAAGATATGGATTACATTTGTAATCAATTAGTATTGGCTAATCCTCTTTGTGCCAGGCAGCAAATTTGACTACCTTGTGACTGACAGGTGGTTACCAAGGTGATGTATGGTTTGGGTGTGAGTTGGACCGAACACATTGGCCAAAAGAAATCCTAGAACCCATGGACTATTGTTTGACAACAATAAAGCTTTTTATTAGTTCAAAATTAGCTTGTCCATTATTGAAATGTTATCTCTTGTCTCTACACCATTTATGCATTTCAATTTGCTAATCCGACTACAAACAATCCAAAAGGAAGTCTTGTTTCTTATCATTGAAACCCCAAAATAGTGCCCCTTGCCCCCTGAGGCTAAATCAACTTCAGACAGATAGCGAACGGAAGACTGTTACATAGCAACATAATGCTCAATTTAACACATGATTTGTCTACACTGTCCCCTCCTCTCGTCCTATCAGGTGATGCTATGATCCTGGAGGCTGACATCACTCTGGAGGGTTATGGAACAGCCAATGAGAAACCAATCCCCATCATGGCCCACGCTCCTGACATCTATAGTGACAACACTCTGGACCAATGGCTGGATGCAGTGCTGGCCTCTAGAAAAGGTACTCAGTAGAACACATGGGCCTTTACACTATGTGTCCATCCCACAGGTGTTAATGCTCTGTGTCCCTGCAGGCATGAAGTTGGATTTTAAGACTCTGAGATCAGTGGGTTTGTCATTGGACCTGCTCAATCAAAAGTCAAAGAACAGTAGCAGAGGAATCAACCGGCCCGTATGGGTGAATGCAGACATCCTCCTGGGTCCCAACACACCAGCCTTCCTGCCTGTAGTCAATGGAACTAGGTGAACAGGCTGATTTGATGTTGTCTGTCCGTCAGTCTTTGCTGTTCAGAGCTTGTATTGTACATGTATTTCACACATTATTGCTACATTTGATATACTAACAAAGATATCTTTAGATTTTCATAAGTGATCTGGGGAGATGTGGAATATGCCACAGCAAATAATAGGATGATTATAGAATTTTAAGAAAAAGGTACAAGTGACATACAACATTAACTGCAACATTTTTATAAAACTGGGGTAGACAACCTATTTTTGGCATCATTGGGCAAATTGTGACGAAAACAGAATATTGTTACTCAAGTGATCTGAGAGTAAATCAGAGCTCTGCCCCTCCCGTTGGCTCAGTTTCAGGCTTTATCCTCTAATTTCAACAATCTTTATAGATCCACCTTTTTCAGATATGTTTTTATAGATTTTCTCAATGTTGGTATGGTATAATGCTTATAGCACGGCGATGGTGTAAGACGTACAGTATAGGCTACATTCTGTACTTTGTAATAATGGTGATTTGTCAGGGTTTAGCAAGAAGTTGGACCCGGGTGCAGTTCCAATGAGATGGCAAAAAAGCTGATAACCATAAAAACCAACGCCAAACCAACATAGGACACTAGAAGAAGAAGATTCAACTTATTGTCATTACGTAGTACAGTATTATGTAACAAACGGTTTCTCTGCATTTGACCCATCCTAGTGTTAGGAGCAGTGGGCTGCCATTATGTACGGCGCCGGGGAGCAGTGTGGTGCCTTGCTCAGGGACACTTCAGTGGTGGTCACTTCCGGGACTTGAACTGGTGACCTTCCAGTTGCCAAGTCAAGCCCCTATGGACTGCGCCACCACCGCCATAGGGAAGATAACACTAAATACACATGAGACTAATCACAAGACAAAACACAGCTGGGGAGGGGTGAGACACAGGGGCAGCAGGTGGACACAGTGAGACAATCAAACAGGAGGGAAAACACAGGAAGTAAGACAGGACAAGATACAAGGAAAAATACATGTCAAAATAAAAAAGGAAACTATAAACACAAAAACTAATATCTTGACAGATATGATTAACGTTTTGATTGATCGAATATGCTATATGCTAGGTTATTTATTAAAAGGTTATTAAATAAAGTCGTTTTTCTCTTCTCCTTCCATCATTCTTTTCCAGTTTTCTGCAGTTGGTTCAGGAAAAGTTTCCTAATGTGACGTTGTCTCCTGGATGGAAGGTATTACATGTTCTCAACCGACATTAAAAATCATGGTACTTGTTTATGACTTCATAGGCTATTGAGAGGAGCCATTAATGGCAGTCAGCTGGTCAGTTGGTCAGTGGGTCCAGATAATAAGTAGAGCTATGGTTTAGCACTGTGGTCATGTAAGGCTGTACTGCATCGACGCTTCAAACACTGCTGTGATCATCAGCATGCTAACAGGCTAACAATGACGATGCTAACATGCTGATGGTTAAAAGCAGGTATTATTTATACAATTATCAATACCTATTATCAACATGTCATGATCCCAATGGTACGAGAGAACAATTCAGGAGATGATAAATCAATTACATCAATTGATTTTTTGTCAACGTTATGTACTGGTGCCCCTGGCATGCAGCTGATGCTTTTTATTTCTGATGCCCCTGCCCCTCAGACAGCCAAATTCCTTTTACTCATAGTAAGAAGCTGATCAAATAAATGTTTTAAGAAATGTATGTATATGTAGTGTATGTAGTTAAGTCTTTCCGTTCAGGCCTCCCGCGGGCCAAGCGTGACATTGTTTCGCCCACCTGTGTAAAGAAGCAAAGGATAGCAAGGCTGCCACTCTGTTTGTCAGAAAGCAATATAACAGCTGTTACATCTCATGGGACGCAAGCTCTACTTTAGACCCACAGTTGGGTTTTAGTCAGAATGATTGTGATTCGCTAACATTGCATTGTTTCCGACAGGTATTCTATGGACCTCCACTTTTTAATAAGACCTACACCGAGGCCATGGTGAAGGACATGTACGATATGATCAAAGATGTTCCCCAGAAGGTAAGCTTTAAAAGGCCTGCACACATCACGTCAGTGGGAGAAAAATATACGCCTATATTATTGAGTACCCAACTCTAGTGTGGAGAGGACATTTGTATTAGACCCATGAGATTCATTTATACAGCAAAAGAAAAAGCAGTGTCTGCCGGCTACACTAGTGATGTGTCGGTCGCGAACGAGACGGCTCAAAGAGCCGGCTCTTTTAAGTGAACGACGGGAGCCGGCTCTCGCCCGCGAACGAGCCGTTTTTTTTTTTTTTGCGGAGGGATCTAGATCGGCTTGAAGGCACATTATGCAATGCAATGTGCACATTATCCCGCTTATTACATGGCCACATTCTCAACAAAGTAACGACATGACTCCCAATATTAATTGAAATGCTTTTATGGATTTAGAAAATGATTTTATTGATTTAAAAAATAGTTTTATGTATTGATTTAAATTGACATGCATCCGCTAAGAAAAGTAGTCCGTTGTTACTGTTTGAACTAACGTAGCAACGGCAGGAACTGCTTCGATAGTGTTTTTGAGGAGCTTTTTGATTACAGATTTGAAAACATCGTTGCTTGCTTTAAAAGTAGCACAACTCATTATGTCAAACCTTGGAAAGTATCTAGATATCCCTGCCCTAATGCCAAAGTAACTGGCAACTGAATATGTGTCGCCGTTTGATGTCTATGTCTGGACCGCTGCGTAAAAAGGAGGGTTTCTGCCCCATTACTTCTCTTCTTACTTCTATAAGAATAAAACACGGAGGACGGAGATCTCTTTTTCTCCCCCTCTTCTGACAGCCCAGCAGCTGATCTCAAGCACGCTCCCCTCTCCTGCAGGGGGGCGTGGTCAGCTGCAGCTCACAGAATCAGCCCCCTGCAAAAACAGCGCTGGAAAGAGCAAATAGAGCGAAATGAGGCATGGCTAAAATGCAGGATCTTTTTGGTATTTTGAAAAAAAACTATATTTATATACTTTATATAGGTCGATACAGTAGCCCCTTTTTTAAATAGTTTTTATAGGTGTTGCTATCTGTTTTGTGTAGCGTGGTTCTACAAGCAAGTCAATGCATTCATTGGGTGGTATCAGAGAGTTACACGGGTCTGTAGATGCAATGAAAACAATTGGCCACAGCAAATCATTTATATTAAACATGTAATTTTTACTTTTGAATACTTCAGTACAAAGGATGTATTGAATAATTTAAGTGATATATGTGTACACATATAAATCATTAGTCAAAACAGGGCTACATTTGATTTAATTAAAAGGTATAATATGTGGTAAACTGAAGAGCCGTTTGGGAGCCGAAAGAGCCGGCTCTTCTTGGTGAGCCGAGCCAAATGATCCGGCTCAGCAAGAAGAGCCGGAATTCCCATCACTAGCCTACATGCCTTACAGACCTTCTCTACAATGCATTTCCGGTAATCAGGTATAGGTTATTGTTATTATGTGATTCAACATTACACTGGTACATAGCTATGCTGTAAGCTCAAAGAAAGATACCGACATGTCAAAAATTATCTTCAGGGGTTTGTGCTGCATTTATTTTGGAATATTTGACAACAAATTGTTCCAGATCCTAATTAATGGCTGACATGCTGCATTCCTTGGCCTGTATTTATCACTGAAATACTGGAAACAAGCTGCAGTATCTGTCTCAGCTCGAGTTACACAGCTTCAATTGGTAAATATGTTTGTAATGATACAGGTGTCACAATATAATACATTGGGATAAAATGCAACGGGCTACTTTAAGCGGGGGCAACATATTACAATTTATTGCATTTAAAAAAAATCAAATTTAAGGAAACGTTCTTTTTTTTAAAGCAGAACCCGTGGGATCTGTATCCATAATCATAGCTCTACTGTGTGTGCAGTCCCAGCAAGGGAATCATTATTTGCCCATATCATAAAAACAATTTTTTTATTTGTTTTTCAATTGAATTAAAAACAAAGTGAAACATATAGTAACAAAGACGTATTCTAGATTATGTTCTATCAATGTTTTCTTTTTTCTTTTTTTATATAGTCTATATTTTTCCCTTTCCCCCCCTCCCGGTCCTACATAGTAAAGTAAATAAATACATATATAGGTATAAATACAGTAATGTAAAAGATAATTAAAACAAAATGAATAGATAAGGAAATAAAGAATAATAACAATAATACATGTACCCATATACTCACATATGTATACCCACATATACACATATACATATATATGTTGATGTAAGGTCCCTTAAGATCCTTACACACCAAACTGACACCAAAGAACACCAAAGAACACCTCCCGACGGAACGTCGCCTCACGTCGCCTCAGGTCGCCTCACGTCTCCTGCGTTAAATGAAATCTCAGATTTGCCTTCTTAATAGTTTGTTTGGGTCCCTCACTTCCGTTTCGCTTCTCATGCACTGATTCGCTAGCTGAACAGCCAATCAGAGTGATTTATTTGGCCGACGGCCTTTAGCCGACAGCCTCCCGATTCGACATGTCGAATCGGCGGCGGAAGGTGTCGGCACGGCCGAAAAGACACGACGGTGCGGGACCATACATGCCAACCTTGAGACCTCAGAGCATTTCAAAACCACCGGATCAGATTCAGTGGATCATCTGAATCTGATTAACATTAACATGCTTATTGTAGTGGTAAGTGCACTGCCTTCCCTGCAGCCTGTCGCACCATCCTTGATGGAGCATAAGTGTGGGCTGGACCTGAAATCGGCTTGGTGTGTTAAGGCCCTGACACACCAAGCAGTCACCAGAGAACGCCATGCGTCAGCCATGAAAGGCCAAATAAGGCGTGTCACGGCCGACGATGCGGGACACACCAAATTGAGTTTGGGCAACAGGGCACGCTTCGTCGTCCGACTAACGAAAACGGCCGATTTCGGCCTGGTGTGTCAGGGCCTTAAGGCTCCTGACACACCAAGACGCAGGAGACGTGAGGCTAACCCTAACTCAATGTTGGTTCCTTAATCCTATCAATGTTTCTAACAACTCTATTATGTGGTAGCTAATAAGTCCATGTGAGTTTTAAAATGTACAGTCAAATAATGTGTGTCTTCAGGTGACCTTCCCTGTCCATGCTCTGTTGGGTCGCGGCGGCTGGCAGCACATCAGCTGGCTCCTCAGCCAGTCGTCACGGTAACACAGACACCTTCCATCTGCATTATGGCAATGAGTGGAAATCAATCATTTATTAATAAGAATTACTAACTGCTCAGTCTGTCAGATCAGGCATCGACGTGATAAACACATCATAATCACACAGAATCATTCACAGTTTGCATTTGCATTATGTACTTGTTTATAACACGCGTCAGTTCATAACATATTTTAAAGGTTATGCTGACCACACAGAAAAGATCATCAGCAACCATAAAACTTTAAATATCAGTAATGTGACTGTGATTTTGTTCATATTTTCTTGTTCAGTTACAATGGTAACCCACTTGATGACACAGTGTGTTCTGGTGTTTCCAGGTTCAGTCTGACGCTGTGGCAGGGCTCCATCCACCCAAACATCAGTGACCTGTTCATCCGGGAGAACAGCCACCCTGCCAGAGTCTACTACGACATCTATGAACCAACTCTGTCTGCATTCAGACAGGCAGCAAGTAAGAAGGAGCTGTGAGACACCAACAAGTGGTCGTGTTACTAGGAACAGGAGCCTAGGGACCAAGAATGAAACATTTTGTGTATGTGTGTGGCCAAGCATTACTATACTTGTGGGGACCTAAATCTGGTTACATAGTCACGTGTGGGGACTCACCTCCCTTATGGGGACAAATTGGAGGTCCCCATGAGGGGAATCATTAATTTTAGGGTGAAGACTTGGTTAGGTTTAGGATTAGGGTTAGGGTTAGGGTTAGGGTTAGGGTTAGGCATGTGTTGGTATGGTTAAGGTTAGGATAAGTCTCCAGGAAATGCATGAAAGTCATGTAATGTCCCCTGAAGTGATGTATACATATGGTATGTGTGGTGTGTGTGTGGTGTGTGTGTGTGTGTGTGTGGTGTGTGTGTGGTGTGTGTGTGTGTGTGTGTGTGTGTGGTGTGTGTGTGGTGTGTGTGTGTGTGTGTGGTGTGTGTGTGTGTGTGTGTGTATAACTCTAACTCTAACTGAAATGTCTGCTCATACTACTGAACCTATAGCACTGGAATATCTAACCGTGAAAGCTACCCATTCAAAAGTATGTTTATTAATTACTCTTTATTAATTCCTGGAGGTCTTTTTCAGTTTTGGCTTAACATGAATATTAAGACCTAAAATTAACCAATTGGACCAGTATACAGTTTATCTTTTTATTCACATTTTTTAAAAATAAATTGCTATTGCTCATAAAGATCAATCATACATTATTTCCGCTTTGTGTGTCAGAAGTGAAAAAACTTTCAGTTCACTTATTGAGATATGACGTGTGGTTCCAGGCCAGCAGGGACTTCTTAGGAGATTCTATCCAGGAGGAGACCTGATGGACTTCCTGTATCCAAATCACAACTGTGACTTCCTGTCCACGGCCCCACGGCGCAGCAGCCTGGACGTCCGCTGGGTCAGAGTCACTGACCGGACCTCCCTGCTGGAAACACTTTCAGGTCGATACAAACATGGTGTTTCCACATTAACACATTCACTTTCACTTTTCTGTTTTCACTGGTTGATGCACTGACAGTCAGCTGTCTGGCTTTCAACAAAGCATTTTCTCTGGCATCAGTAACTCTGAAAAAACTATAGTTGGTGGTGTGGTTCTGAACAGCTCAGGTGGAGTTCACATTAACCACTGGATCCGTAAGCCATTTAACATTTTATTCAAGTCTAGATGATGGACGGTGAATTGTAGATGGCAAAATGTGGATGATTTGTTCTATACAAAATAATCTAAGCAATGCACACAAGTCTTATATAACACCAACACAATAATGATTCTACATAACGCTGTCAAATGTACTTACATCATTAATGCGTTCACAATATTACATTACATGTCACTTGTTAGACGCTTTTATCCAAAGCGACTTCCATACTCAAAATGGGCAATCCCCACTGGAGCACTTTGGGGTGAAGTGTCTCAGGGACACAACGACATGCTGACTGCAGTGGGGTTTGAACCTGTTCCCCTGATCCGAACACTAATGCACTAGTCCACTGCGCTACACGCCTATTAAACTGCACCCCCCTTCACAATATGGGATAAATCAATAGGAATCTATCGTCACAAATAAGAGACAATCACATCAATGGTTTAAAGTACAAACAAGTGTAAAGTCCATGTGCAGACTCGCCGTGGTTTCCTTTGTTGGGCCTGCAGTCTCTGAAAGAAGGGGCACAGGCTGAAGGAAACCTTTTATAACCTTCATAGGGGAGTGGTCTATCTTGATTGACAGTCTGGTAATGCAGGTAAACAGGACACTTGTGAGCACTGCTCAATAAAAAACTTCCCATTAAATAAAGCCCACTACCATCTTATGAAATTTCTGAAGGGTTTTAAACTCCAGAACCAATCAATACATTTTCCAAGTTTGACTTTGGAGGAAATGAGATTAGTTGAGCTATGATGTGGAAGAATGAGAGGCAGAATTGTATTTATGCCTTAAAGGTGGGGTAGGTAATTCACTTCAGATACACTTTTTGTTATATTCCATGGAATGCTCTTAACATCCCGATAGCAATGAGTAAATGAAATGCTTTGACAATAAATATATACAAATATTTCATCTGTGGAAGCCGTGGCGCTGTAAAAAGCTAGACCGGGCAGATAACTGGATGGCCTACCTGCCTGTCAGCCTTCCATCTGTGCACAAACTTGTCTCGTGCCCTCTTTGGTCATGTGCGCGTTCGTGTGTGTTGGAGGAGGGGCTCTGTAAGGAAGTCTGAAGGAAGGGGCAGATTTTGCCCGGTTGTGTACTTTCAAATGCCAGCGCACTCGAGCTGGTTTCTCCATTCTTACCTACCCTACCTTCAATCAGTTATTGTCATATTTTTCTCTTGAGCGGCTGTAACAACATAATATCCCCAGTGAGGGGCCAAAAAAGTTTTAATCAAACCCATTTGATCTTATCTAATAATCTGATCATGGTGTGAGAAGTAGGGATTTCAAATATCAGATTCCTTTAAATAAATAAAACACAATTTGTTGTATTAAATCTTATGGTATTAATTTTATGTATAATATAGTTAGTTATTCTAGTTGTAAAGTTTGAACTGACTTATAATGTATTTTCAGTGTGTGGATGAACATTTGAACATGTGGACACAGATGGTGTTTTGAATCATAGAACTGAATCTCTAACCCTGTTCATATTTACTGTCCTGTTTATACCATGTGTGTGTTTCAGGTGGTGATGGGGGTATGTTGGTGGTTCAGGTGGTCTCTGACAGTAATCGACCCGGAGTCCCTCTGGTGGAAGGTTCTGGAAAGAGCTCGGAAGCCCTGACACTGGAGGTATTTATATATTTAAAGAAATTCTTAGTTGTGCGGAAATTAGTCCCGAGCTCCAGTAATTAGTTAGCATTCTACCACTTTGAGTTCCCTCATTTCAAAGTGGTTAACAGAAGTTGATATTTTTACATTTTGTTGTATCGGTATACTAAATACCATCTGGTGATGCCTGAAGCTTCTAGTGTCATACAAATAGTGTTTGCTAACAAGTGGCTTAATGAGACTGCTCAAAGTTGGCCGCCTTTAGTACATTTGATTTTTAGAGAACACCACTTGGTGCTCCTTTCTACACTATAAATTGCAAATAAAGAAAAACATGATTGTTTTGGTAATGTCTAATTGCTTTTATCCACCTTGTGTTTCTGAATCTCCCTAGGCAAGGAATGGGCCATAAAAGTAGTGGAATAATGATGAATTTTAAATCTAATTTGTGTGCTTGTGTGTTTGCAGGACCTCCTGGAGCTGCTGGGCCAGAGAGCTGAGGCCCCTGGGGTGTTTACCTGCGAATCCACTCTCAGCAGCTTCTGGAAGCTTCTCTCACACGGCTGCACTCGACCTACAGCCAGGAGAAGCTGTACAGGCCTGTGTGGGTCAGCAGGGAGGGTCCACTCAGCCCAGATCACAACCAGGTATTCGGCGTCTTGACTTCAGTTGGTATTGATTTATTACCAGAGTTGTTTTCATTTCATGCTTATATATTTTGTTTACATATTTTTTATTTTCTATTGTTTAGAAAAAAGCACTTTGAGCTGCTTTTTGCGAAACTGAAATTGAAACACTATAGAAACGTTGAACATATAAAGATCATAAGAAAAGGCCAATATATTAAAACGTATATGTCAGGGGAATGAAGAGTCCTTAATGTATCATACTGTAGTTAAAGCAACTACTACATATGTGGCGTCCCTGTGGAAGAAAGTGGTAGTGTTATCCTTGAATTAAGACTGCATTTCCCATGAGCACCACTGTCTAGTCTAGTGTCATTAAGATCTTGATCTGCCTAACTTTTTTTATTTTTTAAACTCCTATATTATAATATATTTGAACAATGGAGGTGTGTGGCTCAGTGGATAAAGCCTTGGTCTGGGGATCAGATGGTTACAGGTTCAAACCCCACTGCAGTCAGCATGTCGTTGTGTCCCTGGGCAAGACACTTCACCCCAAATTGCTCCTGTATTGTCCACAGTTTTGAGTATGTAAGTCGTTTTGGATAAAAGCGTCTGACATGTAATATATTATAGGGCCATATGTATACAAAACATGTCTCTGAAGTGTTTTTCTCAAAATACTAAACAGATCACCAATTGTAGCATGCCTCATACCCCTCTATTTCAGCCCTGTTACTAAAGTGCTGATTCTGGGTGTGGCACTTTAAATGTAACCGAGCTGCTGCTGGCCACGCCCCCTTTGGAGCATCCGCATTAGTGATGGGAATTATGGCTCTTTGAAGGGAGCCGGATCTTATGGCTCCGTTCCTTTCAAAGAGCCGTTTTCTTAGAGGGGGCGGGGTTACTAGGTGTATCTGCGAAATAATCATATCCTGTTCCAAACCACATCAAGCATTATTTCTGAAACAGTTTGGAGCTCAAACGCTTTTTCTCTCGCTAATTTACCACAAGGTGAGGACCTTTTATATAATCTGTTTACGGTTCTGTTTCATATGGATGTTGAGAGATGCATCCATAGAACTCTTCATGTTGCTCTCAAAGCAGGGTCGGCTCTAGAACAAATCGAATGGGGGGCAATCATTTACCACGGGGGGCACACCACTGCCGTCAACAACCAACATACAAACACCGACACAACTTCAATTTTAAAAAACATGCTGTATTGTCCTCACACACATTGCAGGGTGGTGTAGTGCTATTGTATAGCGCACCTATGACTTGTGCATACATGCACGGTTGTGGCACGACCACCAAAACAGAAACATATGGACATAGGCCACATATCAAAAGTGTGCAAATGTATTTAGTATCCTATCCATGTGAACATGTTTTAGGTGGGGGTGGACCTCCTCTAGGAGGGTCTGGGGGCATGCTCCCCTGGGAAGATTTATTTTTAAATATTGAAGTTAAAAGCATCAATCTGGTGCACTTTGAGAGCAACATGAAGAGATCTATGGATACTCAACACCCATATGAAACAGAACTGTACACAGATTTACTTTTTCTTTATGGATATTTTACTAATCACTCCCTTTTAAACTGTATTCTTGTGTTACTGTCCTATAGTATTTCATACCCGTTTTTCATTTATTCTCTTATTCTTTAATAACTATAATGATCATATAAAGGTGTTCCTCGCAAATACTTGTTTACATAAAGGTGACCAAACCGTTTGAGACCCACTGAGATAAGTTAACCTACACTAAAGTTAACTTTCTAAACACTGAGAGTCCTTACCTCACTGAGCTGACGTTAGAAGATCCTCTCAGTCTGACAGGAGAGGACTCTCCTCCACCTTAGTGTAGAAACAGCTCTTTATATCCGTTAGCATAGCTAGCTAACCAGATGCTAACAACAACATTCCACGTTACCCGCTCGCGTACTCACACAATGCGCTCGTGCCACACACACAGAGCCGAGCATGAATGAAACACAGAGACCCAGAAGTACTTGTACTGTACTGTATATCATATTATTTTCGATGGCTTTACTGTATAATCAGTGTAACAGATGAACAGATCGCCACTGGGCTTTCATCCAAACACACGTAATGACAACAAAACAAAGGTCGGAGTCATTGGTCAAGCAACACACCAATCAGAGGCAGCAGTAAGCACACATTTCTGATTTATTTCACACAAAAAACTTTTAGTGGAAACGTTTTCACTTATATAATTAAAAAAAAAAACGGCAAAGGGGGCATGGCCCGCGAATGACCCCCCATGACGCCGACCCTGTCTCAAAGTGCACCAGATTGATGCTTTTAACTTCAACATTTAAAAAAGAAAATCTTCCCGGGGGAAACATGCATGCAGGGGGAACCCCCTAGAGGAGGTTAGGTCCCCCCACTTAAATCATGTTCACATGGATAGGAAACTAAATACATTTGCACACATCTTGTGTCCATATCTCTCTGTTTTGGCCATAACCGTGCACATGCATGCGCGAGTCATGGTGAGATATCTGGATTAAGGGGTTGCTTTTTCTTTGCACAGCATGAAAGAAAGGCCAAATGAATGGGCTGTGATTTTAGTATTTTTAAGCGGAGGTCAATCATTTGTACAGCCCTCGAGGGATGTTGAAAAAATTGAAATGGCCCTTGAGAGGAAAAAGGTTCCCCACCCCTGTACTAAACTAAAGCATACCAATAAAGAGAGTAATGTAGGCCTGTTATATATCCTCCTGGGAACCGAGGAAAACAAATGTTTTCCAATCTTTTTTATTTTTTATTTCCTACGTATTAGGGTTAAAAAAACATCTTGCAATTTAGACTTTTTGAATTACATTTTATTTTAACACACACACACACACACAAACACACACACACACACACACACACACAGTTATTACACTTTATATTTGAGGAAAGTCATGATCCTTCTGACTGGTTTAGCTTTAGTTTTAGCTGCAGGAATGGAGAGAGCACTAGACTATTGTACTGTCACTTTAACAACTTTTATAGTACAAGTATAATTAGCTGTGTAAAATGGTACTTTTCAAATTCAAAAGAAGGTTGAGAAACAACCCAGACAATTAACGCAAAATCACAATAATAATAATAAAGTACATTTATAGAATCAACAATAGTATAAAACAATAACAAATCCACAGCGCCCTAAAACCTTAAACACACTATGAAGCAAAAAATCAATCAATCAATGTTATTTATATAGCCCAATATCACAAATGTTACATTTGTCTCAGGGACTTCACAGTTTGTACAAAATATCAGTATGACAATACGACACCTCTGTCCTTAGACCCTCACATCGTACAAGGAAAAACTTCCGAAGAAAACCCACAGTTTAAAGGGAAAAATGGGGAGAAACCTCAGGGAGAGCAACAGAGGAGGGATCCTCTCCAGGACGGACAGTCGTGCAATAGATGCGTGTTGTAAATTGAAAAGATAATACATTTGCAACATAGGTAGTCCAAATGTTTGGAAATGCATGTGTGTGAATAGGAAGATGGATCCACGAGGATATCCATCCAGGACCTATGATCCAGGACCAGAGCCACGACTCAAGATCCAGGGCTCGTGATGCAGGACACAGGACCGCAGGATCATCCATGACTCCGGATCCCAGCGTATATAGACACCAAAAAGAAAGAAATTTGGGGAGGAAGCTGGGTTATCGGAACATGGGAGTACACAGGTATAGACAGAGAGAAGGAAGAAGTAAGATGTCCCCCGACAAACTAAGCCTATATCAGCAAAACTAGGGGCTGAATCTAATCAGCCCTAACTACAGGACTGTCTCAGAAATTAGAATATTGTGATAAAGTTCTTTATTTTCTGTAATGCAATTAAAAAAACAAAATGTCATACATTCTGGATTCATTACAATCAACTGAAATATTGCAAGCCTTTTATTATTTTAATATTGCTGATTATGGCAAAGCTTAAGAAAACTCAATATCCTATCTCTAAATATTAGAATATCATGAAAAAGTATACTAGTAGGGTTTTCAACGAATCACTTGAATCGTTCTAATTAACTCGAAACACCTGCAAGGGTTTCCTGAGCCTTGAAAAACACTCAGCTTGGTTCAGTAAACTAAATCACAAGTATGGGGAAGACTGCTGATCTGACTGCTGTCCAGAGGACCGTCATTGACACCCTCCATCAGGAGGGTAAGACACAAAAAGAAATTTCTCAAGAGCAAGCTGTTCACAGAGTGCAGTTTCAAAGCACATCCACAAAAAGTCTGTTGGAAGGGGAAATGTGGCAGGAAACGCTGCACAACCAAGAGAGATGACCGCAGCCTTAACAGCATTGTGAAGAAGAGTCGCTTCCAGAATTGGGGGAGCTTCAAAGACAGTGGACTGAAGCTGGAGTCCAGGTATCAAAAGTCACTGTTCACAGACGTATCCGGGAAATGGGCTACAATAGCCGTATTCCCATGGTCAAGCCACTTCTGAACTCAAGACAACGGAAAGAGGCGTCTGACTTGGGCTAAGGAAAAGAAGCACTGGACAGTTGCACAGTGGTCCAAAGTCCTCTTTTCAGACGAAAGCAAGTTTTGTCTTTCATTTGGAAGTCAAGGCGCCAGAGTCTGGAGAAAGGCTGGAGAGGAGACAAAATCCAAGTTGCTTGAAATCCAGTGTGAAGTTCCCACAGTCAGCGATGGTTTGGGGAGCCATGTCAGTGCTGGTGTTGGTCCACTGTGTTTCATCAAGCCCAGAGTAAATGCAGCTGTGTACCAAGAGATTTTAGAGCACTACATGCTTCCGTCTGCTGAAAAGCTCTATGGAGATGAGGAATTTATTTTCCAGCATGATCTGGCACCTGCCCACAGTGCCAAAACCACCAGTAACTGGTGTACTGACCATGGCATTACTGTCCTCGATTGGCCTGCAAATTCCCCTGACCTGAACCCCATAGAGAATATGTGGGGTATTGTGAAGAAGAAGCTGAAAGACACCAGACCCAACAATGCTAATGAGCTAAAGGCCGCTATTGAAGCATCCTGGGCATCCATAACACCTCAGCAATGCCACAGGCTGATTGCCTCCATGCCACGCCGCATTGATGCAGTAATCCGTGCAAAAGGATTCCAACCAAGTACTGAGTGCATTAATGGACATTTCAAATGTTTGATTGTGTTTGCTGTTATAAAATCTTTTTTTTTTACTTGGTCTGAGGAACTATTCTAATTTTTGAAATAGGATTTTTGAGTTTTCTTAAGCTGTATGCCATAATCAGCAATATTAAAATAATAAAAGGCTTGCAATATTTCAGTTGATTGTAATGAATCCAGAATGTATGACATTTTTGTTTTTTTAATTGCATTACAGAAAATAAAGAACTTGATCACAATATTCTAATTTTCTGAGACAGTCCTGTATAAGCTTTATCAAAAAGGAAGGTCTTAAGCGCACTCTTAAAAACGGATAGGGTGTTGCCGCCCGAACACAAACTGGAAGCTAATTCCACAAATGTGGAGCTTGATAAGAAAAGGCTCTGGCTCCCATTGTACATTTAGAGACTCTAGGAACAACCAACAACCCTGCATTCTTGGAACGCAATGCCCTAGTAGGACAGTAGGGTATAATGAGTTCTTTAAGGTAAGATGGCGCCTGCCCATTAAGGGCTTTGTAGGCGAGAAGAAGAATTTTAAATTCTATCCTGTGTTCTATAGGGAGCCAGTGTAAGGCAGCCAGAAAGGAGTAATGTGGTCCCTTTTCCTAACTCTGGTTAGTACACGAGCTGCAGCATTTTGAATTAGCTGAAGCGACTTGACTGACTTCTTGGTACACCCTGATAATAAAGAGTTACAATAATCCAGCCTTGAAGTAACAAATGCATGGACTAGTTTCTCTGCATCGTTTGAGGCAAGATATGCCTGATTTTTGCAATGTTACGTAGATGGAGAGTAGGCGGTCCTTGAAATTGATTTTATGTGGGCGTTAAAGGATAAATCCTGATCAAATATAACACCAAGATTCCTTACAGTCTCACTGGAGGCCAAATTAATGCCATCCATAGTTAGTATATCTTTAGATAATTTGTTTCGTAGATTCTTCGGGCCAAGTACAATAACTTCAGTTTTGGTCGTGTTTAACATCAAAAAGTTTAAGGTCATCCACGTTTTTAAGTCCTTGAGGCAGTCTTGAATTTTATTTAGATGATTAATTTCATCAGGCTTGATTGATAAATATAGTTGAGTATCATCCGCATAACAATGAAAATGTACAGAATGATTCCTTATAATATTGCCTAACGGAAGCATATATAATGTGAACAAAATAGGTCCGAGCACTGAGCCTGTGGCACTCCGTGGCTAACTTTGGTTTGCGTGGAAGATTCATCATTGACACGTACAAACTGAGAGCGTTCAGATAGATGGACCTAAACCAGCCTAAGGCAGTTCCCTGTATGCCAACTAAGTGCTCTAGTCTTCATCCATAAAAAAAACAAAGGTTTCATCGTGTGTCACGTTTCATTTAAAAATTGTGCCCCCACATAATCACATTTCTAGTCTTTGAACGCATTTTTATTCCACTCAAATATCAGACTAAAGTTGCCATTGCTTTGTTCTGGAAAATAATGTGCTGCTGTATGAGAGGGTCTGCACACCTTTGCATATTTGTAGTTTTCTTTATAAGTGATATTTCTCTCTGTGTCTCCATGTCAGAGGGGCGGAGCCTGTCGTTAGAGGAGGTGTGGAGCTCCGTCCATCCAAACTACAGGCTGCGACTCCAGAGCAGTCCTCTGAACACCATCACTCTGCAGGTAGCACCAGAGGCCTGTACTACAAAGCTGGTTCAACATAACCTGGATATGTTGAGTTACCCGGTTTACCTAATCCAAAACAAACGCACTCTCGCTAAGCGGTCCTACGACGCTGGTTATCAACTCGGTAACTCAAGCCAGGGTTTCTCTGTCCGGCTGAGTGCGCGTTCACATGAAAGGGGCGGGTTAGCAACATTTGACCAATCACAAACATGGAGAAGCGTACTGACAGCGCAGTGTCATACTTCCTGAATGAAAAGTGAACTATAATATTAGACATATGAAGAAGTTAAACTTTAAACTTCCATGACTTAAACACTTGATCCAGGATCAAAGCCACAGAGCTGCACCTGCAAGGTGAATACAGCTGGTAACAGAACAAGGTTTGAATGCGTACATGAACAGGTTTATGATATCACTGCCCGTCTAAGACACGATCTGACTTTAATTACATTTGACTCGAGTGTTTCGTCAACTTAATGTGATGCTTAAAATAATATGTGACACTGTAAGTGTTGCACGGCCAGATACGGCTCAAGATGCTGACACAGATAAGGAAATATGATACATTATGATGTGATATGCCGCGGACTGTGCTTAATGTTACTCTGATCCGGTTACTTATGTGTGGCAGATATTTAAGTAAGCTTTCTTAACGCAAATGTTATAATAGTCAGATTGCTCTGAAGATGGGAGGTGATATTCTATTAAAGGTTCACGTTCACACAGTCGGTGACCTTTGCCGGCCGTCTTTCCTGCAACGGCAGTTTTCTGTATTTCCTTTCTCCTGTAATATGACTTGATCGCTTTAAACTCCGCACACTGAGCTCTGATTGGTCAGCAGGCGGTGCTTTCACTGAGTTGATCTCTTATCTGGAACTAGTGGCGGCTGGTGGAAATGATTTTAGGTTGGGCTATTGTAATGGTGAATAAAAACCACACAGGGACATTTGGAGAAATGAACCCTTATATTCTGACCTCTGGTGATGTGAGAAGACTGATCAACACCTCCATACTCTTCAGTGTGGTTAGCTATGAGTCTTCCAACACTTCCAAACACCGTGTCCTGGACGTAGTGTCTCCAGTAAACTGTGCAACAGAACAGCAGGCCCACACAAACTGCAGAACACCGGTTCTTTGGGAACTCAAATGATTTAATTCCCATTTAAAATCAGGAGACTAAAGACGAACATTATATGTAGACACATTCGTGGTTCAGAAAACAGCAATATTAGAAAAGACAACCATTAAGGCAACACATCTAGTTTGATGGATGCTGTCACAACTCAACTATATACAATAATGTGTGTGTGTGTGTGTGTGTGTGTGTGTGTGTGTGTGTGTGTGTGTGTGGCTGTGTGTGTGTGTGTGTGTGTGTGTGTGTGTTAGTGACGGTGTGTGTGTGTGTGTTATGTGTATTTATTTATCACGGGCACATAGTATCTGTCCCCAGCTTTTAAAGAGCAAGCATGGGAAACAAGAGACAGCGTTTTCCTGTTTGCATCCAGCTAGCCACACACACAGTTCAATCACACTCCCTGTAATTGACATAATTAATAGATAGTTTAGCTTCTCACCATCATTTGCTGTGACCCACTGATGTTAACGATCGCAACTGAAAGGCGCTGCCTGCCAAACAAAACATTCAGCCACGTGACTCGCAAACTCTCGCGAGAGTTTTACACAAGACGGATCCTTTCTAGCCATAACCCTGCACCGGGCGCTGACATTGGCGCCCGATGATCATCAGATTTGACGACGCTGATTGGCTGAAATTTGTTTCGGAGGCATAGTTTACAGAGAGCAACAGTCAGCTGCTAGTGGCTGCTGCTGCACTGGTTGAGGGCTCCTCTCTTAGCGCCCAGACGAGAGAGGGTAATGATACACGGGCAAGGCCAGGCAGGAAACATGTGACTTATCAGTAACTTTAGACATCCTAACACCATTTTAAACGATATTTTATCGTAGATTATACATTTTACTGATACCAATTATATAATATTTACCTGTTCATTAAAAATAAAACTATATATGTTTTATATATATTATATTTATATATTGTGTGTGTGTGTGTGTGTGTGTGTGTGTGTGTGTGTGGTGTGTGTGTGTGTGTGTGTGTGTGTGTGTGTGTGTGTTGTGTGTGTGTGTGTGTGTGTGTGTGTGTGTGTGTGTGTGGTGTGTGTGTGTGTGTGTGTGTGTGTGTGTGTGTGTGTGTGTGTGTGTGTGTGTGTGTGTGTGTGTCAGGAGCACCCTCTGCTGGGTCAGCCTTTCTTCATGCTTCACCCCTGCAGGACGGAGGAGTTCATGCGTCCGGTGCTGCAGGCGGCTCAGGACCAACACAGGTAGGATCCCTGCTGATGGCTCACCTGCAAACACAGTGCACGCATCACACTGTGCATCAGGCGCTTCAATGAACTCACATCTGTATGCAACTAAAAAGTGCATTAAGTTGTTGCTCGAGTTACAGCTGGTCCATGCAGCTCTGATATGACAGGTTATAAAGTCATTGTGCTGCTGCAAATCAGGAGAGCAAACCAAGTGCTTTTCATCTCACGTCATACATAGTGCTGCACAATAAACCATGTATGGTCATCAGGATGTCAACGTGATCAATAAACACATTGCCCAAAACTGAGATATTGCACTTTTTATTTTGAAAGTTAATATCAGTGGAATACTGCACTCTGTAACGTATTAATAAGATCATTTTGTCAAATAATAAAAAATTCTGACACACAATTATTTTTATTTAATTCTAGATGTTCCTTCTATATATTGGCTGTGTAGATACAGCCAAATTAAAATGCAAACATAAGGGTTCTTGTTAACATTTCTGTGTGTGTGTGTGTGTGTAGGCCGGTGAACTACGTGTTGTCGTGGCTCAGTGTGGTGGGTCCTGTGGTGGGGCTGGACGTCCCTCTGAAGTACTCCACCCTGCTGCACCCTGCGGCCCCCCCCGGCAGCACAGAGCCAGGCTGACTCCGCCCCCCTGTGTCTGTCAGCATCACTGTGGAGCCCCCCTGTACGGAGGCTGCATCACTAATCAGACCCTCAGAGGCTGAAGGTGGACTGTGTGCCAGAGTCCTGCACGGGTCTGATTGTCAAGATCCCCAAACCGAACGAACCCCCATATCCTATGAGCATTAAAAACGTGCAATTATTAACACACGCAGTTGCATATTTGGCTCAAAAAGCGTGGGATGTTGGTTATTTCCTCCATCTAGGATGACACCAAAAGCCTCCCAGACGTTGGATTTCGCTCTTGAGGAAGTGTTATTGACAATGCTGTATTCTCCGAGCTCCGCCTTCACCTCAGCCATTTCGACATGCAGAGAACAGATCAAATCCCCTGACAGGCTCACACACTTTGGTGATGTCCTCATCTGATAATGATGTTTCATTTTAGCAGCAAAGTAACATTACTCAAAGTATATGTCGGACCCAACACATGTACAGTATGTTTTGCATCTCCTCAACAATGGTCTGTATAGTTGAGTAGAAAAAAACTGTCTCTACAGTTTCAAGTAGATTAACACACATTTGTAAGAAAAGTTTACAATGAAGCACAAAACACCTCTTTGTATTAAGCTAGCTGCCACATAAAGTACAGCTTAACATGCTAACCTTTGGTAGAGTTAGCTAACATTAGCTAAATTCACAGAAATGGCTCTCAACCGCTCTCAACTGATCTTCACTCCCGACCATTAGTGCCAGTTAAAAACCATGTTTTAAACCACTTTGTTTCAACCACTGCTGTCTCGCAGTTCCTCCGTGTCCCGCCCTCTCTGTCTGTCACAGTATGTCTGTCTGTTTGTCTGTCCCTCTCTCTCTGTCTATGTCTCTCTCTCGTCTAAGTCTCTCTATTTATTTAGCTAAAATGGTAATCCAACTTCAACAGCATAATGAGACCTTGCTGGTGTACCAGCTTTCCCATGCTGGTCTTGCTGGTGTACCAGCTTTCCCATGCTGGTCTTGCTGGTCTACCAGCATGGTCTTGCTGATGATGCTGGTACAATAACACCAGCTGGTACATACACCAGCAAGACTGCTGGTGTATGATCAACAAAATGAATGTAGAAAAAGTGTATACATAACAAGAAATAAAAAATATAGTCATAGAGTGGCGAAGTCACGCCCATCTACTTCCATGGGACCTTATTTTGGAAAAATAATGTATTGAAGTCAATGGAGAGAGAAAACGTATCTTTCGATCCCATTTGAATTGTGCCATGAATTACACATATGTTTGTCAATCTTAAAAAATTATTTCCATGTCAAAAAAGTCACAGTTTGTCGTAAAACTGTTGAAATATAAGACTATAAAAAATACGCAACTAGAAAGACTACAAATCCCAGAGTCGCGTAAGTGATGTCACAATTGTTTTCCTCCACTAAGAGATAGCTAAGATCAGCGCCATATAGATATAATCTATCTATATGGCGTTGGCTAAGATAAGATAACTTTAACAAGATGCCTGTGTGCTTAGTACCAGGTTGTTATCATACCAGCAATGGGTCTTGCTCGTTCTTTCGCTTCCCACCTGATGAAAGGACCAGGAGTGGTTGGATCAAGTTAGCTACCTAGCTAGTAGCTAGCACGTTAGTTAGCATTACAGCCATGTCATTTTTATTAGCCTTAATATGAAGTAACATTAAGTAACCCAAAATGTTAAACAGTAAGAGTAGTAGTCATATTTCGTGAACCCTTTGAAGAGTACTGTTACCGGTGTGATTCTATAATCAGTGTTGGGACTAACGCGTTACAAACTAACGTGTTACTGTAAAGCAACTACCTTTTGGGGTAACTAATAACGTTACTAGTCGTGATGTTACGTATTGCGCCGAGGCTTCGGAGCGTGTGTCGAGTAATCCCGAAGCTTTTTGTGAAGCTTGTATCGAGGCTTGTATCGTTTTGGGCCAGTGACGTCATCGATGACAAACGAAGCCTCGCTGCCTGTCGATACCACGTGACTGCTTCAGGAAGCAGTCGTTGTTGTTTATAAAAGCTACAGCTAAATGAGATAATGTAGTTAATAAATGTATTCTTTGATATGGTTTAGCTTTCCTCAGGCTACAACATTGTTACGTTTAAGAATATTATTAAGGAATACAAATCCCTCTTTGCAATGTTTACCAGCCTCCTTAGGCTTTTCAATCACAATCATTAAACTGGAATAAAAACAATATTCTTAACATGAAAATATGATTTAATGTTTGTTGTTTAGAGTTATTCTAAGGCTTTACACATTGGGAACTCGGTATGAGATAGAGCACACTGTTGAGATGTCCAATTTGCCTGTTTTACACACTTTGACCAACAGGGGGTTTGTGTTCAAATGAAGCCCATGATGAAGCCTCATGAGATGAACCCTGTTGCGAACCAATTGGCTGGAAAGCTTCATAAGGCTTCATCTCGCCATCACTAGTTACTAGTTACCTATTCCCATTCAGTAACGCCGTATAGTTACTGTGATTTAAATGGGTGCGTTACTGCGTTACATTATGTGATCCAACTGAACCGAATCTCCCTGCGGATGTAACTTACAGGCAAATACATTACATTACATTACATTGCATTTAGCTGACGCTTTTATCCAAAGCGACTTACAATAAGTGCGTTCGACCAACAAAATACAAACTTGAAGAAAAGAGAATCATATAAGTTCATCAGGTTTCATAGAGCAAAAACATTTCAAGTGCTACTCAACTGGCTTTAGGTAAGCCAGTCCTTTATTAGTATATAAGTGCTTTGTTAATAGTTCTATTGCTCGAAGTGGAGTCGAAAGAGATGAGTTTTCAGTTTGCGCCGGAAGGTGTAAGCTATCTGCTGTCCTGATGTCAATGGGGAGCTCATTCCACCATTTTGGAGCCAGGATAGCAAACCACGTGTTTTTGCTGATGTAGGAGGCGTATCTCGGACAGAGGAATGCCGCGAGCTCTGCTGGTTTTAACCGATAGGGAGCCCTGCTGTCTACTTAATCAATAGATTAGTGGCAGCTGGCATAATTACCGGCTCTGCTTCCTCGGAGGCTCTCGCGGAGCAGACCATGGAGCAGGGGAGCCTCACCCCCCTTTGACTCGTCGCCGGGAGACCCTGTCTCTGGGGTGGTGGGGGAGCGGAGATGTGGGACGGAGCAGCCGCCGAAGGGCGAGTCTGATGACGAGGCGGTTGCTGTGGGCGTCTCTCCGCTTGCGGCCTCCTGTTGCCGGCGTGGACGCCGCAGCTGCTTGCGAGCGTTGGTGCCGCTGTGGGTGCTCAGCAGGTTGGAGCCAGCTGTACATGCTGGCGAATGCCGTCCGCACTGTTCCTGCGGGCCGTCTCCATGGACTCCACCATGGCGTGGAACTGGGGTCCGAACAGCCCGTCCGGGCTGATTGGAGCGTCCAGTAGCATTTTTTCTGTCCATCTCTGTAACAGACGCCTGCTTTCCGCCAGAGGTGGCGCTGGATCTGTGTCACCCACGCGGAAATCCTCGCCTGGGAGACAGCAATGGACGCGCACAGAATGAGCGCCGTGCTGGCCGCCTTGCTGATTTCCTCTGCCTCGGTGGTGGAACCGCTCTACCAGTGTCACCACCGAGTTGGAGAGCAGCGCGATGTTATTCGCCGCCCGCGCTGTGGTGACGGAGAGGGGGAAAGCATGTTCGGCCGCCAAGCTGGCACCCTGCTCCGACTCTGTCTCCCCCCGTCTGGGGAGAGGTGGGAGGGGAGAAACCCGAACGGTGAACCGTGGAGGGAGGCGGGGCAGGAGTTGCTTTTCTTCTGACTCCTGCCCGGCACTCGGCCCCAGGGACACGAGGCCCCGTCCGCGGCTCGTAAGCCTGGACGGGCCAATCGTCCTCCTCGGCCGCAGCAGCAAGAGCGTCCGCTCTCCGCTTCCTGTCGCCCGAGGGGAGACGGGCGCAGGTGTGTGCATGCTACCTGCTGGTTTAGAGCCGCGTACGCGTGCTCTGACCCCAGGCAGGATTCGCATACTGCTTTTATCTCTGCTGGTCATAACTCATTATGAACCCAGAGCCACATGAGGGACAATCACGGACGTAGTTGTTGCTCATGATGATTCTCAATTGCTGTGCTTCTGTACTGTGCTGGTTGCTGAAGAAAAGACGGAGCAGATTGCCGGGCCCCCTTCCTATTTATACCGGAAGGAGGCCCGAGGGTGGGGGCCCCACGTAGCGGGTGGGCGTGGACTATAAGTGTTTCAGTGCTGCGGCGGGGGCGCATGGGGATAACCCAATAGCGATAGCCATAGCCTTAGATGGCGAAGCCATAATATGAAATTAGAAGTATGTCACATACATATGCACTTTTATGCCCCCCCCCACTTCGAAATGAAACCGGGCGCCGCTGCCAGAGAGGAGTGATGATTGGTTAACCGCAGGGTAACATTTCAGGGTAAGCCAATCAGAGACAGAGTTGGGGCGGGTCTTTGCCTTATGGGGAAAATACACAGACACACAAACACTTGCTAACACACACACATACACGGCAACGCCCACCACCACACACACACACACTATGGCAGATGCAAGTATCAGCGAGAGCAGCAAGCGCAAACAAACTTGGAGATATACCACTATTTTCAATTTGTGGGGATAAAGGACGCAAAAAATATTACGGTCAAATGTAAACTGTGTGCAGGACAGAAAGCATTGTCCAGGCTACAATAAAGATGCCTGTCAAAATGTCTAAACATATCTTTTGTGTTTTATTGTTCCACTACATTTCATAATGATAATTGCTACAATGATGGGGAGTTGTCTTTTCTCTTACTGTGCCACAGCACAACACAAAACTTGTATTTCTATTGTTATTATTTTTAAAGTAAAGTAACTTGTTACTAGTTACTTTTATAATTTAGTAACTAATAAAGTAACTAGTTACTTTTTGAGAGCAGTAACTATAACTATTACCTTGCCCAACACTGTCTATAATACACAATTTAAGCCCGGGGGAGAAATGCTAACGCTAGCATCGGCGATCGCCGATCTTTTCTACTTCACGCTATCTGCACAAATGGTTGACATTAAACATTAAAAAGACCAGGCAGTTCAGAGAGAATCAAAGGAAGGCAGGCAGGCAGCTTTGATGACATTCTTCTGGACGTGTTTTCATTGTGGTGATAGTGAGGGAAGTCAATCGTTTTGTTGACAAGACAGTAGTGACGGCCATCTTGGTGACGTGTGTTGTTCTGCGAGACCAGAGATGTAGTTCATTGAGCGTTTCACACAAAACAAATGTGTTACTTCACAGTGGCCTTTATTGTGGCCAGCCTAAGGCAACACCTGTGCAATAATCATGCTGTCTAATCAGCATCTTGATATGCCACACCTGTGAGGTGGGATGGATTATCTCGGCAAAGGAGAAGTGCTCACTATCACAGATTCTTTCAGATTGTGAACAATATTTGAGGAGAAATGGTTATTTTGTGTTTATAGAAAATGTTTTAGATCTTTGAGTTCATCTCATGAAAAATGGGAGCAAAAACAAAAGTGTTGCATTTATATTTTTGTTCAGTGTATCTTGTTTTGCCTAACTGCCAACATTACTAATACACACTAGCACTTTCATCTAAACATACAGTAGAGGAAGGAGCATTAGCAATATTACTTTCGGTGGTGGCAAAGGCAATTAGTATTAGCAGTTTATACATTTACTTTTCACACACGCACACACACACCAACATCAGATCAAACACAACCGCTCTTGTTCTGTGTCAAAGCTTATGTGTCATTGTTCTGTTTACTGGTGGTCTTCTTTATGTGTCCTTGTTTATGTTCTGTCCAACTGGATTTGATTTAGGTAAAAACAGTGTTATTGTTATACCATTTATATGTTTTTCCTTTCATATTTATGTAGAAACAAACATTTCTCAATACCACTATTCATAAATAGGCTTCTGGTTTGTTAAAGTGTCAAAATATCATGTGGTGCGACCAAATATTTATTTTACTGCAATACATTTGAAGAAATATATCTTATTTCTCTTGGTGAAATATGAATCACTGATATATATGCTATAATAATAAGTCTTAAGTGAATTGTATTTATTTAAACATATTTCTCAGATTTATGAGATTTAAAGGAAACATTTGAAACGATACATTGAAATTATTAAACAGAAATTTTAGATCACTTCAACAAAATAGAAATGCACATTTACTTACCTTTTTAACACTAAGATTACTGGCAACTTAAAGTTAAAGATATTAAGATGCAGTTTATTTTTATTGAAAATAATGAGCTGAAACATCAACATGGAAAAAACATTAGAAAATGTAAACGCTTTAACATAAATGTATGTGTCAATAACATTCTTTATGTCGGGAAACTTTCAATACATACTTATTTTCTATATTTTCAAATTGGCCTGATGAAATCCCTGAAAAGTCATGGACCCATATAATCAAGCAAGCAGAGATTGAAATCTTCCGAGGAATATTATTATTATATTATGGGTTGTTGTATTTATATAATACAGATTTGAAACCTTGCGGCACCTTGCTCTGTGTGAACACCTAGCTAGATAAGGCTTATCTGTCTATGTGTTGTAATGCAGCTCTCTGCAAACACTGGAGATTTGTAATCCAGCACAGTAAGAGCAGCAGGAGAGAATGGGAGAAACTGAGGAGAGGAGCGACAGAGGCACGGAGGAAAGTCCGGAAAGGTCAGTGGCTGTTCATGAAAAGTCAGTAAAAATACTTAAGAGGATACTATCAAATATCTTCTTGAATGCTCCGTGTGATTTCATAGGAAGGTGTGTGATCAGTTGTTGTTGTGTTGCTGCAGGATGATGCCGTACCACCAAGCTCTGCCAGCAGAACCACAGAGCAAGCTTTACCTGGGCTGTCTGAACAAAGCTCAGCTGATCCTGATCTCTGTGGCTGCTGGACTCGTCCCCCCTGATCATAATCATTACTGTCACAGCTGTGCTCGCCACAAAGTCAGGTACAAACAGCAGTTTGATGTCTGAGTCACAAAAGCCCAGACGTGTTGCTTATCAACATGTACAAGCATTAGACACAATCATTCCTAATGTAGTCATGGAGTAGTGAGAGTAATAATGTGCAGTGTGTCTGACCCAGTCCTGGTTGTTTGTAAGAAGAGGCTCCAGAATATTCCTAATCATCTCACACTTCCTTCAGTACTGATCACATCTTATTTAAATACGTATAGTGAAGTAATGTGTTGTGTTTACTTACAATCACTTATGAGACATGTAATTGTGTCCTTACTGTGGCAGCATAATGCATTCCATTGATAATATACATATTATTGTTTTTCTGAAATAACAGAATATTTATTTAATAATTCTTATTGTAATTGTTTTATTAGGAAAGATTAAATATTGGCTGTGGTTTTACTGAATGTATATGCCGCAAAGTCCCAAGAGGACTTGTCATTTACTCTATAATGATTTGGTAACTTTCAATGACAAGCAGCTATAAAACAAGATAAAAACACAACATTAACATAGAAGCAAACAAACAGAATAATACATTTTGTGAGAGATAACAAATACTTAAAAGATTTAAGTTGTGGATCATAGTCTAATAAAGTGTCTAATAATCTTGTCAATTCAGAAAAACATTGTTTTCTCAAGTGAATGCATCACCCTTCCTTATCTTGAAGGTTTTTCTCATTAACTGTGTCTGTAAATCCTTATAGGAAACAACTGCTGGGAAATGCAACGGTCTATTGTAGCAGTATTAGAATGAGACTGAGTTATGACAGCAGAGAGGGGCCATATCTGTGTTCAAACTGTATGACTTTATATTGTGTGGAGGATGACGTAGTGAGGACCCAAACTCAAACAGCAGCTGTGTGCTCAGAATAACTTTATAATGCCATAAAGCTTTATTTGATTATGACGGTCAAAGTTCTTTTGATATACAGTACAGGCTGTGAACATTAATGACATAATGCACCAAACTTATATTTATAGCCTTATTTATATTAGATTGATATACCAGGAATCAGATTCATTTATTCACATATAGAATTTTACAGTAAATGGACAGTGTAGACAAAAGTTAAAAAGTAACATTAAATGGAGAGGCAAGCTCACGTTAATACAGAAAATAAATTAAGTACACATCCACGGAACAAAAATAAAAAATGAAGGGAACATATGAGGTAACAGCAGGTGATAACATTAATAGTATGTAATAATTAAAAAAGTGTTTATAGCGCACAGTCATCTCTACAACAGCAGTGTAATCGAGTGGCAGCCAGTAATACCAACATATAACGCAGAGGTGGCAGCAAGTTATATCAAAACATAAATAAATTGAGGTGAGGGTCTGACAAAAGATGCTATTGGCTGGTAATCAGAAATGTAGCATCCACAGTCTTATAACTTGACCCCTGCTTGGAGCTCAAGGCCTGGACATCTTGGCCTCTGATCTGCAGTTCGGAAGTCATTTTTAATTCAAATGGATGAAATTTGACAAAGGGACACAAGTAAGAACTGAAGTGCTCTCTGGATAGACAAAGTTCAATTACTTAAGACCCTCCCCCACTCACCAAAAACAACATTAAGCAAAAAGAAGGAATACATAACCCCCCTTTTCTCCTCTTTGTATAAATGATGTTAAGTTTAAGGGCCTGTGTTTGTCTTTATATCCAATCAGATTCCTCTACTGCTCTTCCCTTGTTTTCTACTGGTGGAGACATGCTGGACTTCCTGGTTCAGTCAGGTGATATCAGCTCACCTGACGGCTTGATGGCTACCTGGTACCACAGAGCTAACAGCAAGGAGGAAATGAACAAAGCCCTCACAAGTAAACTCACACACTCAGTTTTTTCAGTGCATACAGTACCATACACTGGCCCATCCACACGGCGGCGTGCGTTGCAGCTTCATAGCTTCTGCCCGTTCACTTTGAATGGGGTGACGTCACGCTTTGCCGAACTGCATTGTGGTCGCGTCACGTTGCTCGCTTCAAAAGTTGAGCAATGTTCAACTTTTGAAGCTTCGACAGAAGCGTCAGCCAATCAAATCATATGCCAGTATAAGCTCTAGCCAATCAAACCGCGTGCTTGTGTGTCAGGGGAGGGAGATTCATGTGATTGGGTGTTGGTCGAGTTTCAGACACGCCCGCCGGCAAGCTTTAACGCACGCTGCCATGTGGACGCTGCGTTAGCCTACAGGACAAGATATGGATTACATTTGTAATCAATTAGTATTGGCTAATCCTCTTTGTGCCAGGCAGCAAATTTGACTACCTTGTGACTGACAGGTGGTTACCAAGGTGATGTATGGTTTGGGTGTGAGTTGGACCGAACACATTGGCCAAAAGAAATCCTAGAACCCATGGACTATTGTTTGACAACAATAAAGCTTTTTATTAGTTCAAAATTAGCTTGTCCATTATTGAAATGTTATCTCTTGTCTCTACACCATTTATGCATTTTCAATTTGCTAATCCGACTACAAACAATCCAAAAGGAAGTCTTGTTTCTTATCATTTGAAACCCCCAAAATAGTGCCCCTTGCCCCCCTGAGGCTAAATCAACTTCAGACAGATAGCGAACGGAAGGACTGTTACATAGCAACATAATGCTCAATTTAACACATGATTTGTCTACACTGTCCCCTCCTCTCGTCCTATCAGGTGATGCTATGATCCTGGAGGCTGACATCACTCTGGAGGGTTATGGAACAGCCAATGAGAAACCAATCCCCATCATGGCCCACGCTCCTGACATCTATAGTGACAACACTCTGGACCAATGGCTGGATGCAGTGCTGGCCTCTAGAAAAGGTACTCAGTAGAACACATGGGCCTTTACACTATGTGTCCATCCCACAGGTGTTAATGCTCTGTGTCCCTGCAGGCATGAAGTTGGATTTTAAGACTCTGAGATCAGTGGGTTTGTCATTGGACCTGCTCAATCAAAAGTCAAAGAACAGTAGCAGAGGAATCAACCGGCCCGTATGGGTGAATGCAGACATCCTCCTGGGTCCCAACACACCAGCCTTCCTGCCTGTAGTCAATGGAACTAGGTGAACAGGCTGATTTGATGTTGTCTGTCCGTCAGTCTTTGCTGTTCAGAGCTTGTATTGTACATGTATTTCACACATTATTGCTACATTTGATATACTAACAAAGATATCTTTAGATTTTCATAAGTGATCTGGGGAGATGTGGAATATGCCACAGCAAATAATAGGATGATTATAGAATTTTAAGAAAAAGGTACAAGTGACATACAACATTAACTGCAACATTTTTATAAAACTGGGGTAGACAACCTATTTTGGCATCATTGGGCAAATTGTGACGAAAACAGAATATTGTTACTCAAGTGATCTGAGAGTAAATCAGAGCTCTGCCCCTCCCGTTGGCTCAGTTTCAGGCTTTATCCTCTAATTTCAACAATCTTTATAGATCCACCTTTTTCAGATATGTTTTTATAGATTTTCTCAATGTTGGTATGGTATAATGCTTATAGCACGGCGATGGTGTAAGACGTACAGTATAGGCTACATTCTGTACTTTGTAATAATGGTGATTTGTCAGGGTTTAGCAAGAAGTTGGACCCGGGTGCAGTTCCAATGAGATGGCAAAAAAGCTGATAACCATAAAAACCAACGCCAAACCAACATAGGACACTAGAAGAAGAAGATTCAACTTATTGTCATTACGTAGTACAGGTATTATGTAACAAAACGGTTTCTCTGCATTTGACCCATCCTAGTGTTAGGAGCAGTGGGCTGCCATTATGTACGGCGCCTGGGGAGCAGTGTGGTGCCTTGCTCAGGGACACTTCAGTGGCACTTGGTCCTTCCGGGACTTGAACTGGTGACCTTCCAGTTGCCAAGTCAAGCCCCTATGGACTGCGCCACCACCGCCATAGGGAAGATAACACTAAATACACATGAGACTAATCACAAGACAAAACACAGCTGGGGAGGGGTGAGACACAGGGGCAGCAGGTGGACACAGTGAGACAATCAAACAGGAGGGAAAACACAGGAAGTAAGACAGGACAAGATACAAGGAGAAAATACATGTCAAAATAAAAAAGGAAACTATAAACACAAAAACTAATATCTTGACAGATATGATTTGATGCATACGATTTGATTGATCGAATATGCTATATGCTAGGTTATTTATTAAAAGGTTATTAAATAAAGTCGTTTTTCTCTTCTCCTTCCATCATTCTTTTCCAGTTTTCTGCAGTTGGTTCAGGAAAAGTTTCCTAATGTGACGTTGTCTCCTGGATGGAAGGTATTACATGTTCTCAACCGACATTAAAAATCATGGTACTTGTTTATGACTTCATAGGCTATTGAGAGGAGCCATTAATGGCAGTCAGCTGGTCAGTTGGTCAGTGGGTCCAGATAATAAGTAGAGCTATGGTTTAGCACTGTGGTCATGTAAGGCTGTACTGCATCGACGCTTCAAACACTGCTGTGATCATCAGCATGCTAACAGGCTAACAATGACGATGCTAACATGCTGATGGTTAAAAGCAGGTATTATTTATACAATTATCAATTACCTATTATCAACATGTCATGATCCCAATGGTACGAGAGAACAATTCAGGAGATGATAAATCAATTACATCAATTGATTTTTTGTCAACGTTATGTACTGGTGCCCCTGGCATGCAGCTGATGCTTTTTATTTCTGATGCCCCTGCCCCTCAGACAGCCAAATTCCTTTTACTCATAGTAAGAAGCTGATCAAATAAATGTTTTAAGAAATGTATGTATGGTGCGATGTAGTTAAGTCTTTCCGTTCAGGCCTCCCGCGGGCCAAGCGTGACATTGTTTCGCCCACCTGTGTAAAGAAGCAAAGGATAGCAAGGCTGCCACTCTGTTTGTCAGAAAGCAATATAACAGCTGTTACATCTTCATGGGACGCAAGCTCTACTTTAGACCCACAGTTGGGTTTTAGTCAGAATGATTGTGATTCGCTAACATTGCATTGTTTCCGACAGGTATTCTATGGACCTCCACTTTTTAATAAGACCTACACCGAGGCCATGGTGAAGGACATGTACGATATGATCAAAGATGTTCCCCAGAAGGTAAGCTTTAAAAGGCCTGCACACATCACGTCAGTGGGAGAAAATATACGCCTATATTATTGAGTACCCAACTCTAGTGTGGAGAGGACATTTGTATTAGACCCATGAGATTCATTTATACAGCAAAAGAAAAAGCAGTGTCTGCCGGCTACACTAGTGATGTGTCGGTCGCGAACGAGACGGCTCAAAGAGCCGGCTCTTTTAAGTGAACGACGGGAGCCGGCTCTCGCCCGCGAACGAGCCGGTTTTTTATTTTTTTTGCGGAGGGATCTAGATCGGCTTGAAGGCACATTATGCAATGTACAATGTGCACATTATCCCGCTTATTACACAGCCACATTCTCAACAAAGTAACGACATGACTCCCAATATTAATTGAAATGCTTTTATGGATTTAGAAAATGATTTTATTCATTTAAAAATAGTTTTTATGTATTGATTTAAATTGACATGCATCCGCTAAGAAAAGTAGTCCGTTGTTACTGTTTGAACTAACGTAGCAACGGCAGGAACTGCTTCGATAGTGTTTTTGAGGAGCTTTTTGATTACAGATTTGAAAACATCGTTGCTTGCTTTAAAAGTAGCACAACTCATTATGTCAAACCTTGGGAAGTATCTAGATATCCCTGCCCTAATGCCAAAGGAACTGCACACTGAATATGTGTCGCCGTTTGATGTCTATGTCTGGACCGCTGCGTAAAAAGGAGGGTTTCTGCCCCGTTACTTCTCTTCTTACTTCTATAAGAATAAAACACGGAGGACGGAGATCTCTTTTTCTCCCCCTCTTCTGACAGCCCAGCAGCTGATCTCAAAGCACGCTCCCCCTCTCCTGCAGGGGGGGCGTGGTCAGCTGCAGCTCACAGAATCAGCCCCCTGCAAAAACAGCGCTGGAAAGAGCAAATAGAGCGAAATGAGGCATGGCTAAAATGCAGGATCTTTTTGGTATTTTGAAAAAAAAACTATATTTATATACTTTATATAGGTCGATACAGTAGCCCCTTTTCTTTTAAATAGTTTGTATAGGTGTTGCTATCTGTTTTGTGTAGCGTGGTTCTACAAGCAAGTCAATACATTCATTGGGTGGTATCAGAGAGTTACACGGGTCTGTAAATGCAATGAAAACAAATGGCCACAGCAAATCCTTTATATTAAACATGTAATTTTTACTTTTGAATACTTCAGTACAAAGGATGTATTGAATAATTTAAGTGATATATGTGTACACATATAAATCATTAGTCAAAACAGGGCTACATTTGATTTAATTAAAAGGTATAATATGTGGTAAACTGAAGAGCCGTTTGGGAGCCGAAAGAGCCGGCTCTTCTTGGTGAGCCGAGCCAAATGATCCGGCTCACCAAGAAGAGCCGGAATTCCCATCACTAGCCTACATGCCTTACATACCTTCTCTACAATGCATTTCCGGTAATCAGGTATAGGTTATTGTTATTATGTGATTCAACATTACACTGGTACATAGCTATGCTGTAAGCTCAAAGAAAGATACCGACATGTCAAAAATTATCTTCAGGGGTTTGTGCTGCATTTATGTTGGAATATTTGACAACAAATTGTTCCAGATCCTAATTAATGGCTGACATGCTGCATTCCCTTGGCCTGTATTTATCACTGAAATACTGGAAACAAGCTGCAGTATCTGTCTCAGCTCGAGTTACACAGCTTCAATTGGTAAATATGTTTGTAATGATACAGGTGTCACAATATAATACATTGGGATAAAATGCAACGGGCTACTTTAAGCGGGGCAACATATTACAATTTATTGCATTTTAAAAAAAATCAAATTTAAGGAAACGTTCTTTTTTTTAAAGCAGAACCCGTGGGATCTGTATCCATAATCATAGCTCTACTGTGTGTGCAGTCCCAGCAAGGGAATCATTATTTGCCCATATCATAAAAACAATTTTTTTATTTGTTTTTCAATTGAATTAAAACAAAGTGAAACATATAGTAACAAAGACGTATTCTAGATTATGTTCTATCAATGTTTTCTTTTTTCTTTTTTTATATAGTCTATATTTTTCCCTTTCCCCCCCTCCCGGTCCTACATAGTAAAGTAAATAAATACATATATAGGTATAAATACAGTAATGTAAAAGATAATTAAAACAAAATGAATAGATAAGGAAATAAAGAATAATAACAATAATACATGTACCCATATACTCACATATGTATACCCCACATATACACATATACATATATATGTTGATGTAAGGTCCCTTAAGATCCTTACACACCAAACTGACACCAAAGAACACCAAGAACACCTCCCGACGGAACGTCGCCTCACGTCGCCTCAGGTCGCCTCACGTCTCCTGCGTTAAATGAATCTCAGATTTGCCTTCTTAATAGTTTGTTTGGGTCCCTCACTTCCGTTTCGCTTCTCATGCACTGATTCGCTAGCTGAAAGCCAATCAGAGTGATTTATTGGCCCGACGGCCTTTAGAGCCGACAGCCCTCCCGATTCGACATGTCGAATCGGCGGCGGAAGGTGTCGGCACGGCCGAAAAGACACGACGGTGCGGGACCATACATGCCAACCTTGAGACCTCAGAGCATTTCAAAACCACCGGATCAGATTCTAGTGGATCATCTGAATCTGATTAACATTAACATGCTTATTGTAGTGTAAGTGCACTGCCTTCCCTGCAGCCTGTCGCACCATCCTTGATGGAGCATAAGTGTGGGCTGGACCTGAATCGGGCTTGGTGTGTTAAGGCCTCCTGACACACCAAGCAGTCACCAGAGAACGCAATGCGTCAGCCATGAAAGGCCAAATAAGGCGTGTCACGGCCGACGATGCGGGACACACCAAATTGAGTTTGGGCAACAGGGCAACGCTTCGTCGTCCGACTAACGAAAACGGCCGATTTCGGCCTGGTGTGTCAGGGCCTTAAGGCTCCTGACACACCAAGACGCAGGAGACGTGAGGCTAACCCTAACTCAATGTTGGTTCCTTAATCCTATCAATGTTTTCTAACAACTCTATTATGTGGTAGCTAATAAGTCCATGTGAGTTTTAAAATGTACAGTCAAATAATGTGTGTCTTCAGGTGACCTTCCCTGTCCATGCTCTGTTGGGTCGCGGCGGCTGGCAGCACATCAGCTGGCTCCTCAGCCAGTCGTCACGGTAACACAGACACCTTCCATCTGCATTATGGCAATGAGTGGAAATCAATCATTTATTAATAAGAATTACTAACTGCTCAGTCTGTCAGATCAGGCATCGACGTGATAAACACATCATAATCACACAGAATCATTCACAGTTTGCATTGCATTATGTACTTGTTTATAACACGCGTCAGTTCATAACATATTTTAAAGGTTATGCTGACCACACAGAAAAGATCATCAGCAACCATAAAACTTTAAATATCAGTAATGTGACTGTGATTTTGTTCATATTTTCTTGTTCAGTTACAATGGTAACCCACTTGATGACACAGTGTGTTCTGGTGTTTCCAGGTTCAGTCTGACGCTGTGGCAGGGCTCCATCCACCCAAACATCAGTGACCTGCTGTTCATCCGGGAGAACAGCCACCCTGCCAGAGTCTACTACGACATCTATGAACCAACTCTGTCTGCATTCAGACAGGCAGCAAGTAAGAAGGAGCTGTGAGACACCAACAAGTGGTCGTGTTACTAGGAATAGGAGCCTAGGGACCAAGAATGAAACATTTTGTGTGTGTGTGTGGCCAAGCATTACTATACTTGTGGGGACCTAAATCTGGTTACATAGTCACGTGTGGGGACTCACCTCCCTTATGGGGACAAATTGGAGGTCCCCATGAGGGGAAATCATTAATTTTAGGGTGAAGACTTGGTTAGGATTAGGATTAGGGTTAGGGTTAGGGTTAGGGTTAGGGTTAGGCATGTGTTGGTATGGTTAAGGTTAGGATAAGTCTCCAGGAAATGCATGAAAGTCAATGTAATGTCCCCTGAAGTGATGTATACATATGGTATGTGTGTGTGTGTGTGTGTGTGTGTGTGTGTGTGTGTGTGTGTGTGTGTGGTGTGTGTGTGTGTGTGTGGTGTGTGTGTTGTGTGTGTGTGTGTGTGTGTGTGTGTGTGTGTGTGTGTTTGTGTATAACTCTAACTCTAACTGACATTGTCTGCTCATACTACTGAACCTATAGCACTGGAATATCTAACCGTGAAAGCTACCCATTCAAAAGTATGTTGTATTAATTACTCTTTATTAATTTCCTGGAGGTCTTTTTCAGTTTTTGCTTAACATGAATATTAAGACCTAAAATTAACCAATTGGACCAGTATACAGTTTATCTTTTTATTCACATTTTTAAAAAATAAATTGCTATTGCTCATAAAGATCAATCATACATTATTTCCGCTTTGTGTGTCAGAAGTGAAAAACTATTTCAGTTCACTTATTGAGATATGACGTGTGGTTCCAGGCCAGCAGGGACTTCTTAGGAGATTCTATCCAGGAGGAGACCTGATGGACTTCCTGTATCCAAATCACAACTGTGACTTCCTGTCCACGGCCCCACGGCGCAGCAGCCTGGACGTCCGCTGGGTCAGAGTCACTGACCGGACCTCCCTGCTGGAAACACTTTCAGGTCGATACAAACATGGTGTTTCCACATTAACACATTCACTTTCATCCTTTTCTGTTTTCACTGGTTGATGCACTGACAGTCAGCTGTCTGGCTTTCAACAAAGCATTTTCTCTGGCATCAGTAATTCTGAAAAAACTATAGTTGGTGGTGTGGTTCACTGAACAGCTCAGGTGGAGTTCACATCTAACCACTGGATCCGTAAGCCATTTAACATTTTATTCAAGTCTAGATGATGGACGGTGAATTGTAGATGGCAAAATGTGGATGATTTGTTTCTATACAAAATAATCTAAGCAATGCACACAAGTCTTATATAACACCAACACAATAATGATTCTACATAACGCTGTCAAATGTACTTACATCATTAATGCATTCACAATATTACATTACATGTCACTTGTTAGACGCTTTTATCCAAAGCGACTTACATACTCAACACTGTGGGCAATCCCCACTGGAGCACTTTGGGGTGAAGTGTCTCAGGGACACAACGACATGCTGACTGCAGTGGGGTTTGAACCTGTTCCCCTGATCCGAACACTAATGCACTAGTCCACTGCGCTACACGCCTATTAAACTGCACCCCCCTTCACAATATGGGATAAATCAATAGGAATCTATCGTCACAAATAAGAGACAATCACATCAATGGTTTAAAGTACAAACAAGTGTAAAGTCCATGTGCAGACTCGCCGTGGTTTCCTTTGTTGGGCCTGCAGTCTCTGAAAGAAGGGGCACAGGCTGAAGGAAACCTTTTATAACCTTCATAGGGGAGTGGTCTATCTTGATTGACAGTCTGGTAATGCAGGTAAACAGGACACTTGTGAGCACTGCTCAATAAAAAACTTCCCATTAAATAAAGCCCACTACCATCTTATGAAATCTTCTGAAGGAGTTTTAAACTCCAGAACCAATCAATACATTTTCCAAGTTTGACTTTGGAGGAAATGAGATTAGTTGAGCTATGATGTGGAAGAATGAGAGGCAGAATTGTATTTATGCCTTAAAGGTGGGGTAGGTAATTCACTTCAGATACACTTTTTGTTATATTCCATGGAATGCTCTTAACATCCCGATAGCAATGAGTAAATGAAATGCTTTGACAATAAATATATACAAATATTTCATCTGTGGAAGCCGTGGCGCTGTAAAAAGCTAGACCGGGCAGATAACTGGATGGCCTACCTGCCTGTCAGCCTTCCATCTGTGCACAAACTTGTCTCGTGCCCTCTTTGGTCATGTGCGCGTTCGTGTGTGTTGGAGGAGGGGCTCTGTAAGGAAGTCTGAAGGAAGGGGCAGATTTTGCCCGGTTGTGTACTTTCAAATGCCAGCGCACTCGAGCTGGTTTCTCCATTCTTACCTACCCTACCTTCAATCAGTTATTGTCATATTTTTCTCTTGAGCGGCTGTAACAACATAATATCCCCAGTGAGGGGCCAAAAAAGTTTTAATCAAACCCATTTGATCTTATCTAATAATCTGATCATGGTGTGAGAAGTAGGGATTTCAAATATCAGATTCCTTTAAATAAATAAAACACAATTTGTTGTATTAAATCTTTATGGTATAATTGTGTCATGTGATTTACACTATAGAGGTTAGTTATTCTAGTTGTAAAGTTTGAACTGACTTATAATGTATTTTCAGTGTGTGGATGAACATTTGAACATGTGGACACAGATGGTGTTTTGAATCATAGAACTGAATCTCTAACCCTGTTCATATTTACTGTCCTGTTTATACCATGTGTGTGTTTCAGGTGGTGATGGGGGTATGTTGGTGGTTCAGGTGGTCTCTGACAGTAATCGACCCGGAGTCCCTCTGGTGGAAGGTTCTGGAAAGAGCTCGGAAGCCCTGACACTGGAGGTATATTTATATATTTAAAGAAATTCTTAGTTGTGCGGAAATGAGTCCCAAGCTCCAGTAATTAGTTAGCATTCTACCACTTTGAGTTCCCTCATTTCAAAGTGGTTAACAGAAGTTGATATTTTTACATTTTGTTGTATCGGTATATACTAAATACCATCTGGTGATGCCTGAAGCTTCTAGTGTCATACAAATAGTGTTTGCTAACAAGTGGCTTAATGAGACTGCTCAAAGTTGGCCGCCTTTAGTACATTTGATTTTTAGAGAACACCACTTGGTGCTCCTTTCTACACTATAAATTGGAAATAAAGAAAAACATGATTGTTTTGGTAATGTCTAATTGCTTTTATCCACCTTGTGTTTCTGAATCTCCCTAGGCAAGGAATGGGCCATAAAAGTAGTGGAATAATGATGAATTTTAAATCTAATTTGTGTGCTTGTGTGTTTGCAGGACCTCCTGGAGCTGCTGGGCCAGAGAGCTGAGGCACCCTGGGGTGTTTACCTGCGAATCCACTCTCAGCAGCTTCTGGAAGCTTCTCTCACACGGCTGCACTCGACCTACAGCCAGGAGAAGCTGTACAGGCCTGTGTGGGTCAGCAGGGAGGGTCCACTCAGCCCAGATCACAACCAGGTATTCGGCGTCTTGACTTCAGTTGGTATTGATTTATTACCAGAGTTGTTTTCATTTCAAGCTTATATATTTTTTGTTTACATATTTTTTATTTTCTATTGTTTAGAAAAAAGCACTTTGAGCTGCTTTTTGCGAAACTGAAATTGAAACACTATAGAAACGTTGAACATATATAAAGATCATAAGAAAAGGCCAATATATTAAAACGTATATGTCAGGGGAATGAAGAGTCCTTAATGTATCATACTGTAGTTAAAGCAACTACTACATATGTGGCGTCCCTGTGGAAGAAAGTGGTAGTGTTATCCTTGAATTAAGACTGCATTTCCCATGAGCACCACTGTCTAGTCTAGTGTCATTAAGATCTTGATCTGCCTAACTTTTTTTATTTTTTAAACTCCTATATTATAATATATTTGAACAATGGAGGTGTGTGGCTCAGTGGATAAAGCCTTGGTCTGGGGATCAGATGGTTACAGGTTCAAACCCCACTGCAGTCAGCATGTCGTTGTGTCCCTGGGCAAGACACTTCACCCCAAATTGCTCCTGTATTGTCCACAGTTTTGAGTATGTAAGTCGTTTTGGATAAAAGCGTCTGACATGTAATATATTATAGGGCCATATGTATACAAAACATGTCTCTGAAGTGTTTTTCTCAAAATACTAAACAGATCACCAATTGTAGCATGCCTCATACCCCTCTATTTCAGCCCTGTTACTAAAGTGCTGATTCTGGGTGTGGCACTTTAAATGTAACCAAGCTGCTGCTGGCCACGCCCCCTTTGGAGCATCCGCATTAGTGATGGGAATTATGGCTCTTTGAAGGGAGCCGGATCTTATGGCTCCGTTCCTTTCAAAGAGCCGTTTTCTTAGAGGGGGCGGGGTTACTAGGTGTATCTGCGAAATAATCATATCCTGTTCCAAACCACATCAAGCATTATTTCTGAAACAGTTTGGAGCTCAAACGCTTTTTCTCTCGCTAATTTACCACAAGGTGAGGACCTTTTATATCCGGCTTTTTTACACATATTCTGTCCAGTACAGCTTTAGCCCTGAGAGTTAGCGATGCTTGCTAACGTAAACACAGACCATATTACTTCCAAAACACCTCACTCATTTCTGATATGACGTCAAGTCTGCAGCAAATCTGGATCAGCTCCGTTGTACCCCCGTTTTTAGAGATGTGGGTTCGGAGGAAAAGAGAGAGTGTTTTGTTTTCTGACACTGTGAGTCTCCTGCACCAGGGACACATATGTATGTATAAAATACATCAAAAAGTGCATTTTGCATAATAGGTGACCTTTAAATAATGCTCCTCTGTTTCTGCCCAGAGATTCTCTTTTTAGGGGCATTTATTGATTTCAGGTGCAAAACCGCTCACAGATGACCAAGAAACGCTGATATAAGTTGGTAGCTGCTGCTGTTGCTATAGACACTATCCTCCACAGATGGCCGCTACGCCCGAGAATGCACCGCGGTTCCAATTCCCTATAGTTACCCAAAGCGTTATCTAGCTTTGTAACAGCTTCTTGTTAATGGTCTAATTAGCTGATGAACGTCACAAAGGAGTTAGTATTAAATTGAGATAGTTTCATATCCAGTAAAAAAAAACTCCTTGCAGGAACATCACGCTGTTGTTCAAGTGTTGTAATCATGTTTGTGTTCCACAAAATTCACAACACTCAGGTTCATCTTTGGTAACGAGGTCCTTTGTCTTCCAGGTGTTAGTGTCCACAGTGGAGAGGCTGTTCCCGTATGTCACGCTGGTCCTGAAGCAGCAGAACCTGCCTGCTGTGTCTCAGAGGGTGGCGCTGCATGTGAATACAGCGTCACTGCAAACAGGGCCTAGAGCTTTCAGTCTCACGCTCCTACGTCTGATGGACATGACGGATAGATACGACCTTATAGTGGAGGAGGACACCCGGGCTTTAGAGGGCTTAAAAGAATTTATGAATCGGCATACACGGAGAGCAAAAACACATCCGTATCTGACATCTGATCAATCCCAACTGAGGAGGGATATGACCAACCCACCATTTTAGCACTTAAAGAGGTATTTCTGTTATATACAGTATACAGTATATACAATGTGATTTCCTGGATTCTTTCCCCCCATTCTGTCTCTCATAGTTGAGGTTTACCTAGGATGAACATTACAGGCCTCTCATCTTTTTAAGTGGGAGAACTTGCACAATTGGTGGCTGACTAAATACTTTTTTGCCCCACTGTATATTGATTTCATGTGAATAGACATGAATGTATCTATCATTACATATTGGTATTTAAAAACCACAATGATCTATTGATGATCACATGTAATCAGCTGATACTGGCCCATTACTGATGTTAGGGGGAAATATTGTAAAAAATAAATAAATGTAAGAATGTCACTCATACATGTGTACTAACATCTTTCATACCTTGCAAAAGCAGAGAAGTTTGTTGATGGAAATCATGGTTATGCTTGAGGAAAGGTCGGATGACATGTTCTAACCATGAATGTGAATGAAGATATTTTTTGTCTGCCGTCTAACCGCAACGGTGGGATTTATAGGTTCATTTTAAACTGTTCCTTGGCCCCAGAACAAACAGAATCTTAGTCTCAGCTCTAATGATAAACGATACAGCCGTCGGTCGGTCGGTACACCGCCTCGGTCCGGACTGCGGTGTCTCAGAGATCACCTTTTGAACAGTAAATGGTTGTGTCCTACTGACTTTAAAAGATATTTGAGATTTGATGCCAGGTGTTGAGTGATATGATGAAGTGCATTCACAACAATTACATGACAATCACGCAGGATGAACCCTAAAAGGAGTGATCATTTAGTGAAATTACCTGATTACTTTTGGATGGATTACCATGACATTTTGGTATGACTTTCATGACATTTCTAAAAACTAATTTTGCACATGGGACAACAGGGCTCGACATTATAATTGGCCCGCTGGCCCGGGAGCACTATTTAGACACCCCGGGCCAGCATAACGTACTTTCCACTTGCCCGCTCGGGCCACTAAAAATATTGTTTAAAAAAAAATGTTTCCTGTGGTATTGGTATTTTGACTAGCAATTTAGTTAAATTGGTTCGTTTATTAACGCTACAACACAGCGTTCCGTGAGTCGGTTGTCGTTGTTGGGTGAAAAGCAAACAGCTGTTTGCTGCGGAGCTCAGCGCGAGCAGGCTCCCGTGAGCGCGCTCCTTCACTACAGAGTATCGCGCCACCTAACCATTCGCCAAAATGTTTTTAATACCAGCGGTAACCGGCCAAGCGCCGAGCAAAAAACTATTTTCAAATAAAAGAAAGTCACCGGAGGAGTTAAAGGAGAGTGACAGGGAGCATGAGAAGAAGAGGGAGAGAAAGTTTCAGCTTGATCGATGGAGTTGGCTTCTAGTGGTGCAGTGACGCGTCCTAAAAGCCTTTTATAATCTATCGATTAGATTTATGATTCGAAAATTATAAAAGTAGGGTAGACATGTGGAGATTATCCGGCTGAACAAAACGTGCAGGTTTGTTTGTTTTCCACAGACCTTATTTCCAGCTATTTTACAAAACCCTTGTCGAGGGAACCAGCAGCTTACTTCCTGGTTTTAGGACGCGTCACTGGCTGCACCTCTCAATACGATGCCAATATAAACAAGGTCTTCTGTCGGCTCTGTACATCAATGCCGACCTATGCTGAGAGTAAGTGAAGAGTAGAAAATATAAAGGTATTGGCTATAGGGAAATGTCCCAGCAGTTTAGGATAATGAAGGATCTAATCTATAGCCATTACATGTCTAACTCCTAATGACAGGAAGGCAGAAAGTGCATTATACAAATAATAATACTCATAATAATAGCAGACATTTTTTAACAATGACCACAATATCATTATTTTAATAAACCAAATATGAACAAATGAGGAAGAACTGATTGTTCAAATGTTGTAGTACAAGTAGTAATGTATAAATTACTATTGCAACAAATGTGTTAATTTTCTTCATTATTTGTCGATATATTTTTTTTTGGACGAATGCTCCGGGCCAGTGGTTACAATGGTGGGGCCAGTGACAATACAATTCCACCGGCCCGGAGGGCCAGTGGCTTTTTACCCTTAATGTCTACCCCTGGACAAGATTTCACTATTGGAAAGGTTCAGGGTGTACTTTGAGGGTTTGTGACTCTGCAGACCGTTTACATGCAGAAAAACCTTCATAACACACAAGGGGACGGGGAATAACCGGAAAAGCATGACATGGGACCTAAAAGTAAAAAGTAAAAGTACAAAAGTAGTACAATCAAAATGTAAACAAAGTTAGTACTCGTTATGCAGAGTATATTTGTTATGTTTTCATACTTGTGAGAGCAATTTAATGGTGTAGTTTGTCAAAATGGACCAAAGTTAGATACTTAAAATACTGTGTAGAATAGTAGTACAGTACTACATTATAACATATGATATGCTGTATCATATCTTTTTATATGTACAAAGTATCTACTTATTTAATAGGAATGTAGTGTAGTAAAAAGTACAATATTCACCTCTGAAATGTAGTGGAGTAGAAGTAAAAAGTAACCTTAAATGTAAATACTGAATGTCAAAAAAGTTCTTAAAGGTCCCATGTCATGCTTTTCCGGTTCTTACCCGTCCCCTTGTGTTATGAAGGTTTTTCTGCATGTAAACGGTCTGCAGAGTCACAAACCCTCAAAGTGCACCCTGTAGCGAGTAAAACTCTAACACAGAAAAGACCTGTCTATGCTGCCCCAGAACGCCTCCTTGGAGATTTCTCTTCCTGGGTACAGTGACGTGACCATACCCAATGGACCTTCGTGGAGCTCCACACACACACACACACACACACACACACACACACACACACACACACACACACCACACACACACACCACACCACACACACACACACACACACACACACACACACACACACCACACACACACACACACACACACACACACACACACACACACACACACACACACACACACACACACACACACACACACACACACACCACACACAACACACACACACACACACAAACAACCACACACCACACACACACACACACACACACACACACACACACACACACACACACACACACACACACACACACACACACACACACACACACACCGCGCTGAGGGTGGTAGCGGAGCCTCGCAGCGGAGGTGCAACGTCCCGCCAACACGGCACCCAGCATTCTCATTCTGGTTGCTAACAAACGCCATAGTAACACATAATCACTGATGTTCCGCTGTAACGGTGGTGGACTCATCAGAACAGAGTGGGCGAGCTGACCAATCAGAGCACAGTGGGCTCATAGGGAGGGGGGGCAGGAGCTCCAACAAGCCGTGTAGGACAGAGAGTGAATACGCATATTATACAGAGATGCTGTATGAGAAACCAATGTGAGTTTGGAACATTGAACAATGTAAATCTATTCTAGTAGACCTCAGCAATGGAATTATGATGAGTAGAAATGGCCATGACATGGGACCTTTAAGTGCAGTACTTGAGTAAACGTACTTAGTTACTTTCCATCATTGGTTCGGGGTTAGGGTTTGTTTAGAGTTTACCAAATCAAGTTTGAGTGGAGTTTGGTTGTACGCAGTCAAACAGACTGTGTGAAGAGCAGAAGTGGCAGATCATTGGTCCTCATGTAATCCCAGAACACATCGAGTGTTGTCTGACAACATTTATTAGTTAACAATAGCTTAACTGGCTACCTTCTTCTCTCTCCACTCCAACTCCAGTCCTGTTTCTCAAGTTGACTGTCAACAACAGGCAGCACACAGAGGAGTCACCTCAGAGTCTTTCGGAGTCAGATTGACAGCCGAAGAGTTCACACATTTTCATGAGGATGTGATTACTTTGATTTCCTGCCTTTTCCTTAAACATCATAACACTGATACCTGCTAAACAAATTGTGATTCCATTGAAGCTTTGATGGTTGGATACCTGTTGCTAATCAGTGCACACATGTCTGTTTTTACGTTCAAATAGATGAGTTTGGCTTCAGTTCAGTCTCACAGGGCCATGCTAGATCAAAGACTAAGATGATGTTACCATCATACTGACTCCAAGACTCAGCAGTATAATGCAGTGTTGTAATTATATGTTGTGTTTATTTTACAGTTTAATTATGAGTGGAAGGGCACAGTTGAAATCATTTTATTAACATTTCTATAAAAAATTAAAATAAAACATCAATTTAGTATACAAAAGACAGAAGTACTTCTGCTCATTGCAGTCAGAACGTGTTGATATTTCTCTCACCATTAACTGCTACATTTAGTGTTTCTTTCAAAAAATTACCCGCATCTCATAAAAAGCCTGCAGTTGGTTAGTTTTACAAAAATATAAACCGTAGATTCACAAACAAAACATATTTTTATCTGACAATAGCTAGACACAGACTCCAATGTTTCAATTGTGTGAAGGCACAATCATTAATATTGAATGAGTCTTTATTTTGAAATGAGGTCTATGTTTTATATCAGAGTCTTAGAGCATTATTTTTTCTCGGCTCACTTTTATGTGATCACTGTGACCACTTAATGCCACGTTAATAGTACCATGTTGTAAAGCAGCATCTTAACCTCACCCAACACTGTACACGTGATGTGAACTGGCCTGGAAATAACCCTGACTCTACAGCTTGGTGCTGTGGGGGGGCTCTGACAGACCGTCTGCAGCAGCATCCCAGGTGGGACTGTCTGTGTTTGTGGTCTGGTCTGGGCCAGTTGGTTCCTCAGAGGCCGACTGCAGTCTGTTTTTGGCAAGGTACTGGCTGCAGGAAGAGAAGGTGTGGTAGAAAGTGGAGGAGAGGCCGGCGATGTCCGTGGAGATGTAGGGAATAACCTCTGGAGACGCCTGGTTATAGTAACTGACCTGGAGAAAGAACTATTAACAAAGCACTTATATACTAACAAAGGACTGGCTTACCTAAAGCCAGTTGAGTAGCACTTAAAATGTTTTTGCTCTATGAAACCTGATGTACTTATATGATTCTGTTTTCTTCAAGGTTGTATTTTGTTGGTCGAACGCACTTATTGTAAGTCGCTTTGGATAAAAGCGTCAGCTAAATGCAATGTAATGTAATGTAATGAGAAAGATACACGTACATGGTTAGGTGTTCCATTATATCTACACTGAACACATATAAAGGCAACTCTTTTGTGTTTGCTCCCATTTTTCATGAGCTGAAATCAAACATCTATGTACACAAAGGGCCTCTTTCTCTCAAATATTGTTTACACATTTTTCTAAATCTGTGTTCCGAGCACTCTTCCTTTGCCGAGATAATCCATCCGCCTCACAGGTGTGGCATATCAAGATGCTGATCAGACAGCAGGATTGTTGCACAGGTGTGCCTCAGGCTGCTCACAGTAAAAGGCCACTGGATGGATTAACTCAGCAAAGGAGAAGTGCTCAGATTTAGACACATTTGTGAACAATATTTGAGAGAAAGAGGCCTTTTGTCTTAGATAGAAAACTGGGAGCCAAACATTTTATATTTCTATCAGTTTATTTACCCATGATTAACCATATTAAACCAGTATTTGTCTCACCAGGGACATGTTGTCTTTAATCTCCAGGATGGTAAAGCCAGCACACAGAACCTCTCCTCTGTTATACCCTTCAGTGGGGGGGTGAGTGGGCAGGGACACTGAGCGCAGTGCGATGACGTATGGGTCTCTGAGGGGGAAAACACAAGAAACTGTTGGAGTGATCTTAGCCAGGACCTCCTTCTTAACACTTTAACTGTTTAGCCTCCTTGTTTCTCTTTGGTTGACCTAGGTGAAGGAAGATTAACCACCTCCACTATTCTTTGTTGAAACCCTTTTTCGCATACCTTTCCTTACAGGTGTCCATGGTCGCGTTCCCTGCAATACTTTGACCTAAACTTGTGCATTTTCCTATCGTTACTTCTTACCCCATTAACAGAGAATTTTGTTAAGCTGAACCTACTAAAGGTGACATTCTTAATTCCAGTTTGTGAAGCCTTGTTTTTTTAACCTAGTACAGACACAATATGCTCCTATTCTGATTACTTTACTACTACATTATATAACAATATATTTTGTGCAAGATATCCTACAACAACAAAGTGACAGTAAATTCTGAAAGATAAGGGGTATGTGACCTTTGACCTGTCATTTAGCCATTCAGTGTACTGACCCGCTGCCACACGGCTTCCTCTTGGAAGCCAACAAGATGAAATCTTGAATCCCTTCCGGTTGGGCTGAAGTCGGGGAACCCCCCCCCCCCTGACGCACTGAGGGGGTCACCACTCGATACAGGAAGTTATCATCATCCACCCGGTATATCAGCTCACAATTCCTGATGTAGGGAAAGACAGAGAGGGGGATGGGAAATAATAATGACTATATTGTTAAAGTCATTGTAATATCATTTTTTGTATTTATTCATTATTTTGCCAAGAGTTACATTTAAAAATGAATATCATGTCTCTATGATAAACTTGAAGCTATAGCCACTCTCCTTTAGCAAAGCATAGCATAGCATAATGACTGGGTGAAAAAGTTCAATGATTACCAATCCATGCAAAAAGGGGTTTTGTATGCCACACAGCACTTAACTCTTTCTTACAAAAATAATTAAGATTCATTTAAAGTAAAATGTTGTTTTGTTGGAGAGTATAACCTTGACCTGGTCACTGAACCTTTTTAAAGATGACATATTCTGCTCATTTTCAGGTGTATATCAGTATGTAGTGTCTCTACTTTAAAGAGTCCTCTCCTGTTGATGTTCAGGTGTATATCAGTATGTAGTGTCTCTACTTTAAAGAGTTCTCTCCTGCTGATGTTCAGGTGTATATCAGTATGTAGTGTTTCTACTTTAAAGAGTCCTCTCCTGCTGATGTTCAGGTGTATATCAGTATGTAGTGTCTCTACTTTAAAGAGTCCTCTCCTGCTGATGTTCAGGTGTATATCAGTATGTAGTGTCTCTACTTTAAAGAGTCCTCTCCTGCTGATGTTCAGGTGTATATCAGTATGTAGTGTCTCTACTTTAAAGAGTCCTCTCCTGCTGATGTTCAGGTGTATATCAGTATGTAGTGTCTCTCCATGTCTCCATGCTTTAATGTTCAAAAAGCTCTTTATTGTTCTCATACTCCCTGTGCTGCAGCACCTCTTTTCACCCTCTGTCTGAAACCAGAGCCCAGTCTGCTCTGATTGGTTAGCTGGCCGGCTCTGTTGTGAATGGTCAACCTCTTAGAGATGTCCCGACCCTTAGCCTTATCACGTACAATGTGTTGGAGCCCTAGCCAGTCGAAGTGCAAATGTTACACAGTGATGTCACTATGTTACAGAAATAAACAAAGGGGTCCAATGGAGGCGTTTCAGGCAGGGGGGGAGTGTATGGGAGAGAACCCCCCCTGGAGGGAACACAGGCACACTACAGGGTAGAATAGGACCTTTTCAAACTTAGTAAAGGAAAACACACCTCCTCCCTTAACATTTACAGATTACACTTGACTCTGCTTTATTATCTGGCAGGCGGTACTGCAGCATCCGGACTAACACCACCAGACTCAGGGACAGTTTCATCTCACAGGCCATTAGACTATTAAACACCTGAACTTTGAAACAACATCCATAACATTCATCTGGCTGCTACTTAGAAATTATGTATCTAATATATCATATTCCATTCACTTGTATAGACTCTTATTGCACTATTTTTTCTGTGTTATTGTGTTGCTCTGTTGGAGGAGCCTGTGACCTGAGATTTTCATCGTCATAACTACACTGTAGCTATGAACGCATGACCAATAAAAGCCTTGATCCTTGACATTTCAAAGACTTTGTATTGATGTTATTATCGGACTATCCACATGAAGTGTGACCTGTCTTTCTATTTGGAAACACTTTTATAGCTGCTTGCCAGAAATGAAAGTCCAGACTAATACAACAAACATGGCTCAATAAATGTATGATGTTATGTTCATCTGTTCTGCACTGATTATACAATCAAACCAAAGTACACTGTGAGGATTCATCACCTTAAACGTCTGAGGATCTTTTTGTGCAAAAATGTGTTAGCCATATGTACACTACTTATAAACCCAGACCTTTATATAGATAGTGGTGCAGTGATGACGGATTGTGTAGGCCGATATAGAAGTTAGCATCACAAAGGCTCCCTCAACTAAAAGCAACGGGAATTTTCTATTACATTTTGGAATACTGCAGTAAATTTTTTAGAAATGTGGAAGCTTGTGTGTGTGTGTGTGTGTGTGTGTGTGTGTGTGTGTGTGTGTGTGTGTGTGTGTGTGTGTGTGTGTGTGCACGCATGCGTGCGTGCGTACTGATAATGTGGGTCCCAGCGGGGCCGGTCGCTCAGCTCTGCCAGCAGCCTGAAGGCTCTGTGAGCAGGAACATCCACCTCGGACTCCACCCTGAAACTCAGCATGGATTTATGCTCCAGGGTGAACAGACGGACCTGAACACAGATCAACCTGTGATCAGACAAACAGCTCCTCATTGGGGGACAGCAAAAGATCATTCTCGTAAATGAAACAGAACAACTCAGGTACCTTGTCTTTCTCAGAGCTGAGGCGCCAGTTCTTTCTAGCAGCCAACATCTTCAGAGCGGAAACATTGCTATAGCTCAGATACACCTGGACACACACACACGCACAAATATTTTATATGTGTTTACAGAATGTTTTCCCTATTTTCCGACAGCTATTAATAGTAATTGATATAGAACAGTACAGTATTCAATTCAACCTGCAGATCATTTCTCACAGTCAACATAACGTCTGTTAAGGTAGAATGCAGATGATGAAGTCTAGAAGTGTCCATTTTAATGTAGTATTTTAACATGCAATGAAACAATACAATTCCTAATGAAAGCATCAAATATTATCTGAATAAATGTGCCTTGTGCTTGATCGGTAGACTGTCAGTCAAAAGCAAGGTACATGAATTTAAACGCGCACATGCTTTTAACTTGTTCAGTAGGCCTAGTAATAAAAAGCTACATTTTATAAATGGAAAACTTGTGTGGCCCTTGGATCATGAATCATTAATACCGCTCTCTCAAAAGCTCCAAGACCTTTGATCATGATGTCCGTTGTTATCAGTGTGTTCTGTCTCCTCTGAATGTAGATGAAGCAGCTGTTGCTAAAACTGATCTCTGCATATGCTTCCGAGAGTATTCTAGTTGATTTTGTATAATTTAAAGTGTGTATTCTTAGATACTCTTCTGAATATATGTATTTTCTATTGTGAATATGTATATATTTGTTTTTAATGCTTATTTAATTTAATTTGTATTCTATTTTTAACAAATGTTGTAATCCTTGTACAAAGACTGTCATGATCTATCTATGAATGTATCTAACATCCACAAAGAGGATACTGAATCAGTACACGACAGCTGGATGGAAGGTTTCAAAGGTCTTTTTAACGGTCCATTTGATCTTATCTGTCTCTATGAAAAACATCACACATGTGAAATGCATTTCCATTGAATTCAAATTGAAAATGATTATTATTAGATGTTTGTCTTTAACAACTGGATTGTTTTTCATTATAAAAGAAATATTCTATGCCAGAAAATATTCAACAGAGAATTGTGCCCTGACAGTGTTTGTTTAACCTCGTGCTGCACAACCCTAAACACACTGCCATCAGTCTTCGCTGTGTTTAGGTGTACTTAATGAGCAGGCTTCACCATAGAAAGCTGTTTCAATAAAAGGCTGTCCGGCGTTGTGATTGGACAGTTGATTATTGTTCCCATTGGTATCAACGATGCATGTAGCTTTTTGAAAGAACAAATCCTCAGCACCTCTTCATTAAACTGATAAGAGTTCTTTGGATCCAGTGATCTACGCTGCTCTCTGCTGAACACTTCACCTCTGCTTGGTTTTCTATGTGATTACATTTAATGTGGTATGTAACAATACTTAACAGCTCATTCAGTTACACAAACAACGTTGTCATACAAATGTCACATCACATGTATATCAGTTCACTTTATCTTGTTTGTATTTGTTTTTCTTACGGCACTTCTTGTCCATACAGCTATATTCATGCAAACTCCTTTGAAAGACATCATGATCTGTCGGTTCTGGGTCTGAATATTTCTAAATGCAGGTTGAATGCTCAGAAGCTAGGGTTAGGGTTAGGGTTAGGTTAACCCTAACCCTAACCCTAACCCTAACCACCACCTCTCTGTCATGTTCTGCTGACTAACAGTTATTTTGTGGGGGAATAAAACGTTCCCAGAGAAAGACCATACTGGTGATCCAGTAGTGACGTGGTTGACCAGTTAGTGGAGGTCAATAAACAATAAGCTGTGCCGTCTCAAAGTACAGCCAGCAAGCTGGTGCTGCTTTCTGGCCCTCTCTCTCTCTGAGCACCCATTCACCTCCAGCTGTGTACATGTGTGTTGATCTGTATTGCATGTGTAGCTGAGCATCACAGCACATGTCTGTGTTAATGATCCTCCTGAGTGGTTCTGATCCCTCACCTGGTTTCTGGGGTCCCAGGGCACAGACAGAGGGACCTCGCACTGCTTCTGGGAAATGATGTACTTTCTGAAACAACAAGAAGGGAGAAATAAGAAGAAGACATTTCTACAAACACTGTCAGAGTACGTGCTCTTAACAGGAACACAAATATTTGACCTGTCCAGTCTGATCTTCTTCCTGGCTATGGCCTCTTGAAACCTCCTCTCCCCTTCCTGTGAGTGAAAGACACATTCTCTTTAATTTAACAGCTAAATTCCTCTATCCATCTTCTCATGGACATCCTCCTTTCATATTTAGGCTCAAAGTAGGCATGAGCCTATTGTTTTTTATGAAGAGGCTTTGTGTATTATTTTAGACATATTATCGTCAAAAGGGGTTATTTACTTTAGAGGCTTCTATCCCTATTATGGGTCAAACTCAACATTTACTACATTTACAAAGACATCGTTAGACGACGATGACATCATCAAGCTTTTGTCTTCGAAGTTGCTTCGTACTTGATTGTTTTTTTGTAGTTATGATGAGCATTAAATGATCCCAGCTCGGGATATCAAAATAAGTGCACAAACATGCCCGGCGCCGTGGGAGGGCCCTCCCATTTGACATTCCTCCCCTCCCCCAATAAACACGTTTTGTATTATTTATAACATTTAAAAAAATATATATCTTTTTAATTATAAATAAACTGAACTTTTATGCTACGATGTATGTGATGTCAGATAGTAATTAACAAAAATAATCGCAGGCTACGTCAAATAAATTCATGTGTCTGTTGTGATTTGTGATTCGTTCACATTTAGACCAATCACAGCGTCACACTCTGCCGCCTATTCTGGATTTGTTTATTGTGCATTCTGTAGACTCCCATTTATGTTTGAATTACACAATGGACATCAGAAATTGGCTCAAAAGGTCTAAGGATTTATTAAAACGAAATAGCGATGAAAGAACTGCAGCCGATGCAGCTGCTGGCGACCCTGCACCTGCCGTTGCAGCAGCACGCCTTAATGTCACAAGCTAGCCTCGGCAAACCCCGGGGCTGAGTTAGCGAGCCCAATCCTTGACTCATCAAGACGGCCGCCACCAACGCTGTCCTCCGAGGCACAGCTCCTTGTGCCCTACCACCACCACCTGCGTTGCCACACCCTGCACCACACCTGCCAGCATCCTCCTCCGTGCCGGTGCCTCCACTAGACGCTACCTTGCAGCACATCAACAGGTGCTATTGGGCCAGCAACCGCTCAAAGACCAACAGCCCCAGATGATCTTGGGGTTAATAAACCCAACAGGTGAAACTGGATCGTTTTCCAGGGAGATTGTTTTCAGGAAAGAAGCGCACTTTTGCCGCTGCATGGTACAACAACAGACCATGGCTTGAAGATTTGTTAAAAGCAGACGCAGCCTTTTGTTTCCCCTGTAGACAGTTTAAAGTCAATACGTCTTCATCTGATGCGGCTTTTACTGTCAAAGGTTTTTGCGACTGGAAACACGCATTACAGACTGATAAAGGACTGCTAAGACATGCCGCATCAAAAGAACACATTTCATGTGAGAGTTTGTGGAGAGAGAGAGAGAGAGAGAGAGAGAGAGACAGATACACGAGGAAACAAAGAAGGAAATTAGTACTTTGGTGCAGATCAGCTGGCACGGAGCCGTTATTACGTGTCAGCTGTCGTTGATATTATTGCTTTTTTAGCTGTCAACCAACTCCCTCTCAGAGGTGACTCGATTCACTCCACAGCATGTCCGAGTCAGGCAGTGCATAGGAACATAAACCATGCCCAAGGCGGGCTAAACAGTTCATCGTCTCCGTCTCTACTATTTCTCTCCGAGTGCAACGATGAGGAAGCTGCCATCCTTAACCAGTGTGCCTTGCTCGTGATTTACCAGTGTGTGTGCTGCCACGCACACAATGTTTCAAAAGTGGTTGCTATGTTGCCCTTTATTTGTGTATGTATTTGCGATAAGTGTGCGTCTTTACGCAATGCTGTTGGCCTTGCTGTTTGATATATATTGTGGAGCAGGCCCGCAGCATGTGACGGTGTTGTGTGCCCTCCCATGAAAATCATATGCCCTCCCTTTAGATTTGTTCTGGCGCCAGGTCTGTGCACAAAGTTAACCTTCTTGTCTGGACATTGAATATTGTCCTGTGCTTACTATTGCCCCAGAAGCAGTTTATTTTGAGTTCAATTTCCTGTTTTATTTCTGAATGATTTAGACGATTCAAATGGGATGATGTTTTTTGTCAAACCTTATAATGCAGTTCACTCACCAGGGGTTCGGGTCGTATCCGTGGTAACGTACAGAGCTTCCTGTGGTCGTCGAGCACCTCGAAGATCATGAAGGCAGAGTTAATGTGTCGGTTGGGCCCCGCCTCATGGTAGGCTTCTGCTCGCACCCCCACCTCCATGCTGCAGCACCAGAGACACACATCTTTAGAGTCTACATCTTAATACTGAGCTGGTGGTCTACCTTCTCTACATAAATCAGTCTAGATTCATCTCATCTGATCTCTTCTGTATGTTGCAGTAGGATTGTGATACCTGTTTTTGAAGGCGTTGTTGACGATAGCCCTCAGGAGCAGCCTGTCTCCCACCTGAGAGGGTCCTCTGAAGGTGAACATGTCGATGGTGCGCAGAGTCGGGTGAGCCTGACACAGACGGCTGCACCACAGAGAGAGGGGAAGAGAAACCTATAACCCTGGTGCAATCGTGTGTGTGTGTGTGTGTGTGTGTGTGTGTGTGTGTGTGTGTGTGTGTGTGTGTGTGTGTGTGTGTGTGTACCTGGCAGCAATTGTAGCTACATTCACCATCCAGGCCATGATCTGTCCTCCAAATGTATTCACCTGGTAGTTAGATAAACAGACATTTTGATTTGATTTATTTCAAACGTGTAAAACAATAATACAAAAAATTATAATAATAATTAAATGAAACAAGAGAATTATGATACTCTACAAACTTAAGCAGTATCAAATTGACTTGATATATAAACAAATGATCTACCTAATTACACATCCGAAAATGAAATGATGATGCAGTCAACCTATGCCTACAGACTATAATGGCAAAGCACTGAGGAAATATAGAGGAAGGGGCATTAAATCCTTTGAACAACATTTAGTAGACACTTTTATCCAAAGTGTCTTACAATACTGTAAATAAAATGGAGATACAAACTCAGAACAATAAACCTGTGTTGTATTAGATTTGTGCGCAATTGCACCAAACCAAAATGTTATATTGAAGCTAAAAAGACAAAAAAAACATATAACAAATGTCGGATTATAGTAGCATCAACAATAGTATACATTTCCAGAAAACAGACGGTAAAAGATGAGAGGCACACAGAAAGATACACAAACAAACAGACAATAAATACAAAAATAACCTGATGGTTAGCATGGGGGGGTAGGACCAGCTCAACACTCTCCACTTTGGTCTTCTCTGCTGCCACCGCATTACCTACTGCAGTGTTGTCAGCTAACACACACACACACACACACACGTTAAATCACACATACGTTAAATAAAATGCAATATTTAAAAGGATATGGTTTGTCTTATTATTTATTTTTTCCAAAGATCGTCAGTTTGCCGTGTTCATCATGATTCTTCCTAACTTCCCTCCTCTGTCTGTAGCACTGAACTCCTCCGCTAACAACGTAGCTCTTTAAAATCCGCCCTGATATCCATAGTTTATCTGCAGCTGACCACTCTGTAGTGCGTTGTGTTGAGGAAGTGTGTATTTGTGGCAGCGGGGCGGGGTGTGTCTAAACATATTTGCATGCCTTATTGCAAGCCCAGTGTTTCCAGAATGTGATACAATCTAAATTATTTGAAACATATTTCCTCCCTTCTTCAGGGTTTTTAAATCCTGTTCTCTGTATTTAGTCTCGTATTCTCCCTCAAAGTCTAAACCCACTGCAGTATCTCTATCAGGGGAACAGCTACCCTTAATGTGTTCTTCTGTATGCTGTGGTGTTTATCAAGCCTACCCTGCAGGACAGACCCGTGGGAGAGCAGATCTTTGATGATGTCATCGTGTAGCATCCTGACCCTGCGCCTCTCAGCCGCCACACTGTACTCCACCTGCTCCTTCTCAGTGTGAGGCACCACGGGCTTCAGGATCACCTGGGAGGACATGATGGTGAGGGTGTCTGCTTAGTGTTTGGAAAGTCTTTCAAAGTTTAAAAAAATGGCGTGAAAATCTGTGAATGAATTTTGCTTTTCGATAATGATTTTGAACAGTGTAGTCAGTGTTGCAGCAAGTTTCCAGACGACATCACACACACTCCTGAAAGCCAAGAGGGTCATTAAAAAGGAATTTAGTAAAGAGTGGTTCGGGAATGAGTCCCAGAGTCCCCCTTTAACCCAGAAAGGAGTCAGCTTTTTACCACTTCTGTTTGTATGTACTGTACATGTGTTGGATTAGATACCTGAAATAAGGTATGTGGTTAACTCAACATATTTGTATGTGTTGTGTGTCAGTAAATACACCCCTGGTGAATTTCTGGAGCTTCTATGTGTCCTAAAAATGGCGGTTGGAAATAAGTGACTAAATGATAATACTTAACGTCATTAGCCCCTTTAGGTTAGAGGTGGTGCTGCACAGCCATGAGGCCGTCGTTGACTTTGTTTATAGGCTGACGGTATAGCCTTACCTTTTTCCCTGTGTTTGAGCGCTGGGTAACAAAGGTGGCGAAGGCGTGACAGACCCTCCAGTGCCGATCAGAGAACAGATCCTCACAGCTGACCTGCACGTCCACCTGGCAGGACACGGAAACAGAATAATTCTACTTCGACAGCTGAAATCAGTTACCTTGGAGCTAGACAAGGCCTTTCAGTTCAAGTTTATATATAAATCCGAGCCGTCAGGGCCCTCTGAGAGCCTAAGATGCTCTACAAAATAATATTTAAAATATATATATATTTTTTTTGTTATATTTTTACCAAGATAACTTGATTTAATTGTATTTAAAATAACATTTCCAAAGAAATAAATCCTTTGAATCTGCCTATTCAGTTTCTGTTTGAATGTGAAGGGTTAAATGAAAGATGCTCCTTTAGCCGTCTCTGCGAGTTACTGTGAAGATAGGAGCTGATTGGCGGTCCTGCTGTAAATTCACAGAGGGCCCGCTATAGAGAGGCAAAGTCCCGCCCATCTACTTCCGCCCCATGGGACCTTATTTCGGAAAAATTATGTATTGAAGTCAATGGAGAGAGAAAACGTATCTTTCGATCCCGTTTGAATTGTGCCACGAATTACACACATGATGTTTGTCAATCTTAACAAATAATTTCCATGTAAAAAAAGTCACAGTTTGTCGTAAAACTGTTGAAATATAAGACTATGAAAAATACGACTAACTCCCCTCGTGTGTATGTACAGCTCTCAACATGCCCAGACTTTTCACCTCTTTTAATACTTTCCGCCTCATTCTGAAAGAAAGAAGTGAAATGTTCCAACGTTGCGGCCGTCTTGGTGTGTTGTGCGAGACGGGAGATGTAGTTCATTGAGCAGTTTCACACAAAAAAAGTGTTACTTCACAGTTTTACGACACATTTTCATTTTTTTGAATTGCAAAATTATCTTTTAAATTGACAAACATCATATGTGTAATTCTTGGCACAATTCAAACGGGATCGAAAGATAATCTTTCTCTTGCCATTGACTTCAATGCATACTTTTTCCGAAATAAGGTCCCATGGAGCTCCCCGGGAAAGGGAGGGACTTCGCCTCTCTATAGTAACTGAATGAGAGAGTAATGTCAAATGACAGTACAATTGACCAATCATATCTTCCCTCTAAATGGGTGGGTTTTATTATCGCGGACTTTGTGACAAGTTCTGCCCACTGTGAAGCTTTTCTTGTTACCATAGTAACAACAACTTCCTGTCAACAACGTAAACTCACCTTCAAAATCAAAGCATATTCATACAAAATAGGAAGCCAAGCCAAATTACACTTAAGACATACTGCAACGAAAGTAACAAACACAATGCAATATCCTTTTCAATTTCAAAGAACACAAATTGAGTTATTTACAGGTGTTGTTTTGTGTGGTATAAAGGTCACGGCTCACCACTGTCCTCTAGTGATGGGAATTATGGCTCTTTGAAGGGAGCCTGATCTTATGGCTCCGTTCCTTTTAAAGAGCCGTTCAAAAGAGCCGTTTTCTTAGAGTGGGCGGGGTTACTAGGTTTATCTGCGAAATAATCACCAGGATAATGATTGACTGCATTGCCAGACCTAATGTCAATAATCTGCATTGTAAACATGAAACAAGGTGGCACCATATCCATGTCATTCATGTCAGTGAATGTACTACTTTGAATTTACCCTCTGTATGTGTTAAGTAAATAAAGTTGCCTTGCCTTAAATGAAATTCACGCAACTCATAATATTAGATACTGTGTTTTTAAGTGGCGATGGAGATTATTTGTTGACCCTGCTTTAAAGGATATGTTGCCTTTACAAATGGTGCGCTTTATCACTGCCTGGGTTTTGGTTGAAGTGCATCCAAATGCTGCTGCGTTTTCGCGTTTGGCTAATTTTTCATTCGAAAAACACGTCGTCTACCTGTCCTGTACCACTTGCCGATTCTTTTGAACGGCTCTTTGGTACGAACGAGGGGAACCGAGTCGTACTTGGTGAGAGCCGTTCTTTTTATCGTTCAATCGTCACAGAGCTAATGACATTAGTTACCATCAGCTAGCTTTGGACTTTTACTGTCATTTTACAACATAGGGTTGCACAACTAACTGCCGTTTTAATATCCTGATGCTACACAGGAACATAGCACTGACAGCCTGAGTCAGGTGGAATGACAGTACATACTTCTGAATTGCTTGCCAAATGTCAGCCTCTCAACAGGCTGGGGTGGGTATTGTAGAGGACAGTAGTGATGTGTCGGTCGCGAATGAGCCGATTATTTTGAACAGCTCTTTGGTACGAACGAGGGGAACCGAGTCGTACTTGGTGAGAGCCTTGGTGAGAGCCAGGCACTCACTGCCTGCCAAAATCCACTCGCCTTTTAAAAAGCTTGATTTTACCCAAACGTATTCTGTGAAGACCCGCCCCTACTCTGATTGGTAGGTTTCAGCACGAGGAGTGAGATGGGGTGGGTCTTAACGGAATACGCGAACAGGAGTGATGTGATCCACTTTCTTAGTGTTAGTGAGGACTCGAGCAGCGGCGTTCTGAATCAGCTGCAGCTTTCTAATAGATTTTTTAGTGAGACCTGTGAAGACACCATTACAGTAGTCCAGTCTTCTGAAGATAAAAGCATGGACAAGTTTTTCCAAATCCTGCTGTGACATTAGTCTTTTAATCCTAGATATATTCTTTAGGTGATAGTAGGCTGATTTAGTAACTGTTTTAATGTGACTGTTGAAACTCAGGTCAGAGTCCATGACTACACCTAGATTTCTGGCTTTATCTGTTGTTTTGAACATTGCAGACTGAAGCTCAGTGCTAACTTTTATACGTTCTGCCTTGGCTCCAAAAACCATTACCTCAGTTTTATCTTTGTTTAATTGGAGAAAGTTCTGACACATCCAGTCATTGGTGTGTTCAATGCACTTACTCAGTGTTTGAATTGGAGCATAGTCTCCTGGTGAAATTGTTGTGTAAATTTGTGTGTCATCCGCATAGCTATGGTAACTTATTTTGTTGTTTTTCATTATCTGAGCCAGTGGTAGCATGTAGATGTTAAAGAGAAGAGGCCCCAAGATGGAGCCTTGCAGTACCCCACATGTCATATTTGTCAACTCAGATGTGTATTTACCTATAGAAACAAAGTTTTTTCTGTCCTTTAAGTAGGATTCAAACCAATTTAGAACTGTTTCCGAAAGTCCCACCCAGTTTTGTAGTCGGTCGAGTAATATGTTGTGGTCAACAGTGTCAAACGCAGCACTGAGATCTCATAATACTAACACTGAAGTTCTGCCACTGTCTGTGTTTAAGTGGATGTCATTGAAGACCTTTACAAGAGCAGTCTCAGTGCTGTGGTTTGGACGAAAGCCTGACTGGAGCACATCCAAACAGTTATTTAAATGCAAGAAATTACTCAACTGTTGAAAAACACCTTTTTCAATGATTTTACCTAGAAATGGCAGGTTTGATATGGGCCTGTAATTGTTCATTACTGAAGCATCTAGATTATTATTTTTTAAGAGCGGTTTAATGACTTTTTAGGGCCTGTAGAAAAACACCTGAGTGAAGATATTTGTTTACTATATGAAGTAGAGGCCATGCAATGAAAAACATTTTTGAAATATCCTGTTGGAATAATATCAAGGCAGCAGGAGGAGGATTTCAGAAGTTGAATAATGTCCTCTAGGTTTTTATCATTAATCTGATGGAATTGTGTCATGGTGTTTGAATTGATATTAGGTGGACATAGGGACAACACATTTGCTGTACCTGATGCAGAGGCACTGACTGCTTGTCTGATTTTCTGAATTTTGTCAGTGAAGAAGGAGGCAAAATCATTGCATGCCCTGGTGGATAGAAATTCAGAGGCTACTGACACTGGGGGGTTAGTTAGTCTGTCGATGGTAGCAAACAAGGCACGTGCATTTGTTTTTGGTAATGATGTCAGAGAAGAAAGACTGTCGTGCGTTTTTCAGTTCCAAATTATAAAGGCCAAGTCACTCTTTATAGATTTCAAAGTGAACCTGGAGATTTGTTTTTCGCCACCTATGTTCAGCTTTTCGACACTCTCTTTTTTCTGCTCTCACGGTCATGGCCTTTCTCCCTGGAGATATTTTCTTGCCAGACACTTCCTTTACCTTAGTTGGAGCAATGGCATCTATAACATTTTTAATTTTTGAATTAAAATTATCAACTAGCTCATTTACTGAGATGTTAGCAGGGGCAAGTGTGGAAGAAAAATTCTGAGTAAACATTTCCCTAGTATTTTCAGTTAAATATCGCTTTGTGGTTACCTCTTTTTGAACATTTTTGTGAACAGAAATAGAATTCTCAAAGAAAACACAGGAATGATCAGAGAGTGCAACATCAGTCACCACAACCTTAGAGATATTCAGACCCTTTGAGATAATTAAGTCCAGAGTGTGCCCCTTATTGTGCGTGGGCTCCGTCACATGCTGAGTCAGTCCATAGCTATCAAGAACACAAAACAGTTATTTTGCCCCTCTGTCCTGGGGGTTGTCAACATGGATGTTAAAATCACCAACAATGACTAGACGGTCAAAGTCAATACACACTATAGACAGCAGTTCAGTAAAGTCATCATAAAAAGCTTGCCACAGTATTTGGGTGGTCTATAGATATTTAGGAACAGAGCTCGAGAGGAGCATTTCAGCTGAAGGGCCACATATTCAAAAGAAGCAAAGTTCCCATAAGATGTCTTCCTGCATTGAAGGGAATCATTGAACAGAATAGCAACTCCACCCCCTTTCTTATGCATTCTTTCCTGACTCATAAAACTAAGGTTGGGAGGGGTTGATTCTACTAACTTGTTATACTTTCATCTGGCTGCTATATTGCTTGCAAACTAATTTTTAATTTCTAGTTTTCTATCTTTAATATTTTTGTTATGCTTGCTTTTTGAGTGACATATGAAGATATTAAGCTGCCTTTGGCTCTTTGCTGTAACAATCATACATTTCCCCTCTGTGGGACGAATAAAGGTATTCTGATTCTGTGTCTATACTACAATTGTTGTTCATGTTTGTTTACAAAGCGTAATGCGTTTTCTGACCTCCATGCTGGAGTTGAAGGCTCTGTTGACCTTCGCCTTGATGTTCACCACCTGACCCACACTGCACAGAGATAAAGGGGGAATGTATTTACAATATACACACAAACACACATGCACACAAGCAATATGAACACACACTTCCTGTTACCAGTGGTGGAATGTAACTGAGTACATTTACTCAAGTATTGTAACTTAGTTTAAATTAGAGGTGCTTGTACTTTACTTGAGTGTTTCCTTTACCACTGAAAGGGAAATATTGTACCTTTTACAACATTACATCCATCTAACAGCTTTAATTATCTTACAAATTCAGATATTTGCATGTAAAGCTGTTTAATAATTGTGTTGAGTTTACAAAATATTATATATTGATAGTTTATCAAATAGGAGGTTAAGTTATAAATTAAACTAGCCAATAGTTTACAAAATATTAGCTTTTTGAGAGAGTCAGACAAAATGGGTAATTCTTATGTAAAAAATGATAAATAATAGTTTTGAGTATTTTTGTAATTTATTTTAGATTGTTCTGCATTGGATACTCCAATAATAATCCTTACAATCATTTCTTAATTCATTGCTTACTTTTATGAAATTGAATACTATACTTAATTCAGGACTTTTACTGGTAACCTAGTTTTCTTTACAGTGAGATTTTAGTACTTTTACTTAAGTAAAGCATCGTAATACTTCTTCCACCTCCGACTGTTACCTGATGGTATGTTCAAAGTGGATGTCGTCCATGGATGCAGTGACGCAGGGACACCCAGCATGCCTTTCAGCTGCAAATATCAAACGCACACATGTGATCATGTTCTAAATGTCTAGTCAGTTCTCACGCAGACTGTGGACACAAAAAAAGGAAATAATTTCAACACAAACCACTTGACTAATATTTACTGAATCTATCTCTCTCAATTCAATTCAATTCAAAGGGGCTTTATTGGCATGAAAGTTAAATGAAACAATTTTGCCAAAGCATCAAAATACAAAATAATTAACAACATTAACATACATTTCAAATGTTTACATATTATTGACCCCACTGCAGTCAGCATGTCGTTGTGTCCCTGGGCAAGACACTTCACCCCAAATTGCTCCTGTGGGGATTACCCACTGTATTGAGTATGTTAGTCGCTTTGGATAAAAGCGTCTAACAAGTAAAATGTAATTGAGATAATATATATATATATATATATATATATATATATATATATACACACAGTGGGGCAAAAAAGTATTTAGTCAGCCACCAATTGTGCAAGTTCTCCCACTTAAAAAGACGAGAGAGGCCTGTAATTTTCATCCTAGGTATACCTCAACTATGAGAGACAAAATGAGAAAAAAAAAATCCAGAAAATCACATTGTCTGATTTTTAAAGAATTTATTTGCAAATTATGGTGGAAAATAAGTATTTGGTCAATAACAAAAGTTCATCTCAATACTTTGTTATATACCCTTTGTTGGCAATGACAGAGGTCAAACGTTTTCTGTAAGTCTTCACAAGGTTTTCACACACTGTTGCTGGTAGTTTGGCCCATTCCTCCATGCAGATCTCCTCTAGAGCAGTGATGTTTTGGGGCTGTCGCTGGGCAACACAGACTTTCAACTCCCTCCAAAGATTTTCTATGGGGTTGAGATCTGGAGACTGGCTAGGCCACTCCAGGACCTTGAAATGCTTCGTACGAAGCCACTCCTTTGTTGCCCGGGCGGTGTGTTTGGGATCATTGTCATGCTGAAAGACCCAGCCACGTTTCATCTTCAATGCCCTTGCTGATGGAAGGAGGTTGTCACTCAAAATCTCACGATACATGGCCCCATTCATTCTTTCCTTTACACGGATCAGTGGTCCTCGTCCCTTTGCAGAAAAACAGCCCCAAAGCATGATGTTTCCACCCCCATGTTTCACAGTAGGTATGGTGTTCTTTGGATGCAACTCAGCATTCTTTCTCCTCCAAACACGTCTAGTTGAGTTTTTACCAAAATGTTCTATTTTGGTTTCATCTGACCATATGACATTCTCCCAATCCTCTTCTGGATCATCTAAATGCTCTCTAGCAAACTTCAGACGGGCCTGGACATGTACTGGCTTAAGCAGGGGGACACGTCTGGCACTGCAGGATTTGAGTCCCTGGCGGCGTAGTGTGTTACTGATGGTAGCCTTTGTTACTTTGGTCCCAGCTCTCTGCAGGTCATTGACTAGGTCCCCCCGTGTGGTTCTGGGATTTTTGCTCACCGTTCTTGTGATCATTTTGACCCCACGGGGTGAGATCTTGCATGGAGCCCCAGATCGAGGGAGATTATCAGTGGTCTTGTATGTCTTCCATTTTCTAATAATTGCTCCCACAGTTGATTTCTTCACACCAAGCTGCTTACCTATTGCAGATTCAGTCTTCCCAGCCTGGTGCAGGTCTACAATTTTGTTTCTGGTGTCCTTTGACAGCTCTTTGGTCTTGGCCATAGTGGAGTTTGGAGTGTGACTGTTTGAGGTTGTGGACAGGTGTCTTTTATACTGATAACGAGTTCAAACAGGTGCCATTAATACAGTTAACGAGTGGAGGACAGAGGAGGCTCTTAAAGATGAAGTTACAGGTCTGCGAGAGCCAGAAATCTTGTTTGTTTGTAGGTGACCAAATACTTATTTTATCGAGGAATTTACCAATTAATTCATTAAAAATCCTACAATGTGATTTCCTGGATTCTTTCCCCCCATTCTGTCTCTCATAGTTGAAGTGTACCTAGGATGAAAATTACAGGCCTCTCTCATCTTTTTAAGTGGGAGAACTTGCACAATTGGTGGCTGACTAAATACTTTTTTGCCCCACTGTATATATACAGTGATACAATTACACTTCAACACACACATGTGTGTGTGTGTGTGTGGGTGTGTGTGTTTCTTTGGGTGTGTGTGCATGTGTGTTTCTTTGGGTGTGTGTGTGTCTCATTCACTGTCCCTGTTGTAAATAGTTGTCTTTACATTGTGTTATAATTAGGGCTGTCAGTCGATTAACATATTTAATCGCGATTTATCGCATGATTGTCCATAGTTAATCGCGATTAATCGCACATTTTTTATCTGTTCTAAAATGTACCTTAGAGGAATATTTTTCATGTTTTTAATACTCTTACCAACATATGAGTGGACAAATATGCTTTATGCTAATGTTTATTATCATTTGAACAATGACAAATATTCTCATGAATATTAAACACAACAACCTCTGAACATTACAAATATTCGCCTCAATTCAATCTGGAACCTCTCTCATTCAATAATACAATACAAATGGTGTGTGTGTGTGTGTGTGTGTGTGTGTGTGTGTGTGTGTGTGGTGTGTGTGTGTGTGTATGTGTGTGTACGTTGGAGCTATGTGCAACTCAAGGCATATGCTCGAACGGGAGCTGCCTGGACGCTGCAATCATGTTGCGCACTATCCGTGCTGAGTGTGCTGACTTTTCGTACAATGTCCCACTGTCTGGCTTCCTGCATAAAGTCAAGTGCTCGGCGCAGTTGTGGCGAAATGTCGCTCCTCTGTTTTCATTGAAACAGCTCCTTATATCCGTTAGCGCAGCTAGCTAGCACCAGATGCTAACAACAACAATGCAAGTAAGGTCTCTCTCTCGCTCGCTCGGGCCACACATACACACACCCTCCCGGTCCTCCCGATAGCCAGTCGGTGCCTGCCGGTGAGCGTGGAAGTGTGGTCTGCCACAAGCGGGCGGCAGGAGCGGGGCTGTCAGCATCAGCTTGTAGATGGTATTTTAAACTCGATGCGCTCTGAAACTACGGGGCGGCCGAGGACAAAAAATACACATGCGTTAATCGCGTTAAAATAATTAGTGGCGTTAATTTATTTTTGCGTTAACGCGTTATTAACGCGTTATCTTGACAGCCCTAGTTATAATGCGTTTGACTGTGATTGGTGTTTGGAGAGCAGTGTTGTTGAGAGACTGGTCAGAGTGGCTCTGAGAGGGGGCAGCTAGCCTCAGCACCAGCTGACATAGGGGACTCTTCTCTGGGTTAGCTCTTGGCTTTGGAGGGCTTTGGAGTGGAGGGTGTCTCGGGGGCTGGATCTAAGGTGGTTAAAGAATGTTAGTGCTCTCTTTTGAGTGTTAATGATCAGTGGGTATCTGCCTAATTCTGCTCTACATGCATTTGTTGGGTGTTTTTCTCTGAACACGTGTATCTGCAGAATTCTGCATGTAAAGACTCTGTTGGATGTTTGTCCCAGCGGGTATAGCTCTGGTGACTGAGTGAACCCCATACTTCACTACCGTACAGCGCAATGGGCTGGATCACACTATAATATATTTGAAGCCAGATTTTAATTGGAACTTGGACATTATAAAATGTTCTCTTAATCGCATTTAGAGCTCTTTTGGCTTTTTCTTTTAGTGCATTCACTGCCATGTATAAACTTCCTGATGCTGTTATGGTTATGGTAAACTAGTATTTGTTCTCCTGATCACTCACTCTCACGCTCACGTGCACACACACACACACTCACCAGAGAGGCAGGCACTGGAGTCGATCCATTTGAGCAGCTGTCCCACACTCAGCTCCTGGCGGTGGTTGCTGTGACCGGGCATCACTATCTGACTCATTTTCACCTCTGTCGGGTTGACACTTCCTTCTTCTTCTTCTTCTTCTTCCTCCTCCTCCTCCTCCTCCTCATCTCCTCCTCCTCCTCTTTCTCCGGATCACCTGACACTCTGGAACTCATCTTCAAGGCTGTGGAGGAGAAAAGTTTCTTAGGTTAAGATGGGTTTCAGAAACAGAATCAGAATTCCAAATATCTGTCCCGCAATGGGGAAGTGTACATTATAACAACAGCAAAAGTATAGTGCCGATAAAGTAAAGAGAATAGACTTACATATTTAAAGAAATTTAAATAATAAATTACAAAGTAGGCAGACGTAAAAAAAGAAAAGGAAGAAAAACACAATAAGTAAAAAACAAATAGCAGATAAGTACATCATGGTAAAAAGTGACCAAATAAAAAAGTTAGCTGGTACTGTTTACTGATTGTGAATACACTAAAAATCAAGTTTTCAAATGTAAGGTCATAAGAGTAGCACCAAAATCATCAATACCAATATGTTATATCACTGCATCCATTTTTACACATTTTGATAACTCATGTACTGTTTTTTTACAAACTCACCATGAATCTAAAGCTGTCACAAAAGGATATTAAGAAATGAACATTGTCTTTTTAGAAGTCATCATGTTTGAATGTCATAGCACACAGCACTGTCTGTATAATCTCTCATTGAATCTTTAGCTGCTAAACATGGCAAGGAATGTCCTACAAGTTTTAACCTTACCACATTTATTTGTAAATCTGAATATTTTACCAGCTGTTCTGACAAGATGTCAGCCTGGACACATAATACATTGCAGCCCTCACAAAGACGTTAAAGAAAGCCTTCATCAGTCTGAGAGGGCAACATTTTCATGTCATCTTTATCATATTGTATATGTTGTCAGTTTGTATGGATGCTACCCTGGCCAGACGTTATCTCCATGGGACCTTGTTGTAAAATGGATGTTTTGACATTCAGATGAAGTTGCCTCTCAAATCAGGTGAGCCAGCCACCTTAGTTAGCCTTTGCAGTGCACGCTGTGCAGATATAAGGCCGGGTCAGGCTGCAGAGTATCTGCCCTTTGCTTGGGTGAGGGAAATAGTAAGAGCTTCCATAGGAATGGTAACCAAACATTTGGCATATTTTACTGTGTGTTGATAACTAACTTTACTGTGCAGTTGTATACAATATAGGGATAATTATAGGCAAGGAAAGTTTATTTATATAGCACTTTTCAACACAAGGCAATTCAAAGTGCTTTACAAAAAATGAAAAACATTAAGAAAATGGCATTTAAAATCAGTCATAAAAAAGAAAAGCTAATAAAATAAACATTAAAAGAAAAAAAATACATGGATAAAAGTTACAGTGCAGTCTAAGATATGAATAATTCAATTAAAAGCAGCGACAAAAAGAAAAGTCTTCAGCCTGGATTTAAAAGTAGTAAGAGTTGCAGCGGACCTGCAGGTTTCTGGGAGTTTGTTCCAGATATTTGGAGCATAATAACTGAACGCTGCTTTTCCATGTTTAGTTCTGACTCTGGGGACAGAAAGCTGACCAGTCCCTGAAGACCTGAGAGATCTGGATGGTTCATAATTTAGCAGGTCAGAAATGTATTTTGGGCCTAAACCATTCAGTGCTTTATAAACCAGCAGCAGTATTTTGAAATATATTCTTTGACACACAGGAAGCCAGTGTAAAGACTTCAGGACAGGAGTGATGTGATCCACTTTCTTAGTGTTCGTGAGGACTCGAGCAGCGGCGTTCTGAATCAGCTGCAGCTTCCTAATAGATTTTTTAGTGAGACCTGTGAAGACACCATTACAGTAGTCCAGTCTACTGAAGATAAAAGCATGGACAAGTTTTTCCAAATCCTGCTGTGACATTATTCTTTTAATCCTAGATATATTCTTTAGGTGATAGTAGGCTGATTTAGTAACTGTTTTAATGTGACTGTTGAAACTCAGGTCAGAGTCCATGACTACACCTAGATTTCTGGCTTTATCTGTTGTTTTGCAGACTGAAGCTCAGCGCTAACTTTTATACGTTCTGCCTTGGCTCCAAAAACCATTACCTCAGTTTTATCTTTGTTTAATTGGAGAAAGTTCTGACACATCCAGTCATTGATTTGTTCAATGCACTTACTCAGTGTTTGAATTGGAGCATAGTCTCCTGGTGAAATGGTTATGTAAATGTGTGTGTCATCTGCATAGCTATGGTAACTTATTTTGTTGTTCTTCATTATCTGAGCCAGTGGTAACATGTAGACGTTAAAGAGAAGAGGCCCCGAGATGGAGCCTTGAGGTACCCCACATGTCATATTTGTCAACTCAGATGTGTATTTACCTATATAAACAAAGTTGTTTCTGTCCTTTAAGTAGGATTCAAACCAATTTAGAACTGTTTCCGAAAGTCCCACCCAGTTTTCCGGTCGGTCGAGTAATATGTTGTGGTCAACAGTGTCAAACGCAGCACAGTCTGTGTTTAAGTGGATGTCATTGAAGACCTTTACAAGAGCAGTCTCAGTGCTGTGGTTTGGACGAAAGCCTGACTGGAACACAGCGAAACAACTATTTAAATGCAAGAAATTACTCAACTGTTGAAAAACAACTTTTTCAATGATTTTACCTTATAAGACTAAGTATCTACAGATACTTGAATAAGAAATATTCTGCTAATTTCCAGGTTCATATTAGTATTTTGTGTCTCTGCTGTGACATGTCTCCATGCTTTAATGTTCAAAAAAGTGTGTGTGAGAGAAACTCCCTCTGTAAACCATTAACATGCACAAAAACCTATAGAACACACTACAGGAAAAGGAAACCCTCAAAAACATAATAGTGCCTCTTTAATATTTGAAAAAATGTCTTGCTTTGATGGAATTGTTTGACTTTCCAACAAGAAACATTAATAAAACAAAATCAGGGCCCAGTAGAGCTGATCCATCATGAGGGACAAATATCTAACTGCCAGTTCTGCGTCTGTAGAACGACTGTTTCCTGTCTGTCTGTAAGGGCGAGAGGGAAAACCACAGAGAAGCTCCTACAACTGACTTGTTCTTACTTGTTTGCTGAAAAGATTGCATAGTTTATTGTATATCAGTACTGTGGGAAACATTCTCTGATGTCCTTAACAGCAAATAGCTGCAGTCTTGGTTGTGAGTTAAGGTCAGTTCCCAACACTTTGACAGATGAATAGATCCACTGAGGTGTCATGACAGAACTTATGCAGTGATACAGCTAAATACTGTTAGATGTAGGATACTTTTAAAACCAATGAACTTACAGTAATTTACACAAAGTAGCATTCTCTAAACTTTGTATATCTGTGGAAATACCACACCACAATCTATACATTACATGTGATCCAAGCTTTAAAAGACAATGTCCTCAATCCATGACATATCAGGTCACATGAGTTGAGTGAATACATGAGGGTTGCACACTCATAGTCAACAATGTCGACATAAAGAGGTTTACAGCAACAGCTTCCTGTAAAATGATTCATTTAAAATGGAATGCTTCAACTAGTTTCTAGTCTACCCACAGAAAGCCTAAATATTTAGAGACTTTTTGTGTTGACATGTTACCAGAGGTGGAAGAAGTCAAGTAAGTAAGTAAGTAAGTAAAGTAAAAGTAAAAAAGTATAAGCATGAAAAAATACCAAAAGTAAAAGTATGCATCATGCAAATTGGCCAAAGATTGTATTCATTTGCTTATATAATATATTATTGGTGCATTCGGGTGTTGCACTTGGTAAAGGTGGGGTTAATTTGAATTACTGTATACACTGCTGGGTAGCTTAACCTATAATAATGTATAATAATGTGTATCAATTTATATTTAGGATTGATAAAAGGCAAAAGGTACATAATTTGCCTACAAGATGTATGGAAGTAAAAGTATAAAGTAGCATAATGTAAAAATACTCAAGTAAAGTAAAAGTATCTCCGTTATGCATGTTACTGTAATGTGGCATGGATCACAAATGTACCTTGTTCCGTAAAGTCAGTAAACGCATCATTGCAGCAGCTCCTAGTTAGTGCTCCCGGTTAGTGTTGTTAATATATCCTTTCTGAAAAGTTTGCGCTTCTATCTTTATACACGCATTCTGTCTCCAACTGTTGATGTGACTAGACCACACACAGGTCTGAATATAATTCTGAACACACTCCACACAACTACTGCTGTTATTTTCATCAATAACAGCAGCGCCCTTCAGATACCTGCTACTCTCATAACGACAAAGTAACGTGACTGCGCCCAAGTCATGACTCCGCTCTGCAACGGCGAACTTCCAAACATAACCCGTTTAAGTTATCTAAAGTAAAACTAGTGCTAGCTACTCGAGTGAATACGGATTAAAATGACATTCAAGCAGTTTGAATTTGACATAATAAGCCCACTTCACAAGACTGTAAACAAATAAGTGTTTTACTAACCTGCAGCGAGCTGTGGAAGAATCAAGCTGAACGTTGACAACATGATAAACAAGTGCTGTTCCGGTAATACCTTTCAAGATAAAATGACTTCACTAAAACGACACATTTTCAAATGTAGTGTTTGATTGGTATACATGAAATACATGCTATTTGTAACAGTTTAACACCCAGAACTAGAGCTAGAGAACTAATATGCTTCTAGAAGAAGAAGCCATTTCAAAGTTAAATACTTATGATGTGGGTCCTGAGTTGTCCAAACTTTATGCTGATGCTTAATGTAATTTAATTAACGTTATATCAGTGCTTTACTACAAATGAGAACACACCAACTAAAACATATACATTAACATGCATATCAGTAGGCTACTACAAAACAACAACAAAACACAGCGACTGACTTCCGCGTACCATTAGGCGCATTCACACCGCAGTACTTTTCCCACAAAGGTTCATGCGAACTTAGTTCATGCGAACTCTTTAGTTCGCATGAACTAAGTACAGATCACGTTCACATCGAAAAAAGTCACTGGGGGTGGATTAGGCAAATGAAGCCGCAAACGTCACTTCTTCTTCTTCTGCTTTGGGTTTACTGGCAGGCTACAAACAACTTCACGGCGTATACTGCCGCCCACAGTCCCCGGCCGGAAGTCCCCGGAGTTGGGGACTGGCTTCAGTAGAAGCTGCTGGGACTCCCAGCAGCTTCTACTGAAGCCTTCCCAGTAAATCGCCAGAACGCCGACACCTCCTCATCTCCACCGCTCCCATGTTTTATTTTGTGTTGCCATAAGTTAGTCTCTCTGCGTTTCTGCGCTGGGCTAATGCTAATGCTAATAATGCTAATGCGAGGATAATAAAATGGCGGCTTCACAAAACTTTTTGGGAGTTTTACGGGGCGTGGTTTGCAATCCGCCCAGCCAATCAGAAATATAGCTCTTTTCTCACAAAAGAGCCGCTCGAAAGTCCCTGCTCTCTAGCGTCCCAATAGGCGCATTCACACTGCGGTACTTTTCCCACAAAGGTTCATGCGAACTTAGTTCATGTGAACTCTTTTATCGCGTTCACACCAAAAAGAGCCGGTACTAAAAGTAGTTCATGTGAACATTTTTACCCCCTCGAAAGTCCCTGCTAGAGAGCAGGGACTTTCGAACGGCTCTTTTGTGAGAAAAGAGCTATATTTCTGATTGGCTGGGCGGATTGCAAACCACGCCCCGTAAAACTTCCAAAAAGTTTTGTGAAGCCGCCATTTTATTATCCTCGCATTAGCATTATTAGCATTAGCATTAGCCCAGCGCAGAAACGCAGAGAGACTAACTTATGGCAACACAAAATAAAACATGGGAGCGGTGGAGATGAGGAGGTGTCGGCGTTCTGGCGATTTACTCGGAAGGCTTCAGTAGAAGCTGCTGGGAGTCCCAGCAGCTTCTACTGAAGCCAGTCCTCAACTCCGGGGACTTCCGGCCGGGGACTCCGGGCGGCAGTATACGCCGTGAAGTTGTTTGTAGCCTGCCAGTAAACCCAAAGCAGAAGAAGAAGAAGTGACGTCAGCGGCTTCATTTGCCTAATCCACCCCCAGTGACTTTTTCCGGTGTGAACGCGATCTGTACTTAGTTCATGCGAACTAAAGAGTTCGCATGAACTAAGTTCGCATGAACCTTTGTGGGAAAAGTACTGCGGTGTGAATGCGCCTAATGGCCTTATTTTTGCCGGAGGACCGAGGATCGAGGAGCGATAATGGAGGAGCGATAACCGAGGAACCATCAGACCATCCTCCGATGAAATCCTCAGACACTCTCCCAGCCCCTACTGTGTATCTCACTGATTGGACGATGCAGCGCGTGCACTGATCTGATGCTTCTTGACATGAGAGCAGAGTGAAGAAAATACATGAACCTCACGGGAGTCACTCCTTAGTTTATACCGTGTTTTCTTTCAATTCATGTATCATTTATTTACAAATATGTGATATATCTGAACAACAAAGTGGTCTAAAATCATTGTATTCATTTGTTGGAAACATTTTCATGATCGCTTTTTTCGTTTTACATTTTCATTTATTGTCATTTCCATTCAGTCAGTCATTAAGTGCTATTAAAATGTCTGTGCTACATATCCAAACAAACAAACAAACAAAGTGTGCAATCCAATGAATGTTAATATAACTGGGTTTTGATAGATAACATATCTCTTTTTCTTCTCTGAATTATTTTATTTCTGTTGTGCACTCTAATCAATATTAATCAAACTATTGTTCGTTTATACATTTTAAGAATGGCGTTTATCTTTTTTGAGAATTAGTTCTTATTTTATTTTTTGGGTCTACAACAGATGATACAAATGTGTGTGTCAGTAAATGTGTACTAACAGAGGCGGGGGTGTGTGTGGGAATAACGGGGACAGAGCTACTGTCAGACGATCAGCTGTGCGGCGTCATCACAAACGGACGTCCGGAGGAAAGGACGTCCCATTGCTCTTAAAACTAATTTCCCTGCTTCTCGTGGTTTCTTTGCGTCCCTCCATGCTTCCCTGGTGGGAGAGACGCAGGGAAACGACGCAAGTGAGGGACGCAAGGAATCCATTTAACCGAAGTGAGAAGGACCCAAGGTCCCATGGTGCTCCCCCGGAAGGGGAGTCAAATTCCCCAATAGGCGCATTCACACTGCGGTACTTTTCCCACAAAGGTTCATGCGAACTTAGTTCATGTGAACTCTTTTATCGCGTTCACACCAAAAAGAGCCGGTACTAAAAATTAGTTCATGTGAACCTTTTTACCCCCTCGAAAGTCCCTGCTAGAGAGCAGGGACTTTCAAACTTCCTTTATAACCTCCTTTAGCTTAGGAACCACTGGACCTCACTTGACGAAAGGAGAGGAGAAAATGCTGCCCCACAATGCCTTGCAGCCGCAGCATTTGCCGTCACATAACAGTCGGCCGTTCACGGAAACAACCGATTATGACCGAGAAATTATATCATGAAAGTTACGGTGCTTATTAAGCATTTTAAAACGTATGTGGTAAGTTGCCAAAGTGCTTTGTTTTGAACGATCATCAGTATTATAATCAAAAAGAGAAATATGAACGCTAGATTTTACTGAAATGGTCAAATAAAGTCAACATTTCACAGTCTTTACTGAGCTGTGTGGGGTTTGTTCAACTTTTAAAAGATGTTTGAATGGTGATGTACACAGTGATAGATGTTAAGGACTAACGTTTATAATAAATACATTTGTATTGATTTTAAGATATTTTCATACAATCATACGTATTGGGATCATTTGTATTAATGTGGACCGGAGGGAGAGGGTGACGAGCATAAGTTTCACTTTCCTTTTTTATTTCAATTCCAACTTTGGTCATGAAGAATATGTTTCTCTGTTGTCCACCACGTTCATAAAGCATAAAGCAACAGCATCAGAGCACGGTGCAGAGTCTCTAGATGAGTTTACAGTAGTCCCTCGTTCTTATTAAACATCCATGTTGTAGTCCGCTGTATAGAAAACTGTAGTTTCCATAGTTTCCCCACAGCAGCAGACGCACATTTATGACGTCCGCTGGCGCATCATAAACACGTCGGATAGTGAAAGTGCAGTCGGATTCTCTAAAGTACCGCAGTCTCTTCTCCTAAGTCCTTTTGAATTCTCCTATCCACTATCCCTTAACGTTTCACTCAGAGGTCAAGGAATAGATGATAGGGTTAGATGTAGGAGCTGATTTTTGGATTATCCGACCGCAACCCTTATTTCGAAAAAATTATGTATTGAAGTCAATGGAGAGAGAAAGATTATCTTTCGATCCCGTTTGAATTGTGCCACGAATTACACATATGATGTTTGTCAATTTAAAAGATAATTATGCAAGTAAAAAAATGTGTCGTAAAACTGTGAAGTAACACATTTGTTTGTGTGAAACTCTCAATGAACTACATCTCTGCTCTCGCACAACAACACACATCACCAACATGGCCGTCACTACTGGCAACAAAACGATTGACTACCCTCACTATCACCACAAGGAAATACGTCCACTCCAGAAGAATGTCATGTAAAGCTGCCTGCCTGCCTTCCTTTGATTCTCTCTGAACTGCCTGATCTTTTTAATGTTTAATGTCAACCATTTGTGCAGATAGCATGAAGTAGAAAAGATCGGCGATCGCCGATGCTAGCGTTAGCGTTAGCATTTCTCCCCCGGGCTTAAATTGTGTATTATAGAATGATCACACTGGTGACAGTACTCTTCAAAGGGTTCACGAAATATGAAAACTACTCTTACTGTTTAACATTTTGGGTTACTTAATGTTACTTCATATTAAGTTATCTTATCTTAGCCAGCACCATATAGATAGATTCTATATGGCGCTGATCTTAGCTATCTCTTAGTGGAGGAAAACAATGGTGACATCATTTACTCTGGGACGACTCTGGGATTTGTAGTCTTTCTCGTTGCGTATTTTTCGTAGTCTTATATTTCAACAGTTTTACGACAAACTGTGACTTTTTTGACATGGAAATGTGTTGCGTGAGACATTATATTCAGCAGAAGTCTCCACGTTTGCAGTCAACCAAAGTAGCTTGTAAGTATGCTAACGGACAGAAGAAACACACGACCACATCGCTCAGAGTTTGGCCTGGAGTACTGAGCTGTTTATTGTAACTGCGCATGCTCATTAGCATCACCACGTTTCAGGCACATTCTGATGTCATACACATGAACTGAAACATGACTTTGTTATTATACAAATATGCTCAACACTCCCACTCAAAGACATGTTGATAACTCTCTACAGTGGTACACACAATCCAAATAAACTAAACAAAAGCCTCTCTAGCAGTGTTCAATTTTTATACCTGCAATTTACATTACTCTCCAAACAAATACCCTTTGAACTTGTTAAAATTGTGCCTTTGTCAACGGCTTGGTTAGGACATCAGCTACCATATCTGCAGTAGGACAATATGTAATAGATATCTTCCCCTCAGTATGTGCAGATCGTACAAAATGGTATTTGATGTCTACATGCTTGCTTCTCTGTCTGGATACAGGGTTTTTTGATAGAGCTATTGCTCCCTGGTTGTCCTCATATATCTTCACTGGTACATGTGGGCTATTACGGTCTACCCCTTTTAATAACTGTACAAGGTACATGCTCTCTTCATTAGTAGCCGCTAATGCCATGTACTCGGCCTCACAGGTCGATAGCGCCACTGTTGGCTGCTTTCTGCTTTTCCAGGATATAACTGGACCATTTTCAGTTAAGCTGAAACAATATCGAGTTGTGCTTCTCCTATCATTTTGATCGGCTGCCCAATCAGCATCACTGTATCCCTCAAGCTTTAGGCTTTCCTCACTTTTCTTGTAATGTAGCTCTTGGTCTATTGTACCCTTTAGATACCTCAACAGTTGTTTTGCTGCAGCCCAATGTTGTTGTTTTGGTTCTGCTAAGTGTTGTGATAGTTTACTCACAATCCAGCTCAGATCAGGTCTAGTACATGTCATAATGTATATAAAGCTACCTACTATCTCTCTGTATCCTGTTGAATCGATAACTTCACCCTCAGTGTCAAAATGTAACTTTTGCTGGCATGGAGTTGACCTTGGTTTGCACTCTGACATGCCAAACCTCTCTAGCATCTTTGCTATGTGTCTCCTTTGGCTCATTTTGATCTCCCCCTCACTCTGTGTAAAGTCGATACCTAGAAAGTGTTTAAGTTCACCCAAATCTTTCATTTTAAACTTCCTCTTCAACATCTCTTTGACATCACTGAGTGAGCCGTTGTTATTGGCCGCTATAAGTAGGTCATCTACCCATATCAATAGAATAACTCTTTCTTTCTCAGACTCTTTTCTATATACACAATGATAAGCATCATTTTGCACAAACCCATTCTCTGTAAGATGATCATGCAGTAACTTGTTCCAGTTTCGCCCGGATTGCTTTAAACCATACAATGACTTGTTAAGTTTGCAAACTAAGTGTTCCCCAGTTTTGGATTCTGCCTCAAAACCTTCGGGCTGTTCCATATATAACTCGCAGTCTATTGGTGCATGGAGATAAGCTGTCTTCACATCCATTTGGTGTAGGATAAGATCCTCCTGTATAGCCACCTGCATCAATGTACGTACAGAAGTCATATTTGCTGTCGGTGAAAAAGTTTCCTTGTAATCAATTCCCTCTACTTGACTATAGCCTTTAGCTACATATCTGGCTTTAAACATCTCAGATCCATCTGGGCTTTCCTTTACTGCATATATACCCAACGACCTCCCACTGCTTGCTTGCCCTTTGGCAGTGTGGTCAGACTGAAGGTCTCATTCTCTGTTAAAGAGTTTATCTCCTCTTTCATTGCATCAGCCCACATTTTTTATTTCTTAGAGCCTACAGCCTGCATGTATGTTGTGGGTACGTCACAAGCAACCCTGTAGAGATAATCTACATTTTCACCTTCATCATTACAATCAGCCTTACACTGATACTCCATTAAATATTCTGGAGCGTTTCTTTGTCTAGTGGGATATTGTCGTGCACTCTCTCCCTGTTCTCTTTGAGTACCATCTGTCTGGATCTGACTAGCCTCAATATTCTCCTCACTATAGGACTGTACACCCACATTAGGCTCTCTCTGATTCTGGTTCACCATTTTTGTCCCTGCTGGTGTTGTGGGAATAGTTTCTCCATAAGTGTCAAAATCCATATTATGATTTGTCTGAGTCTGACTATCTGCACTACTCTTTGTGATACATTTTACCAGCCTATGTTTCAGGACTTTCCCTGTCTCAGGATAACATACTTGGAATGCTGGGCTATATTTGTCGTATCCTACAAAAATACCCTTTGCACATCTAGAATCTAGCTTCTTCTTATCCTGTTTATACCCGTAGCATTCAGAGCCAAATATTTTCATGTTGGACAAGTTGGGTGTTTTGCCTGTAAAAACACGGTACGGTGTCTGCTCTAGACGCTTACAGTAACACCTGTTACGTATCTGTGCTGCTGTCTGTACAGCATATGTCCATAACTGGTTCGGGAGTTTACTCTCCAATAGCATGCATCGTGACATCTCAAATAATGTCCTCCAACCTCTCTCAGCAGTACCGTTCTGGTGAGGTGAGTATGGGGCACTTGTCTCGTGCCTTATCCCTTTCGTCCTAAGTAAAGTTTGAAACTCATGCCCAGTGAATTCAGTACCGTTGTCAGATCTTATGCACTTAATGTGTCCATATGGAGCAGTATCCGCTATGAATTTTTCAGTAGCTTTTGCTGTATCACTCTTTGCTTTGATAAAGTAGGGAAAAATCATCCCACTATAATCATCAGTAAATGCTATTGCATATCTGTACCCGTCTTTAGCTGCTGGTTCTATTGGACCACATAGGTCTGTATGTACTAGCTCTAGTACTGTCTTAGCTTTTGCATCTGCCTGCCTGTTTCTGCTTTGTGTAAATGTTCCCTGCGTACATGTTTCACAGTTATGGTTAGACATGTCATGTTTCCCTTTTATCAACATACCTTTAACCACTTTCTCAAGTTTAGACACATCCTCAAAATTACAATGACCAAGTATTCTATGCCATGTCTGGATGTCATGACAACCATTACAAACATCATCAGTATTTTCCTCCTCTACTGTGCTAAGGTAATATAGCCTATCATACACATCCATTTTAAACTTAGTACCATTTTGATGAATCAGCCAATCATCACCGTCTTTGAAGCGGACCTCAGCTCCGCTGGCTGTCGCTGCTTTCAGAAAATGTCCTGTGGAAAAGATGGGATGTAAAGCGCTCGTTTGAGCCTCGTTTTCACTTGCCGTCCCTCGCTGTCGAGCAGAACAACTTCGGCTTCTCCTCTCATCTTCGCCATCCCGGTCGTTTTCGTTCCATCTGCCAGCTCTATCACATGGTCCTCGGGTCTAAAGCTCTTATCGATTGTCTTAAACTTTGCCAGGTCATTAATCATGTGTGTCGTGGCACCACAGTCGACCATCAGACCTCTCTTATTTCCTACTTGATTTTGACAGTCAGTTATTTTGAAAAAGAATGATGCACCGGTATCATCCTCCGTGTCTCCGTCTGCCTTCTTCACCTGATCACGGCCCAGCCCTCTGCCTCGGCCTCGACCCCTTTCTCGGTGTGGCGTGTCCCACCGTCGCTCCTCTCGCCTCGCTTGGATCTCGTTAGGGCATGTCCTAGCCATATGCCCCATCTTTCCGCATGTGTAGCATTCAGTGTCGGCTAAGTCCATCTTCTTCCCGCTTCCACGTCCTCGTGTCCTCTCCCCGCTAGTCCTCATAACGCCGTCCTCATCCGCATTCATGTCACTCGTCCTATATTTGTCAGTGCTCTCATAACTCCGCAGTTTAGCTTTGAACTCACCGAACGTTAGACGGTCGTTGGTTTGAGTGACGTGCACGACAAACGGGTTGAATGAATCCGGTAACCCCTTCACTACCATGGCAATCTGCAACCCGTCACTGATATTTTCTTCGGCCCTTCTCAAAGACGTGAATATAGTCTCCGCTCGAATAATATAATCAGTAACAGTCTCGTTGCTTGCTTTGTGGAGAGAAGAGAGTTCACAATACAGGCTCACGACTCGTGGTTTGTCCTTTCCTGCGTAGTGCTCTCGGAGTATTGCCAACGCTTTTCTTCCATCTTGTTTCGCGTCTCTCCCATGGACTGGAAGTAGATGGGCGTGACTTCGCCACTCGATATAAATCAAAGTAAATCAGGCCTAGAAAACTAAAAGCGGACAACTCAGGTAGTGTTTAGGTTGTAAATTACCTTTTAGTAGCTTCTTTTATAGCATGCAATCCCATGGAAATAACAAAAAATGATGTCATGGATTATATATCTTCAATGGAACACAGTTTGTGGTAACAGCCAGTGGACCCAGGCTGAATGATCTGTAGTGGGCAGTTGCCTCAGAGCCTCACAGCCTCACACTTCAGTCAGTGGGCGTAGGCCATTTGTTTATTTTTGCACCACTCAAGTGTAACATTAAAGCAACATTTTGTGACCCTGGTTCAAAATCTTTAATAACCAGGCACAATATAGACAGGATGGTAGAAATGGGGGGGGGGGGGGGGTCATAAGGGACCCAATAGCAAAGTGTGGCCCTTAGACCCCAACATTCATCTGACCACGAGAAGACCATGAAGGCTTCTCAATACTCTAATTTCTCCTCCTCGACTCCTATCCTCGTGTCTTAGTCCCGCCCACAGGAGATGCGAGCGGAGGAGTCGAGGAGGGGAACCGAGGAGAGAGGAGGGGATCAGCAGGCGTCTAGAGAAATGAGAAATCCTCTCCTCTGAGCGGTCATTTTAAAGAGACGTCCGTTAATGATGACAGGAGGCACAGCAGCCCTCTGTCTGATGGGCAGAACTGTGTTCATGACGACTTATATATTTACTTTTAATTCATTGACAGTGCAGTATAATGAGACAATAACAGGCTACAGATGCGGACATACACACACATTTATATAAATATATACAATTTCAGAATCAAACAAGTATTAGAGCCCCCCCCCCACACACATTAAGACTCAGGGATGTGCACAGACATTTGGAGGGGCTATTGCTCTAAACTGGAAAAAGGGCCTCCCCCCCGAAAAAAAATATAAGACCAAAACGACTATTACATTAACTAATTTGAACAGTAATTCACACCATCATCTGATAACAAAATAACCTAAGCAACTACTTCGGTGACTTGATTTTTAAAATGAAAACCAGGGACGTTTTTAGTTTTGTGGTCCATATCTCATTAAAATATCTAATGTTAGTAACTATTAAAGAAAAAATGGGGACAATTCAATGTAGTTTGACCATTGTAACTGCTGTGCAGACATACTGATAAAATAGGGCTTATAATTACCTTAAATAAACTCACTAATTAATTAAACCAGTTCAATACGCATTATTCTTATTCTTATCATTCTTTATGAGCGCTATAACGGTAAGGTATCTAATTACTTATTTATTTATTCCATAACTTAATAAACAGAGATGGTCAAATTAAAGTATAGAGACATGGCAGAAATCCTACAATAAAGCGGGACAGTGAAGGGTTCTCCTGTGAGAGGGCGATCAAGAAAAGAGAGCGAGTGGCGCTTTGAGGGAGTTTACCATGGATAGTTAATAGGAGTTTACGGAGCAGATGAAAAGACACAGAAATAACCGATGGTGTCAAGAGGAAGTAAAGTCCCTGCCATGAGAAAACTCAAAATCCATTTTCCAAAATCCGACACTAGAGGTGGTCTTAACGCACCGGCACCAATACAGTAGCCTATAATAAATATGACATATATATATATATATATATAATACGTAACATGTGTAAATCACACACTTAGCGATATAGAACATAAATAATAAAAACGTAGCCTACCTGGTTTACAAACACTTTTGTGGTCATACTGGTAGAAAGGAGTTCACACCCGTTTATATATACAGTCTATGGGTTCACCCGGAAACCGAGTTCGTCATTCAAATTTCGCGGGCAATTACATGTAAGAAGAAGGAGGAGGAAGAAAAGAGAAGAAGAAGAAGAAGAAGAAGCAAGCAAGAAAGAGAAGAAGAATAGAAGAAAGAAGAAGAAGACCAGCAAGAAAGAAGAAGAATAGAAGAAGCAGAAGAAGAAGAAGAAGAAGAAGAAGAAGAAGAAGAAGAAGAAGAAGAAGAAGAAGAAGAAGAAGAAGAAGAAGAAGAAGAAGAAGAAGAAGAAGAAGTCAAATAAGTATTAGAAGAAGAATGAAGCTGGTGTGTTTCCCGCAGCGAGACACTACACTACTAATTGTTTAGGTCCTATCTATCTGAACACTCTCAGTTTGTACGTGTCAATGATGAATCTTCCACGCAAACCAAAGTTAGCCATGGAGTGCCACAGGGCTCAGTGCTCGGACCTATTTTGTTCACATTATATATGCTTCCGTTAGGCAATATTATAAGGAATCATTCTGTACATTTTCATTGTTATGCAGATGATACTCAACTATATTTATCAATCAAGCCTGATGAAATTAATCATCTAAATAAAATTCAAGACTGCCTCAAGGACTTAAAAACGTGGATGACCTTAAACTTTTTGATGTTAAACACGACCAAAACTGAAGTTATTTTACTTGGCCCGAAGAATCTACGAAACAAATTATCTAAAGATATACTAACTATGGATGGCATTAATTTGGCCTCCAGTGAGACTGTAAGGAATCTTGGTGTTATATTTGATAAGACACAACACATCGCGCAGAAAACCCTGAAGAAGTATCACTACACCCGCCTGAGGAATATTCTGATTATGGGAGACCTATGACACAAATGGAGGAGTCTCCACTACCCGTCACCCTTCCTGTCAACGCCTTTGAGGATACTCTTCATTCATCCCCCAGCTCTCTCTACTCTCCGCTCACCCTTTCACCCTCGCCCATGCCCCTGGAGTTCGATGACCGCATGAAGGCGACACGCAGGGTTGGCAGCATGTCCTTTACCCCCGCCCCTCAACAACGCCCACCAAAATCACCGAAGCAGAGATGCGCACCATCTCCCCCGGCTTCATCACCATGCCTACCACAATCATCCAAACCAAAACAATACAAGGAAGATGGAATCAGATTTCCAAACCCCCTTTCCTACAGTGTAGCCCTCACCCTGCCCTCCTATGATGAGAGGAGCAGGGTGGTGGGTCCTCCCTCCCCTTCAAAGCCTGATAGGGATGTGTGTGTACAAAACGCTGCAAACTGATATCTGCTGGGTCCAGGCTCAAGGGCGTATGGCACTCTCAACTCTTTCCAGGACATGCCGGGGCCCTGCCTGCCTATAGCTTTGCCGATATCTGTGTTGATAGGTAATAGATTAAGACCAGTGAATCATCTTAGATACAGGAAGCGCTCAAACGTTTGTGTGAGTTTATCTAATTTAGCAGATTCCATGTCAGCCACAGCTTGTTACAAAAAACCTGACTGATAGTGTGTTTAACAAACTTAAACTAGCTTTATTAAATGTCAGGTCTTTGGCAGGAAAAACATTTAATCAATGATTTTAACACTGAGCACAACCTCGATTTTATGTTTTTAACAGAAACTGGGATTGAACAAAATAACAGTGCAGCTGTTCTTATCAAATCAACACCTCCCAACTTTAGTTTTATGAGACAGGAAAGAATGCATAAGAAAGGGGGTGGAGTTGCTATTCTGTTCAATGATTCCCTTCAATGCAGGAAGACATCTTATGGGAACTTTGCTTCTTTTGAATATGTGGCCCTTCAGCTGAAATGTTCCTCTCGAGCTCTGTTCCTAAATATCTATAGACCACCCAAATACTGTGCAAGCTTTTTTGATGATTTTACCGAACTGCTGTCTATAGTGTGTATTGACCTTGACCGTTTAGTCATTGTTGGTGATTTTAACATCCATGTTGACAACCCCCAGGACAGAGGGGCAAAATAACTGTTTTGTGTTCTTGATAGCTATGGACTGACTCAGCATGTGACGGAGCCCACGCACAATAAGGGACACACTCTGGACTTAATTATCTCAAAGGGTCTGAATATCTCTAAGGTTGTGGTGACTGATGTTGCACTCTCTGATCATTCCTGTGTTTTCTTTGAGAGCTCTATTTCTGTTTACAAAAATGTTCAAAAAGAGATAACCACAAAGCGATATTTAACTGAAAATACTAGGGAAATGTTTACTCAGAATTTTTTATCCACACTTGCCCCTGCTAACATCTCAGTAAATGAGCTAGTAGATCATTTTAATTAAAAAAATTTAAATGTTATAGATGCCATTGCTCCAACTAGGGTAAAGGAAGTGTCTGGCAAGAAAATATCTCCATGGAGAAAGGCCATGACCGCGAAAACAGAAAAAAGAGAATGTCGAAAAGCTGAATGCAGGTGGCGAAAAACAAATCTCCAGGTTCACTTTGAAATCTATAAAGAGAGACTTGGCCTTTATAATTTAGAATTGAAAAACGCACGACAATCGTTCTTCTCTGACATCATTACCAAAAACAAAAACAAAGCACGTGCCTTGTTTGCTACCGTCGACAGACTAACTAACCCCCCAGTGTCAGTAGCCTCTGAGTTTCTATCCACCAGGGCGTGCAATGATTTTGCCTCCTTTTTCAATGACAACATTCAGAAAATCAGACAAGCAGTCAGTGCCTCTGCATCAGGAACAACAAATGTGTTGTCTCTGTGTCCACTTAACATCAATTCAAACACCATGACACAATTCCGTCAGATTAATGATAAAAACCTAGAGGACATTATACAACTTCTGAAATCCTCCTCCTGCTGCCTTGATATTATTCCAACAGGATTTTTCAAAGATGTTTTGCCTTGCATGGCCTCAGATCTACTTCATATAGTAAACAAATCTCTTCACTCAGGTGTTTTTCCACAGACCCTGAAAACAGCAGTCATTAAACCGCTCTTAAAAAAGAATAATCTAGATGCTTCAGTAATGAACAATTACAGGCCCATATCAAACCTCCCATTTCTAGGTAAAATCATTGAAAAAGTTGTTTTTCAACAGTTGAGTAATTTCTTGCAATTAAATAACTATTTTGACGTGTTCCAGTCAGGCTTTCGTCCAAACCACAGTACTGATACTGCTCTTGTAAAGGTCTTTAATGACATCCACTTAAACACAGACAGTGGCAGAACTTCAGTGTTAGTATTATTAGATCTCAGTGCTGCGTTTGACACTGTTGACCACAGCATATTACTCGGCCGACTAGAAAACTGGGTGGGACTTTCGGAAACAGTTCTAAATTGGTTTGAATCCTACTTAAAGGACAGAAACAACTTTGTTTCTATAGGTAAATACACATCTGAGTTGACAAATATGACATGTGGGGTACCTCAAGGCTCCATCTTGGGGACTCTTCTCTTTAACGTCTACATGCTACCACTGGCTCAGATAATGAAGAACAACAAAATAAGTTACCATAGCTATGCAGATGACACACAAATGTACGTAACAATTTCACCAGGAGACTATGCTCCAATTTAAACACTGAGTAAGTGCATTGAACAAATCAATGACTGGATGTGTCAGAACTTTCTCCAATTAAACAAAGATAAAACTGAGGTAATGGTTTTTGGAGCAAAGGCAGAACGTATAAAAGTTAGCGCTGAGCTTCAGTCTGCAATGTTCAAAACAACAGATAAAGCCAGAAATCTAGGTGTAGTCATGGACTCTGACCTGAGTTTCAACAGTCACATTAAAACAGTTACTAAATCAGCCTACTATCACCTAAAGAATATATCTAGGATTAAAAGACTAATGTCACAGCAGGATTTGGAAAAACTTGTCCATGCTTTTATCTTCAGTAGACTGGACTACTGCAATGGTGTCTTCACAGGTCTCACTAAAAAATCTATTAGAAAGCTGCAGCTGATTCAGAACGCCGCTGCTCGAGTCCTCACTAAAACTAAGAAAGTGGATCACATCACTCCAGTTCTGAAGTCTTTACACTGGCTTCCTGTGTGTCAAAGAATAGATTTCAAAAATACTGCTGCTGGTTTATAAAGCACTAAATGGTTTAGGCCCAAAATACATTTCTGACCTCCTGCTAAATTATGAACCATCCAGATCTCTCAGGTCTTCATGGACTGGTCAGCTTTCTGTCCCCAGAGTCAGAACTAAACATGGTAAAGCAGCGTTCTGTTATTATGCTCCAAATATCTGGAACAAACTCCCAGAAACCTGCAGGTCCGCTGCCACTCTTACTACTTTTAAATCCAGGCTGAAGACTTTTCTTTTTGTTGCTGCTTTTAATTGAACTATTAATATCTTAGACTGCACTGTAACTTTTATCCATGTATTTTTTCTTTTAATGTTTATTTTATTAGCTTTTCTTTTTAATGACTGATTTTAAATGCCATTTTCTTAATGTCTTTCATTTTTTGTAAAGCACTTTGAATTGCCTTGTGTTGAAAAGTGCTATATAAATAAACTTGCCTTGATCAGGATTTATCCTTTAACGCCCACATAAAATACATTTCAAGGACCGCCTACTTCCATCTACGTAACATTGCAAAAATCAGGCATATCTTGCCTCAAAACGATGCAGAGAAACTAGTCCATGCATTTGTTACTTCAAGGCTGGATTATTGTAACTCTTTATTATCAGGGTGTACCAACAAGTCAGTCAAGTCGCTTCAGCTGATTCAAAATGCTGCAGCTCGTGTACTAACCAGAGTTAGGAAAAGGGACCACATTACTCCTGTTCTGGCTGCCCTACACTGGCTCCCTATAGAACACAGGATAGAATTCAAAATTCTTCTTCTCGCCTACAAAGCCCTTAATGGGCAGGCGCCATCTTACCTTAAAGAACTCATTATACCCTACTGTCCTACTAGGGCATTGCGTTCCAAGAATGCATGGTTGTTGGTTGTTCCTAGAGTCTCTAAAAGTACAATGGGAGCCAGAGCCTTTTCTTATCAAGCTCCACATTTGTGGAATCAGCTTCCAGTTTGTGTTCGGGCGGCAAAAAACCCTATCCGTTTTTAAGAGTGCGCTTAAGACCTTCCTTTTTGATAAAGCTTATAGTTAGGGCTGATTAGATTCAGCCCCTAGTTTTGCTGATATAAGCTTAGTTTGTCGGGGGACATCTTACTTCTTCCTTCTCTCTGTCTATACCTGTGTACTCTCATGTTCCGATTAACCCAGTTTCCCCAAATGTCTTTCTTTTTGGTGTCTATATACGCTGGGATCCGGAGTCATGGATGATCCTGCGGTCCTGTGTCCTGCATCTCGAGCCCTGGATCTTGAGTCGTGGCTGTGGTCCTGGATCATAGGTCCTGGATGGATATCCTCGTGGATTCATCTTCCTATTATACACACATGTATTTCCAAACATTTGGACTACCTATGTTGTAAATGTATTATCTTTTCAATTTACACACGGCATCTATTGCACGTCTGTCCGTCCTGAGAGAGGGATCCCTCCTCTGTTGCTCTCCCTAAGGTTTCTCCCATTTTTCCCTTTAAAACTGTGGGTTTTCTCCGGAAGTTTTTCCTTGTACGATGTGAGAGTCTAAGGACAGAGGGTGTCGTATTGTCATACTGATATTCTGTACAAACTGTGAAGTCCACTGAGACAAATGTAACATTTGTGATATTGGGCTATATAAATAAATATTGATTGATTGATTGATAATTGTGGGCTTATCATGTTGATTCGACCATAACAGAGGGGCAGGTCAGTCAAAAAGGGAAAACGGGCCGTTGCCCGGGCAACATTAGCCCGTACCTGTGCACGTCCCTGTTAAGACTGAATATCATGTTCTATTTGCAATTAAAGATTGATAATTGTGTGTATTGGGTTATTGAGAAGAGACTAGAGAGTGCTGGACATTTTTTTGGGAGGAGAGGGCCTTTTATCTGTTATTAAAGTATTAAAGTTGAAAAGCAATGATTAAAAGTACATCCATTCCGGGCTTTGAACCAGCTGCGCGGAGGACATCGTCTCATTCGGGCCGCCGGCTCTAACCACTGGGCTATCTATTCCTTAAAATATTGAACTGTTTTTATATTACTCATAATTGTCTTTTTGTTCACAACTTCTCCACATTTCGAAGTGTTTCCCGAGCCAGAACGACCTATCTTTCTTCCTGGCTTGCTCTATAATGATACTACAATTCAAATGCAATACCAACAACAACTCAACAGCAACAACGCAAACTACGACAACAACCCACACATTGTGCATTGTTTAGAGCGGTCATAAAGTGTTGAAGCGCTCAAATTCGAAACTGTTTCAACCTGTCACCTGTCAGAATCGAGACGAGGCAGTGCATTGAATCGTGTGAATGGACCGCGAACCAGTCAAGTGATTCATTCAGGAAATGAAGCAGTTGCTGGTTCGGACGTCATATGTCACGTGATTTGAAGCAGTTGCTGCTTCTGACGTCATATGTCACGTGATTTGAAGCAAGCTTCGAAGCACTGCTTCTATGGAATAGGAAGTCCAGGGTTGAAGCTCCGTTCAAAGCTTCAGTGTCAAACTGCCATCACTATATATTCATCAGCTCCGCAGTCTTGCGGATTAAGCTACAGGCGGTGTTCACCAGTCGGCTAGCGGTTCCAGCCGGCCACCCCGCAAACCCGGACGCGGGAGGAAAGGACAAGGAAATCGGGCTCCACGGAAGTTCATCCGGCTTAATGGAAATGGCCTACTTCACGCAAACAATTGACGCACGCCTTCAGTCTCTCTCGGCATCACTGGCATCAGGGCCACTAAAATGCGGCACTTCCGGCTTTCACGCAGAACGGGCCCTCATCGCATGCAAAGCTTTACCCATTTCTGGCTTCAACCACAACCCCTCCTGCAGGCAGGCAGGGCTTAAGCTACATCCCTTGAAGCTACTTCTCCTCCCGGCTCAGTAGCCAGTACTGGACACTAAGTGCATCATAGGCGGCTAGCAGGTTCATTGCACAGCCCAGGCTCTCACCTCTTTTTCCTGCGCCTCACCTCTAAAACAGGTGTCAGGGTAGCGCTGGCAAGAGGCAGTTTGCAACAAATTCACGAGATGTTCGTTATATGCATTGCTACCTTTAGTTCAGGGTTAAGGTGAGTTCCAGGCAGTGTTGGGTGTAACGTGTTACAGTATGGAGTTTCAGTAACGTATTACTTTGTCTACGTCGCCGTTTTTCTCCCAATACCGCTGTCAAACAAACATCAATGGAGGATTGTGTCGGGTAGTTTTCAATCATACGAAGCCAGATTCAATCAGAACTACTTCTTCAAACTATACTTTTTCTAGAATGCCGTGATGTATCGGTTATCATGCGGTTCAGCGGCATTAACGCCGCTGCAGTGTGTGTGCACCGGAGCTTATTCCACTGTTAACTCACGCCAGCGGTCGCCGTTAAGCACTCACTGTCCGACTGTCACATAAGCAGCTGATAATTATTTCCCATCTCTCAGTGATGTGTTTCAGTATGAATTTACGCCGTCGGCATCACAACACCGTCATTAAGGTTCTCTGGCATTCTACAGGTGATGTTGCTTAGCAACCAAGGTAATCAGTCATCTTGACTACTGTCATTGCGGCATTAAACTGTTTTCTACACAATAACAGAATCTCAGTGCTGCCCGACTCGTATAAGTGTTTCAAGGTGCGGTCGCGTTCTAGTCACTTCGTTCAAGCGCTACTGCTCGTTACAACTCTATTCGCTTTAGCGTAGGCTACTAGCATGACTGGTATTGCTCAGGGTAATCTCGATGACAACGGTCAATGTTCCCCCTTTCTACGCACGGAGATAATGTAATCTTAACAGCGTGCAGGCCAAGGCTGGCTCTTCAAAGCAGATATTAACGACGTGCTTTAAAGTTCCCATCATCCGTTCAGCGGAACTCTTTCAGCCTCAAGCGGGAGTCAAGTAAGGAGAAACTACACATGCACCGACTATTCGGGTAAATAATATTAATAGTTGTCTCTCCCCAGTGCATCACCCACTGCTCAGGGAGATCCCCTCATGCGTTGCCTTTACGCCATCTAGTGTTCAAATACAACATTACTAACCTATAACTCCGCTCAACTGGGAAGAGAGAGGAAGAAAGAAGAAGAAGAGACTCCTCCAGGAGCACAGCGTTCCTAATCATGAGGAACTATAGGCCCAGTCACACACCTGGAGTTCCAAGGCATCACATCAAGCTCATGGTATTAACGTTCCTCTAACTAAACTGCGTGCATCCACATAAACGTCAAGGCATATACAGCAAACATCTCCAACGACATTTGCTCTTCCTCACCGGGCAACCGTACTTCGCATGCGGATAATCTTCGGCACGCCATCATCTCCCGTTTCCTGGACGTGGCATTTGCCGGTGTTCCGGATTAACTGGTTCCCTCGTTAACTGGTTTCCCGATCAACTGGTTTCCCGATCAACTGGGGTGATTTTCGATCGCTTCTTCTGTCGTTTACATACATCTTTTGGTATATTTGGCTCGGTAGGAAGACTTTGATGCACATTCAGTACCAGTGTGTGAGGTTGTGGTTACGATGGAGATATCCAGACGCGAACAGCGGGGACTACAGAAAGAAAAACGACTTGACTGGGGATGTCTGTTCAAAACATTGCGAGCTCCAATAAATCATTTAAACCAGCTATTGTTGCCAGACTTATTATTGAATATCGTTCTTAATGTGATACCAAGTCCATCTGAGACATGTGTACACCTTCAGATAGCCTCCAAGTGAAGCACACGTTGTTTACTCACAGTTTGAAAGCAGCGTGGAGATGTCTTCAGCTGTGGTAATCCGCTCGAATAAATCCTTAAAACCAGCTATTGTTGCCCGGTTTATCACTGAATATTGTTCCTAATGTGATACTAAGTCCATCTGAGACCTGTGTACACCTTCAGACAGCCTCCAAGTGAAGCTTACGTTGTTTGCACGTCAGGTTGTGACCTCCGGGTCCGTGTTTATGTTTAACCCTGCGAGTGCAGGTTGCGGCCTGTGGGTCTGCGTTATGTTTAACCCTGCGAGTGCAGGTTGCGGCCAGTGGGTCTGCGTTATGTTTAACCCTGCGAGTGCAGGTTGCAACCAGTGGGTCGCGTTAGGTTTAACCCTGAGAGTGCAGGTTGCGGCCAGTGGGTCTGCGTTATGTTTAACCCTGCGAGTGCAGGTTGCGGCCAGTGGGTTGCGTTAGGTCTAACCCTGCGAGTGCAGGTTGCGGCCAGTGGGTCTGCGTCATTCTAACCCCGCGACGCCAGGCGTTGACCCATGGCTGGCGCTTATGTAAGCCCGGCACTGACTCAGCAGTCGATCGCAGGGTTTGCATCCCACGATGTAATAGTACTTAAGCCCGGCAGTGATTCCAGCATTCTCATCATGTCCTCGCGCTAATCTAATTTTCATCCATATATCTCCGCAGTCAGCCCGTAAGGTAAGAAATGCATCACATCTCAGTACTTCATACTTCACTTCTTTTGGGGGTTCATCGGAGCGGTTTTTTCCCCTCCTGAATGATCATCCTGCAAACCGGGGCCTAATCGCCAAACATCATTTCATTCACTTGTTACAATCTGTCAATCACTATTCATTCATATTATGTGTCCCGGTAATAAACATGTATTTCATACATCACGTCTCCCCTGATTGAAATGAAGCTCAGCGCAAGTTCAATCAGGAAGACCAATATCCTCTGTCTGTTACACGCCATCTCAATACTCTCTCCCCTCTCAATAAGTGACCGGGGGCGTTACTCCCTAGCTAGCCAATCACTTCCCCCCCCCATTTTCACAAGCCTATCATTGCACCCACTAACCCTTTTAAATCTGCTCTTCCCTCTCCTTCAGCTGTCATTTCCGGTGGCAACGCGCAACCCTCCTCCACCCCTTCACCTCCTGTTTCCTAATACAGGGCCAAGCTAGAACCTTCTCCCTTCAGACCGGACCGAATTACTTATCACCACCACCAGTGTCTAGACCCCGGGGGGGTTCATCGGAGCGTTTTTTTCCCCTCCTGAATGATGTGACGATCCCTCCACACCACGTGGGGTGCCGTCTTGTTGTGTGTGTGTTTTGTGTGTGATTGCAGGTCCCAGCTGCAATCAGTCTGATGAGGCGCACCTGCCGGGTGAGCGATGCTAAAAGGATATAGGAGGAGCAAGCCGGATACGTCGCTCTCACTCCTCTGGGCACTTTCTCCGTGCCAGCCTCGGGGACCTGTGGCTGTTTCCGTTAATTATATTGTTCATTAAGAATAAACAATTGTATTTTCTTACACTTCGTCTCGCCTCCCTGCGTTTTGTTGCAGCCCAAGAGCCGGGTTGTAACAATGATCATCCTGCAAACCGGGGCCTAATCGCCAAACACCATTTCATTCACTTGTTACAATCTGTCAATCACTATTCATTCATATTATGTGTCCCGGTAATAAACATGTATTTCATACATCACGTCTCTCCTGATTGAAATGAAATTACGGGCCAAAAGTTGTATTGACTAGTAAGCATAGGACACCAAACCAACTGAGACCCGTCTGTCCGCCGCATCAACGCACTTTACCACACACACCTACACACTGTACCACACACACACCTACACACTGTACCACACACACCTACAGCTCCTAAAGCATATAATAGGCTATATATCAGGATACAGCCGTTGTGTATTTTATTATGTGAAGCACTAAATGGTTTTAGAAAAATATCGACTCTTTGTTTGTAGATATCTACAGCATACAAATACAGAGTAATGTAGGCCTGTTATACTGAGTGATATATATTTTACACACTGCTCTGCTTTCTGCACGCCTCACAGCTGTTCTCACTGTAAACATCGCGTTGCCGTTCAAGCAGTTACGAATATAATATCCAGTCAAGCCTCCACCGTTCCCGGAAATGCATCCGTGGAGGAGCCATGGAGGATGCATCAGTGTATCCTCGGTTATAGCTCCTCCAGAGAGCCTCCTCGATGCTCGGTCCTCGATATGCATTTAGAGAAATGAGATGTCCTTCAACATGGCGCGCTGAAATTCATTTCCGGGTCACTACCGGAGGACCGAGGAGTAGAGGAGGGGGAATTAGAGTATTGAGAAGCCTTCCCTGTGTCTTTTACCTTCTCATTTTATGTTATTATTGTAGACTGAAACAAAAAACATATTAAAGATCAAATGCAAAGCTTCCAAATATGCTATATTTTTATAGAAATGTTGTTTTTAAGACTGCCTGTATTTCTTATTTAATTTAAATCGAGATAATACACCCAAAAAAAAGCTTTTTATTGATACAAAACTCGACCCAAAGCCGTCTGAATTTCTGACATGTCATTCCCAGCAGCCTCCACGCACGTGACGTCATTGTGGCCAAACAGTCTCTGGGCCAGGCAGTCTCGTTCACAGGTCAGCGGTGTTTTTCGAAAAGAAAACTGAATTATATCCGCAAAAACATGGGTTATTGTTGTGCTTTCGGATGTACGAACGGTGCGGGATCTGGGAGAATTTTACATGCATTTCCCCAAGACAAAATCATCCGCCGAAACTGGATTTTTTTAGTGAATCGTGTTGGCTGGCAGCCGACAAAATGGAGCAAGTTGTGCTCTGACCACTTCGCGTGTGATGCATACGATGTTGATCCTGCCATCGTCAAGTCTGTTGGTGGAGAAGCATTAAAAGTACATTGGAGGCTGAAACCCGTATTGGTAGTAGGCTCCACCTGTTGCTGCCTGCGATTCTGCGATCTGCGATCTGCGATCTACGGAGGCCTGCTCCCACCTGTAGAATACGGCTGTACTGGAGAGGTTTTTACCCCGGAGTCGTCGCGGAGAAACGGAGTGGATCCACGCTTCGGGCTTGGCCTGCTTCCACTGGGCGTGTACTGCTGTACGGAGGAGGATTTTACCACCGCTGGGGCCTGCTTTCACCCCGGGGATACCACGGAGGGACCGGAGCGATTCCACGCTGCTGTTTTCGCCTGTCCTTTGCTGCTGTGCTGATTTACTCCAAGAACATCGCGGATACTGTGTGCTGGTCTGGGAAAATGGCCCATATCGGGATTCTGCTGTGCCTGTTAACTGTTTTGGACTATGAGAAGATCTCTAGTCATTCTGAGAAGTCTACTGGATTCAGGTCCCATATTTGAGCACAAAAAACAACCGAAAGAACGAAAGAGCCGGGCAATGCAGAAACGCCAAAGAATTGAGGTAAACAACTTTTGATTTGATTTCAAAGCGCACGGAGCACAGCAGATAACGGAATTGCAGTTTTATTGCTTATAGAGGTGGGCACCGTTAGATTCTGTGTCTTTACGATCATAAACAATGTGTTGGATGTGGAGCTAGGATAAGTAATAAGGGAGCTAGGAATGATTTTTGGTACAGTAATAGGTTAGCATTTTTCACTCGGGGCTAATTCAGAGGCTCACATTGTGGTTTTTTTTCTTCAAATAAATGAAAAAGATCAGTTAAATTAGTTTTTTTTAAAAAGTTTTTTTTCACAACAGTTGTATTTGGATGGAATGAATACCTATAGTGATAATTCAAAGTAATAAAATGATTTTTACAGTGAAAAAGTTCAAATGGAACTTTATTTTTCTAAACCTCTCTAAAAAGGTCAAATTTCACTTGTTTTGCATCAATCTTGATACAGGGTACTTATTATATGTTATAGTTTTGATTCTACTAACCCATCATTCAAGGGTGGTTTTCACTATAAGTAATGGTTTTTTTTTCAGGCGGACATTAGAATTGACATGTTTTTACTATGTTCCATCTGAATTTACTTTAAAATAAAAACATCTATATTGATTCTGACACTTCTACATCCAACAATTAATTTACCCCTTTTACAACTCCAGATCTTGGGTGGCCTCCGACTCAGAATCAGACATTATAACGAAACTAAGTTGTACTATCAGCGGAAGCAGCTGTGAGCGATAAGCCAGGTGGAAATATGTTTGGCCACGCTGACGTCACGCGACGCCATCTTGCGGAGACAAGCGGCTGAGAAATAAATCGTCTGACTTGGTGTTGGGGGTTGAACAAAATAAATATTGCGCATTGCCAGACGCATATTATCTCCGATTTTAATACTGCAATATCTTAAATAGTGTTGTAGCTATATGATTTCGATTTTACTGGCAATTATAAAAATATCTTTGCATTTGATCTTTAACATTACATCACTAAATATGTGTTATGACCTGGGTAATATTAATTCTTAATTGTATTACTTTTCACACAATTTGCCATCATTTATCTATATCTTGTAACATCACTTCCCAGTCCAAGCTTGGGACAGGAACATGTCTGACAGAGGGGAGCAGGAATAAAAACTCACTGAAGTACATATTCAGAGTGTTTTATTGATTGAGCTCTCAGAGGGATGGAGTCAGTATGAAAAAAAGACAATGTTAAAATGTTGTGAACCAGATTATTGAATGTTTGAAAGAGAAAGGAGGATTTTTGTGGCAACACAAACAAACACACACACTTGACATATGACTCACTGCTAAGAGTGTCCATACAAACACACACATAAAAGGCCTGCCTGGTCCTACACAGCCCCGTGCAGGTACAGGGACAGAAACTTGCTGAATGCTTCTGGCTTGTATCCTGCCAGACCAGCTGGTACCTGCAGGGAGACACACAGCAACCAATCAGAATCAACTTTGCTCTGCTGCTCTTTCCTGTCATTATTCTGTTATCCAATTACAGCACATTCAGTTTTTAAGGAGATGGTAGGTTTGGCCCTGCCAAGCTTCCTCTCTACTCAGCCTGATCATAGAATATAATAATAAATGAGCCTCGATTGTCTAGTTCTATTTGGTTTATCTCTCTTTGTGTTGTGATGCAGACTCATTGGACCAAACTGATTTAAATAATGGTAATGTTTGAGACTTGCTATAAGTTACTCTAAGCTTGGGTCACAGTTATGGACAGACAGAGATATTAGGATCTTACCTTCACTTGCTTCCTTTTGATGAGTGGTCGGACTTTTGCGAAATCATAGAGCTCAACATCTTCATCCAGCCACACCTGCATGTAGCAAACATCATTTAAACAGCCAGCAGACAACAAAGAAAAAGCAGCAAACACATTTTTTACATCTAACGAAAAGTCCCTTTACCCCCGCCCCTCAACGACGCCCACCACAATCACCGAAGCAGAGACGCGCCCCATCTCCCCCGTCTTCAGCACCGTGCCTACGTCAACCGCCTCCCCCCCCTTCAAGACAGCATCTGCAGTCTCTGAAGCCTGATAAGAATGTGTGTGTACGAAACACAGCAAACTCTAACTGATATGTGCTGGGTCCAAGCTCAAGGGCGTATGGCACTCAACTCTTTCCAGGACATGCCGGGCCCTGTCTGCCAGTAGCTTTGCCAATATCTGTGTTGATAGGTAATAGATTGAGATCGGTCAATCAGCTAAGAAACAGGAAGTGCTCAAACGTTTGTGTGAGTTTATCAAATTTAGAAGTGATTCCATGTCAGCCACAGCTTGTCACAAAAAATCTGACTGATAGTGTATTTAACGAACTTAAACTAGCTTTATTATATGTCAGGTCTTTGGCAGGAAAAACGTTTTTAATCAATGATTTTATCACTGAGCACAATCTTGATTTTATGTTTTTAACGGAAACTTGGATTGAACAAAATAAAAGTGCAGCTGTTCTTATCGAATCAACACCTCTCAACTTTAGTTTTATGAGTCAGGAAAGAATGCATAAGAAAGGGGGTGGAGTTGCTATTCTGTTCAATGATTCCATTCAATGCAGGAAGACATCTTATGGGAACTTTACTTCTTTTGAATATGTGGCCCTTCAGCTGAAATGCTCCTCTCGAGCTCTGTTCCTATCCTCATATCTCTAGACCCCCCAAATACTGTGCAAGCTTTTTTGATGACTTTACTGAACTGCTGTCTATAGTGTGTATTGACTTTGACCGTCTAGTCATTGTTGGTGATTTTAACATCCATGTTGACAACCCCCAGGACAGAGGGGCTAAAGAACTGTATTGTGTTCTTGATAACTATGGACTGACACCGCATGTGACGGAGCCCACGCACAATAAGGGGCACACTCTGGACTTAATTATCTCAAAGGGTCTGAATATCTTTAAGGTTGTGGGTGACTGATGTTGCACTCTCTGATCATTCCTGTGTTTTCTTTGAGAGCTCTATTGCTGTTCACAAATTTTTTCAAAAAGAGGTAACCACAAAGCGATATTTAACTGAAAATACAAGGGAAATGTTTACTCGGAATTTTTCTTCCACACATGCCCCTGCCAACATCTCAGTATATGAGCTAGTAGATCATTTTAATTCAAAAATGTAAAATGTTATAGATGCCATTGCTCCAACTAAGGTCTGGGAAGAAAATATCTCCATGGAGAAAGGCCATGACCGTGAGAACAGAAAAAAGAGAGTGTCGAAAAGCTGAACGTAGGTAGCGAAAAACAAATCTTCAGGTTTATTTCGAAATCTATAAAGAGAGACTTGGCTTTTATAATTTGGAATTTAAAATTGTACGATGGTCTTTCTTCTCTGACATCATTACCAAAAACAAAAACAATGCACGTGCCTTGTTTGCTACAGTCAACAGACTAACTAACCCCCGAGTGTCAGTAGCCCAGGGCTCGACATTAACGACTGCCCGATGGCCCGGGGCCATCTAGTATTTAGCTCGGGCAATGAAGCCTCACCTGCTGGTTGCCAGATCGGGCAATCTATTATGCCAGTATCATGCAGCTCGCGGATCCAGTAATGAGTGACCCGACAGTAAAACTAAACATATTTATAACTAGTTTAGGTAGTTTGAGAGGTAATTAAAATAGCTACGTGTGATATTCTAACCTGAAGTGTGTGTTTTATTCCGCTCACCGCTGCATGTGATCATGCAGAGCTGCGTGTCGACTCGTCAGCAGCAGCTGATCTCTCTCTCCCGTCAGATTAGACTTTGCTCGTCGCGTTTATGTCCATATCGATCAGATCCAGCTAGTTCTAGCTAATGATATGACTACCTGCTTATTAAAAGATACCTAAACCATAAGTGTCGCTATGCAACTGGGTGAGGCCACAAAGTATAGCACAGCATTATGCATTTGTTTACATGCCCACCGGAACCCCGAGGCATTACCAACAAATCAACGCACAATCAACCCATACAGGACATCTCTTTCTCCACATTAAGTGTTTGATATTAGAATTGACTATTCTTGTCTGTCACATACTCTTCTTGTCTGTCACATAAGTGGCGCAACTGAAGCGTTATTGCGCTAAAGGGAAATTATTTTGACCGGACATTTTGACCGAAGAGATTTAGATTTGCCGGCTAACGGGAACTCTGACGTCGCCATGTTGTGTGCTTCGCGGATGTGCTCGGCTCCTCTCGACTGCTGCTCGGGTCTGCTCGGTCAGCTTCCGGATGAGGAGGCATTCGTTGGACCAACTTACAGTCGATAACATTACAAACATTTTTAACAGGGGCCATAATAGTGTAAATAATGTTTGTTTTGGCAGTTATAACTGAATGTAATGTTTTCTACTTTTTTACATCTGGCAAGGCATTTGCCTTCATCAGATGGAAAGTGTCTTGACCAACAACTTAAGTATTTCTTATAGCTATGCAGGGCATGCAAGCGAGCAAACACAAATAAGAACAAACAAACAAGTGAAATGAAGAATAGAAATTGTACAATATAATATTGTGGTGGTTCATCTTATAATTCAGTCTAGAGCAGTGTTTGTCAAACTTTTCATACCAAGGACCACTTAACCAATAAAGAAACACTTGCGGACCACCTAACTCCACAAATATCCAAAATCACATAATTTTTCTAGAACAGATTACAAATCACCTGCAAATTGTACAAACAAGTGGCAACATGTGTGATGAAGGTGTTGCGCTGGGCTATATCATACAATCGAAAGTTAAACATAAGCTCGCTCCATTGCGGAGATATTCCCACGAGAGTGCAGAAAACTTAAATGTATTTATTTATTTCAAATGTGAAATGTTACCAATATACTCACGGACCACTAGGGGGCGCTCACGGACCACCAGTGGTCCACGGACCACACTTTGAGAAGCACTGGTCTAGAGAATGCACCAGACAGCATCTAAGACCTGCAAACATCTACACTTTCTGGGGGAGGCCCCCCAAACCCTTCGTGTGTCATTTCATCGGTGCGCATTTTTCAGGGCAATATCTATTGGGCTCAGGGCCATCTGTAAATTAGCTTTGATGGCCCACAGGGCCATCTCCCAAAATCCTTAATGTCATGCACTGCAGTAGCCTCTGCATTTCTATCCACCATGGCCTGCAATGACTTTGCCTCTTTCACTGACAAAATTCAGAAAATCAGACAAGCAGTCAGTGCCTCTGCATCAGGTACAGCAAATGTGTTGTCCCTGTGTCCACTTAAAATCAATTCAAACACCATGACACAATTCCATCAGATTAATGATAAAAACCTAGAGGACATTATTCAACTTCTGAAATCCTCCTCCTGCTGCCTTGATATTATTCCAACAGGATATTTCAAAAATGTTTTTCATTGCATGGCCTCTACTTCATATAGTAAACAAATATCTTCACTCAGGTGTTTTTCTACAGGCCCTAAAAAGTCATTAAACCGCTCTTAAAAAAGAATAATCTAGATGCTTCAGTAATGAACAATTACAGGCCCATATCAAATCTCTCATTTCTAGGTAAAATCATTGAAAAAGTAGTTTTCCAACAGTTGAGTAATTTCTTTCATTTGAATAACTGTTTTGATGTGTTCCAGTCAGGCTTTCATCCAAACCACAACACTGAGACTGCTCTTGTAAAGGTCTTCAATGACATCCACTTAAACACAGACAGTGGCAGAACTTCAGTGTTAGTATTATTAGATCTCAGTGCTGCGTTTGACACTGTTGACCACAACATATTACTAGACCGACTAGAAAACTGGGTGGGACTTTCGGTTATAAATTGGTTTGAATCCTACTTAAAGGACAGAAACAACTTTGTTTCTACACATCTGAGTTGACAAATATGACATGTGGGGTTCCTCAAGGCTCCATCTTTGGGCCTCTTCTCTTTAACATCTACATGCTACCACTGGCTCAGATAATGAAAAACAACAAAATAAGTTACCATAGCTATGCGGATGACACACACATTTACGTAACAATTTCACCAGGAGACTATGCTCCAATTCAAACACTGAGTAAGTGCATTGAACAAATCAATGACTGGATGTGTCAGAACTTTCTCCAATTAAACAAAGATAAAACTGAGGTAATGGTTTTTGGAGCAAAGGCAGAAAGTATAAAAGTTAGCGCTGAGCTTCAGTCTGCAATGTTCAAAACAACAGATAAAGCCAGAAATCTAGGTGTAGTCATGGACTCTGACCTGAGCTTCAACAGTCACATTAAAACAATTACTAAATTAGCCTACTATCACCTAAAGAACATATCTAGGATTAAAAGACTAATGTCACAGCAGGATTTGAAAAAACGTGTCCATGCTTTTATCTCATCTAAAACATCTATTAGAAAGCTGCAGCTGATTCAGAACGCCGCTGCTCGAGTCCTCACTAACACTAAGAAAGTGGATCACATCACTCCTGTTCTGAAGTCTTTACATTGGCTTCCTGTGTGTCAAATAATAGATTTCAAAATACTGCTGCTGGTTTATAAAGCACTGAATGGTTTAGGCCCAAAATACATTTCTGACCTCCTGCTAAATTATGAACCATCCAGATCTCTCAGGTCTTCAGGGACTGGTCAGCTTTCTGTCCCCAGAGTCAGAACTAAACATGGAGAAGCAGCGTTCAGTTATTATGCTCCAAATATCTGGAACAAACTACCAGAAATCTGCAGGTCCGCTGCAACTGACTACTTTTAAATCCAGGCTGAAGACTTTTCTTAATATCTTAAACTGCACCGTAACTTGTATTATCTTTGCTTTTTATCTTTGCTTTTAAATTAGTGTTTTTAAATGTCATTTTATATCATTGCTTTTAAATTAGTGTTTTTAGATATCATTTTATAATATGTTTCTTAATGCTCTTAATGTCTTTCATTTTTGTAAAGCACTTTGAATTGCCTTGTGTTGAAAGGTGCATTATATAAATAAACTTGCCTTGTGTAGTGGCAATTTCTTTATCTTATGCTTAAACCAAATGCTTCTAAAAACATTGTCTAAAACAACTATATATTTCCTGATATGTGCTGTTTTCTCTGCATACTCTAATGAGGGTTTTTATTCCCAAGCGCTTCAAGGCCACAGAGCTGTTTTGGCAGACTATGTTGAAACTACTCCTCTTCACACAAAGTTTGAACTCCCATAACAATATGAGACCGTGTGAAAGCAGATGTCTGAGCAAACTCTGTCTGCCCGCCCTTTCTTGTATATAAGCTTTGCTATTTTGTGACTATTGCGCACACTCCTGCAGACTATCCTATACTCTGTGAGACCTGTGTCTTTGAAGCTTCAAATAAATTTCACCATTTATTGTTTGATCATTCTGACTTGTGTATCTCCACAGTATTGACTGGGTCTAAGATTTCCAAAACACTTGCCTTTTTATGACAACACATATTGCACTAGTGCAATATACAATTTGGAGTAAGATCAATATTTGGTAAATGCAAAATATGTGAAAATATCTGAATGAAGTATTGTAGAGCTGCAGAGAAGTCCAGGCCTAGAAACAATCTTAATACAAAAATCCATGTTTGTTAAAGATCCTATTCAACATAATATATTTTTCAAAAATGCTAATTTCATCTAATATTGCCGATCATATCTAAATTACACTATAAGTCAAAATAATAGCAATGAGCAATTTTCTTCAAATTGTGCAGCCCTATTGGAAAGCTCTTTGCTTGTGTATTTACAGCACAATATACAGCAGGGGTATCCAAACTATGGCCCGGGGGCCAAATGCGGCCTGTTGTCCATTTTGAATTGGCCCTCAGGTAATTAAAAAAGTATAATCGAATTGGAATATGGCCCACAGCTGAAACTTGTGTTTTTTTATTGTACGTCCTAAATATATATATATATATATATATATATATATATATATATATATATATATATGTAGACATTCAGTCAATTAAAGTTGAAAACTTTTTCTAATCAATCTTAGTTGAAGATAAAGAAATTCATTTGCATAACAAGCTTTTTAAAAACAATTGTCCCTTATTATAATCAATCTGAGGCTTCTGTTTTAAGGAACGAGCTGCTAACACTTTTGTAAGAAAATAAATGAAACCCTATGGAGAGCTGGGATGTAGGCTTTTTTTTTTTTCAAAAGTATATTAAAGTTTGGAGCATCATTTACCTATATTTGATTGATTTTGCTAACCTATAACTTAACTAAACATATGAGGCAATATACCTCACCTCAAGTGAGCGGCACATCCTTTTGTATATTCTTCTGTATGTGGCCCTCAGTGAAAAAAGTTTGGACCCCCCCGATATACAGTAATACAGTAAAACATCACAATGATATTGATTTATTGTTAATGGAGCACCTGGTTCTTGATGCCGTCATCTCCTAAGAGATCCGTGGTGTTGAGCTGGAAAACCATAAACTGGAAGATTCTGCCATTGGTCCCCACTGCCTGTACGGTTACCGGACGATCCAATACCCGCTGGGGCTGACACACAACACAAAACACACACACACAGGCAGAGAAAAAGAGACAGAATGATAAATATGGAGTTTGAGAATGCGGATCAGCATCTGGTTAAAGATCAAATGCAAAGCTTCCAAATATGCTATATTTTTATAGAAATTTTGTTTTTAAGACTGCCTGTTTTTTTTATTTAATTTAAATCGAGATAATACACCCAAAAAAAGGCTTTTTATTGATACAAAACTCGACCCAAAGCCGTCTGAATTTCTGACATGTCATTCCCAGCAGCCTCCGCGCGCGTGACGTCATTGTGGCCAAACAGTCTCTGGGCCAGGCAGTCTCGTTCACATGTTAGCGGTGTTTTTCGAAAAGAAAACTGAATTATATCCGCAAAAACATGGGTTATTGTTGTGCTTTCGGATGTACGAACGGTGCGGGATCTGGGAGAATTTTACATGCATTTCCCCAAGACAAAATCATCCGCCGAAACTGGATTTTTTTAGTGAATCGTGTTGGCTGGCAGCCGACAAAATGGAGCAAGTTGTGCTCTGACCACTTCGCGTGTGATGCATACGATGTTGATCCTGCCATCGTCAAGTCTGTTGGTGGAGAAGCATTAAAAGTACATTGGAGGCTGAAACCCGTATTGGTAGTAGGCTCCACCTGTTGCTGCCTGCGATTCTGCGATCTGCGATCTACGGAGGCCTGCTCCCACCTGTAGAATACAGCTGTACTGGAGAGGTTTTTACCCCGGAGTCGTCGCGGAGAAACGGAGTGGATCCATGCTTCGGGCTTGGCCTGCTTCCACCGGGCGTGTACTGCTGTACGGAGGAGGATTTTACCACCGCTGGGGCCTGCTTTCACCCCGGGGATACCACGGAGGGACCGGAGCGCTTCCACGCTGCTGTTTTCGCCTGTCCTTAGCTGCTGTGCTGATTTACTCCAGGAACATCGCGGATACTGTGTGCTGGTCTGGGAAAATGGCCCATATCGGGATTCTGCTGTGCCTGTTAACTGTTTTGGACTATGAGAAGATCTCTAGTCATTCTGAGAAGTCTACTGGATTCAGGTCCCATATTTGAGCACAAAAAACAACCGAAAGAACGAAAGAGCCGGGCAATGCAGAAACGCCAAAGAATTGAGGAAAACAACTTTTGATTTGATTTCAAAGCGCACGGAGCACAGCAGATAACGGAATTGCAGTTTTATTGCTTATAGAGGTGGGCACCGTTAGATTCTGTGTCTCCTTGCGATCATAAACAATGTGTTGGATGTGGAGCTAGGATAAGTAATAAGGGAGCTAGGAATGATTTTCGGTGCAGTAATAGGTTAGCATGTTTCGCTCGGGGCTAATTCAGAGGCTCACATTGTGTTTTTTTTCTTCAAATAAATGAAAAAGATCAGTTAAATGAGTTTTTTTTTAAAAGTTTTTTTTCACAACAGTTGTATTTGGATGGAATGAATACCTATAGTGATAATTCAAAGTAATAAAATGATTTTTACAGTGAAAAAGTTCAAATGGAACTTTATTTTTCTAAACCTCTCTAAAAAGGTCAAATTTCACTTGGTTTGCATCAATCTTGATACAGGGTACTTATTATATGTTATAGTTTTGATTCTACTAACCCATCATTCAAGGGTGGTTTTCACTATAAGTAATGGGGTTTTTTTAGGCGGACATTAGAATTGACATGTTTTTACTATGTTCCATCTGAATTTACTTTAAAATAAAAACATCTATATTGATTCTGACACTTCGACATCCAACAATTAATTTACCCCTTTTACAACTCCAGATCTTGGGTGGCCTCCGACTCAGAATCAGACATTATAACGAAACTAAGTTGTACTATCAGCGGAAGCAGCTGTGAGCGATAAGCCAGGTGGAAATATGTTTGGCCACGCTGACGTCACGCGACGCCATCTTGCGGAGACAAGCGGCTGAGAAATAAATCGTCTGACTTGGTGTTGGGGGTTGAACAAAATAAATATTGCGCATTGCCAGACGCATATTATCTCCGATTTTAATACTGCAATATCTTAAATAGTGTTGTAGCTATATGATTTCGATTTTACTGGCAATTATAAAAATATCTTTGCATTTGATCTTTAAACAGGAGACCTTTCTACATATAGACACAGACCAGTTCTAATTTGCTTTTATGTAATACAGTGATGAAGGAATGACTACTTAATCCTATATCAAATATGCTTTATTCGTCTCGCAGCGGGGACGTTTTGAAAAACCCGAAAATATGTTTTATATATATTTTGGTTAACTGCTTTATGTAAGATCTGTGGTTAACATAAGCGGAAGAGATTTTCAAGGTTGGTTCTACAACATAAAACACATCAGTAATACCCCTAGTTAATGTCTGAAGCTTCTATAGTTCATATTAATAGCCGTTGATAAAAAGTGATTAAATGAGACTACTAAATGTCATCATGATGAACATTAGCCTCCTTTAGCTCAGCGGTGGGGACATGAAGACATGTGACCATGATGTAGTTTGTTTATAGCCTAAGGTTAGCTTCTTACTTCTGGAGATTGCCTTTTACATTTCAAACATCACAAAGCGTTGTTAATATGTGAAGCAAAATGTGTAAGTATCATAAAAGGTTGTTTTCAAAAAAGCTTAATTTCTGCAATATTTCAAAAAGATATCCCATTGCTTTTTGCCTACGATCTTAACTTCGGGGTTGGACTACAAAAATACACTGCACCACTTCATGACATGGTAGTAAAAGTGATAAAGTGTAAATCCTTACCCCATACAGTTTCTGTGCACGGACCAGAGCGTTGCCAAAGGTAAACATCAACATCTTGGCTCTGAACTGATCCGGACGCAGCTTACAGTTAGCATCAGCTCCCTCCAGAAAGAAAAGTGTGTGGGCATGGGGGTACGGGTAGTCATCCCTGAAGCCTGATAGGATAACAGAGAGGTCATTTTATTAGGTGACACTCCTTATGCTATACTCAGTCTCAGGGAAAACCGAAAAACAGCTCACTAATGTTGTAACATGTTCCTCACCTGAGCAGTTAATCTCCTCCTTGTACACGTTCACCTTCTGCAGGTTGATGGTGGGGGAGACAGGATAGAACGTTTCCAGCACATGATCTGCCGTGTCGCTCACTTCCTGTTTCCCAGAAACCTCTGGGAGAGGATCCATGCAGGTGTGCAACAAACCATTCTGACCTCTAATCTGGAACAGGTCCTCTCCTGGTGGTTGAACATGGAATGAAAATACAAGCTGTTGCAGAATGCATTCAGTATGTTCAGATTGATTTCCTCTGCCATGTTTGTTGGATTGTGAAAAACTACAGGCCCAATTATTAAACTTGCTGGAAGAGCAGGCCAATAAGACCCAATGACATTTTGTAGTGTATCTGAATTGCATGGGAATACACACATTATTTTTTATATTTTGTTTACACCGAGAGAAAGAGCATTTGGCTTGACTGCACTCTCTAAGAGCATTGATCAACATCTCCGCTGCTGGACCTATAAAGGCATTCTGATTCAGATTTGATAAAGACTGATATGTTACAACTACTTTTGGATGGTTTGCCATGGTACATATATACAAATGGTCCTCACAGAATGAACCACAATGACTTTAGTGATCCTCTGAGCACAACCAACTGGCCAGTGTTTCCACTTATCCTGTCAAAAATATTCCATTCTCTCAAATGGTTTAAATTGTGCATTCTTTATAAACTTTAAAGCAATTTCTTCTTCAGTGCTTGAGTTGGTGCTTTGCTGCCGAACCGAAATGACGTTAAATGCTCAAGAATGTGTATTGTTTAACTGCATGCCCACTAGAATGATGAGGATATACAAAAAGAAAACAGGAGACACTTTCAAAAGGATTGTTCCATACCACTAGTGGTGATCAAAACCTCCACAGCACCTTTAAGTAGAGGGCGGTTTACCTCTTTTCCATGTAGTTGCCAGTGAGCATTTCTCAGCTTGGATCCTCCGTCCAATGGCTGGGTGGCTGCTCTGCAGAGTCGCACACAGGTGGAGCAGGTTGACCATCATCGTGTTGCTAGGAGACGAACACAAACACAGTGAGAGAGAGTAGAGTGATGACCTCGTGAAAACAAGGATGGTAAAAGTACCGGTGCTTAAAAAAAATGTGATGTGTACCACAGACCCTAAAACCATCATCATTAGCAAAGGTTATCACAATGGTTCACTTACAGAGGTTCATTCAAGGGTATATCACTTCAGAAACAGAATCAGGTCTGTTGCCAGGTAGGTTTACACAAGTTGCCTTGTTGTATATGGTGCATACATAAACACAGTGAAAGAGGATCAATCGGAAGAAAAGGACCAACAAATAAAACCATTATAAAAATCTATATAAAAACTATTATAGCATTGAAATAAAGAGAAATATGTACATGTAATATAGGTATACCAACAAACTATGTACAGTTTAATATGACAAAATGTAAACAAATTAGAATAAAATCAAATATCTGCAGAAATGAAAAGAGGTAGCTCTGAGTACGATGGGTAAAATTCAGAGGGTTGTGCAGGATTGACAATTTTAAAATCAACAAGTTATTGTTTTCATCATGTGAACCCCTGAGTTAGTGACTAACTGTTAGTTACCAACTCAGGGCCTGTGTTCACATAGCCCTTTTTTCTGAGCCCAGCTGCGTGTTTTTTCCAGAGCTCGACTTATTTGGTGAGCGCTTCGAGGTGATAATATTTCAAATATTCAGAAAGAAACTGATAAAGTCACTGTAGAAAATGGACAGAAGCTTACATTTGGCTGTGTCCTTCAGACAGGAACTATCTTCACAAAGACCTAGAGATCATGTGTTTGAGCGGATCAGCCGGGTGGACTTCTATCTCCGTTTGGGATCGTTCTTCTCGCTCTACGGCTGTCAGACTGAGCGCTGAAGCTCATTCATACAAAGTGTGAGAGCAACAATCTTCTGGTTGGTGTTCAAGGTGAAGATAAATGTCATTCAAATATTTAGTAGCACAAATAGATAATAAAAAGCAAGGGGCCAACATACATACAGACAATGATAAGTTGGGGTTTGTTTTGATACATTTGAATTTATGGATATAAAATGTACAAAGAATAACAATATTATTGACTAAAAGGTTATGGATAGGTTTGTCTAAAGTAAGTCCATAAATGATGTTGTTTTGATAAAAAGAATTGGAAAATCACAGACGGATTACACCGTTTTAAATTGGGGAGTTACTGGGAATTTTAAATAATTACTTCTTAATGTGTAAATAGGGCTTTTTGAAAAGTTTTGAGAGATGGCATTTCGGACAAATTAGGGAATGCGATTTGGGATTAATTTGGCCAAAGTTGCAGCCTCCAACAAAAAAATTATTTGCTGTACATTTTCTATTAAAAAAAACAATATAGTTATTTTGAAATACTTTGTTATTATAAAAAAAAGCTGTATTCCCTGTCAGTACATCAAACATGTACTTAAGAGTTGTTGATGTACTACTTGACCAGACATTAATCGCTGAATGTTTGTCGTTGTCCTGACACACTACCTGTATCTCTCTTTGCCGGGCCGCTCCTCTGTGGTGTCCCAGAAGCGGGCGTGTTTGATGGCATTCTGCACACGTTCATCCTGATCTGGGATCTGATTGGCAGGATTCTCTGACAGTGAGAGGAGCTGAGGCGGCAGACTGGGGATCAGTTTGGTTTTGGTCAACCACAGAGCCTGAAGCACCCCTGAGACAGAGAGAGGAGGATTTCAAGAGACGTGACATTTTGAAGTATTATTACAATTATTTCAAATATTATCAAAATGCAATTACTAGTTTTTTTTATTCTGACTACAAGAGGATGTTTTCAGTAAGAGTTTTTGTGTAATTTAGCAGTCAATTAAATGTTTTATTATCAGCGAAGCAATACAGTTCTGAAAAATGAAAGAATTCTGTATATTAATAATCCTCCAAAAAGCACTTGAACTACCCTGTATGTATGCATGTCAGTGATGTAAAGTAACTACGTACATTTACTCAAGTACTGTACTTAAGTACAATTTTGATGGGACTTGTACTTTACTTCAGCATTTCCATTTGATGTTACTTTGTACTTCTACACAATTCGCTAAAATTCAGAGGTTCATTGTGTACTTTTACTCCACTACATCTATTTAATACTTTTAGTTACTTTACAGATGTGGATGAATGATGTGAAATATAATCAAGTGTTAAATCAGACTTTAGTTCCACCTGGAGTAAATCCACAAGCTACCCTGCAGTATACAAAGTCATTCAGACTAGCTGCACCTTTACCAGCTTTGAGAACACTTTGATGATCAATCATTATAACACATATCATATTATTCTGAAATGGACCAATCTGCACAATCACTACTTTTACTTTTGGTACTTTAAATATTTAGTCGCCAATTCTTTTTTAATTTTACTTGAGTATCATTTTGATTGCTGGACTATAACTTCTTACAGAGTATTCCTACACTCTGGTGTTTCTACTTTTACTCAAGTACAAGATCAGAGTACTTCTTCCACCTCTGCTTATTTGTACACACAACAGTGTACTTGTTGTGTAATACAGTAATGAAGTGAGGATCCTACCCTCCAGAGCGCTGGTCCTCTGGTTGAACACAAAGCACGACCTGTCTTTGAACAGCGGCATCTCGTGAGCCGGGGGAGACCGATAGTGACCAGGGTCCTTGTAGCTCCTCTCCCACTGCGGGTGGAAAGGCTTGGACAGTCCTGGCACATAGTGCATCTTCTCCCCGTAGGTGACTGCCTCCAGCCCGGGTATCTCCACTCTCTCCCGGGGTGTGCGCACAGGCCGGACCTTGGCTGTCAGACAGCGGCTGATGGAGAGGTGTCTCCGGGCCTGAAGGTGGCTGCCTCCTCCATGTGTGGACAACCGGGACAAGTCCTTCAGGAGAACGGTTTGAGAGAACAGCGGAGCCGCCGCTTTCAGACACTGAGCCGTTTCCGGAAACATATTGGCGCCTAATGTAATTTCTACAGAGTTTTTAAGATGTAAACTGTAATTCTGACATAAGTCATTGCATGTAAATGCTGCTGCAGGGCGCCGCCATGTTGGATTTTCTTCTTCTTCTGTTTTTTTATTTCAATGGCGGCTGGCCACCAAAGATTTGGTGTATTACCGCCACCTTCTGCTCGGAGTAGATAAGATGGATGGGTGGATGAGTGGAGAGTAGCCAGTGGCGGTTCTAGCTGATATGATGCCCTGGGCCAGGGGTCGGCAACCCGCGGCTCTCGAGCCGCATGCGGGTCTTTAAGCCCTCTGCTCTGGCTCCCTTGAGCTTAGACAAAAATAAGAAGGAAATAAAATAAAAGTATTTGTATTTAAGTACTCTTTAAAGTAGAGAGTAGAGAAGAGGAATGATGGCGCCAGCAGTGTGCACGGCGAGACGTCTCCCAGGCCTGTTCGGCCTTTTATTAGTTCTAGTAGTTTTATTGTTTTGTGTTTTTTGTCAAAATGTCTCTGCTCTACTAGTTTACGACCGCCAGTCGCTTATGGAAATCAAAGCGTTTCAGGAGGGGGTATTAGAGCAATGTTTAGGAGAGCCAACCTCGAATCCTCCTCCTCCACTTCTTTCAAGCATACCGACATACCTGCGCCGCCAGGTATATGCCATCCCCCAGAGGAAGCGCCCAAGACGAAGGGGAAAGCGGGGCGGAGAAGCCGTAAGGATCAGGGCTTACCTGCTATCTCTACGTGGAAAGGCCCCTGGCCTCAATAGCAGTGGATGCTACGCTGCCCCGATGACTAGGCAGAGATGGCTCCTCCACGTCTTTCCGGATGGCCGCTCAGTGAGCCCACCGGAGCAGGCTAATTTTCCCAGGCGGATACGCAGGGGTGGCATGGATCACAGACACATTCGCCCACTGGATTTTACTCAAAAACCGGGAAGAGAGGAGCTTACTCTCTGCCTGGCACTCATCAATGCTAGATCGCTAGCTAACAAGACTTTCCTGCTTAATGACTTTTTTAAATCCCGGGATTTGGACTTTATGTTTCTGACGGAGACGTGGATTCGTGCTGGTGAGTCAACAGCTTTTTCGGAACTTCTACCACCTGACTGTTCATTCATCAGCACCCCGCGGACCACCGGTAGAGGTGGAGGGCTGGCGTCGGTCTTTAAATCCAGCTTTAACTGCCGTCAAACTCCGTCGAACAGCTTCTCCAGCTTTGTGCTGCAACTTTTCAAACTACACTTAACTCTGTGCTTTGATCTATCGCCCTCCGAAGTTCAATAAGGATTTTATTCAGGAATTCTCAGACTTTGTAGCGGGGGTTATCTTGAACTTTGATCGATTTTTAATTATTGACGATTTTAATATTCATGTGTGCTGTGATTCCCGACTGCTCCTCAAAGATTTTATGAATCTCATTGACTCTTTTAATCTTACACAGTCGGTTAATGGCCCGACACATGAGAAGGGACACACAATGGACCTTGTGTTGTCTCATGGTTTAGATGTTTGTATCAGGGACATTTGGGACACTGGTATTTCGGACCATTTGTCTGTGTTATTTACTATGATGCTGCCTTGCTCTCAAGTTGACTCGTGCGTTCCGGAGCGACGCCTACGTGCGCTGAATCCTCTGACAGCGTCACAGTTTTTCATTGCCTTTAATGACTCTGTGCTTTCCACGTTAAATGACTCTTGTGATGCCAATGCTGAGGAGATTCTCAGCCTTTTTAATTCTACTTGCACGGATATTCTGGACCTGATCGCTCCATTCACGGCCAGACACCCTAAATCTGTGACTGAACCGTGGTTAACTGGTTAGCATGTAGACGAGCAGAGAGGAGATGGAAGAAGGATAAACTTCAAGTCTCCTTGGGGATTCTAAGAGACGGTTTAAGCGAATATCAGAGGGCTGTTAAATGTGCAAAAACTCATTTTATTTCAAATCTTGTGTCCAAAAACAGAAATAGGCCCCAGTTCCTTTTTACCACTCTTAATTGTCTTTTAAATCCCTGTAACTCTCCTTGTGTTGTGCCATCACCTACTCTATGTGAAAAGTTCCTTTCATTTTTTAATGATAAAGTCTTGGCCATCAGATCGTCACCTTCTCCTCTCACCTTAGACCCAGCAGTGTCTCCTGTGTGCTCAGCTGTCTTCGAGCAGTTTGACCTGGTTTCACTGTCCGAGTTATCTGATGTAGTTAAAAAAATGAAACCTTCACAATACCCCTTTGACAGTATTCCTCCCAGACTACTGAAAGACGTTTTTAATACTATTGGGTCATATATTTTAACTTTGATAAATATCTCTCTCACCTCAGGCTACGTTCCAACCTTTTTTAAACACGCTGTAGTGCAGCCTCTTATCAAAAAACAGAACCTTGATCATTCTGTTCTCTCCAACTTTAGACCTATTTCTAAGCTTTCCTTGCTGTCTAAAGTCCTAGAGAAAGTGGTTTTAGCACAACTGCTGTCACACCTTGTTTTAAACTGCATATCAGAGAAGTTTCAGTCTGGTTTTAAATCATGCTACAGCATGGAAACTGCTCTTCTAAGAGTTTTGAATGATCTTCTTTTAACTGCTGATTCTGGGAATTCTGCTGTGCTTGTGCTTTTAGATTTGTCTGCTGCTTTTGACACCATTGACCACCAAATTATTTTATCACGCCTTGAACTGTGTGTTGGTATTAAAGGTAACGTCCTAAAATGGTTTCAATCCTATCTGTCAGAAAGGACCTTTTCTGTGCACCTTGGCCAGTATTCTTCAGCTGCAGCCCCACTAGCATATGGGGTCCCACAAGGCTCTATCCTAGGCCCCATTTTGTTCAGTCTGTATTTACTACCTCTGGGGTCAATTTTTAAAAACCATAACATTTCTTACCATTGCTTTGCAGATGATCTGCAGGTATACCTGCCTATAAAAGCAAATAAGGAATCTAGGATTGCCTTGCTTAGCTGTCTGAAAGACATACAATCATGGATGGAAATCAACTTCTTGACTCTTAACGAAAACAAGACAGAGATTATAATATTTGGACAGTCTGAACTCCTGGATGGCTTTAATAGTGTACTCTGCCCCTTAGCCTCCTACAGCCGTCCCTCTGTCAGAAATCTTGGAGTCATCTTTGACAACTGTTTTAAATTTGACAAACAGATAAGCTCAGTTGTCAAGACAAGCTTCTTCCAGCTGCGGCTTCTGGGGAAGGTAAAAGCCTATCTTCCTAGTAAGGAATTTGAACAGCTAATCCACTTATTTATAACGTCTCGTTTAGACTATTGTAACTCTCTCTATATTGGTGTTGACAAGTGTTTGATCCGTCGCCTGCAGCTGGTCAAAAATGCGGCTGCACGCCTTCTTACTGGGAAGAGACGTTATGACCACATCACACCCGTTTTGGCAGACCTTCATTGGCTTCCTGTCAGTTACAGGATCCAGTTCAAGTACTTACTTGTTGTTTTTAAATCATTGCATGGACTGGCACCACATTACCTGTCTGAGTTGTTGCACCGCCATGCTCCAGCAAGAGCATTGCGCTCAGCCCAGCAGAATATGTTGCCGGCTTCGGCAATAGTGGCTTTGAACACCGACCACTCTGGTTCAATGTCCCCAACCTCCACAGGAATGCCCGAAAAGCTCCTCGCCCCTCTCTTTACCCGAGTGTCCAAAACATACGGCCTCAGGTCCGATGATACAATAACGAAATCAATCATGGACCTTCTGCCTAGGGTGCTCTGGTACCACGTACACTTATGAGCATCCTTATGTTCGAACATGGTGTTTGTTATGGCCAATCCATGACTAGCACAGAAGTCCAGTAACAAACCACCACTCCGGTTCAGATCAGGGGGGCCGTTCCTCCCAATCACGCCCCTCCAAGTGTCTCCATCATTGCCCACATGTGCGTTGAAGTCTTCCAGCAAGATTAAAGAGTCCCCTTCAGGAGCCCCAAACAGGACTCTTTCCAGGGTCTCCAAGAAGGCCGTATACTCTGATCTGCTGTTGGGTGCATAAGCACACACAACAGTCAGAGTGTTCCCCCCCATAACCTGCAGGTGTAGTGCCCTCTCGTCCACTGGGGTAAACTCCAACAACGAAGCACCCAACTGGGGACTTGTGAGTATCCCCACACCCGCCCGGCGCCTCACACCTTGAGCAACTCCGGAGAAGAATAGAGTCCAACCCCTATCCAGAAGTAAGGTTCCAGAGCCGACGCTGTGCGTAGAGGTGAGCCCAACCAGATCCAACTGGTAACGCTCCACCTCCCGCACAAGCTCCGGCTCCTTCCCCCCCAGAGAGGTGACGTTCCACTTCCCCAAAGCCAGCTTCTGTCGCCCGGGTCTGGTCCGTCGAGACCCTCCGCTTTCACTGCTGCCCTTCTGGCAGCGCACCCGACCCCATCGCTGGTTCCCGTAGGTGGTGGGCCCGCGGGACGGAGAAGCGGAGGTGTTGCCCACGTTGCCTTTTCGGGCTGGGCTGGGCCCGGCCGGGCTCCGTGGCAAGCCCGGCCACCAGGCGCTCGCATATTTTACAAAATACATATTTTTAATATATTTAAATTGTATTCCTCTGGATTGTGAGAAACAGCATTTTAATCTCCTTGTCTGTATCAGACAAACACAAGATTGACAATAAAGTTCACTTTGAATTTTGATATTGTAGCACAATGTGCATATTATTGCTTAATTGATTTTATGTTTACATAAATACTTGTATTGTAATTTATTTTATTATTAGACATTTTACTAACTTCATATGTTTATATATACATTTGTATTAAAAAAAATGTATATCCTTTATTCTATTTCATTCTTAAAAGTAGCAACTGTTACATAAACCCAATTTCCCCCAGGAGAAATCGAGTAATCTGATGATAAGCCTGCGGTTTCATTATCAAGAGTACAATTCCAGCCGTCTTCAAATCATCTTGCATTCTTTGACTTTCTTTTTTAATTTCTTGCGATTACATGATCAACAGACTCCTCATCCTGAAAATGCCCACATAAACCAGATGGACGCTTTCCTATTATCAATATTGTGTGCATTTTATAATATAATGTCCAAAGGTTATCTTGTTAAAAATCCAAAATGTTTAATTAAAGGGTTTTTTATTGGCCGATCAAAGTGCAACAAATGTGCTTGATGCCACCCCTGACAGAGTGAGACACAGTGCTTGTTAAGAACATGACAAAAATCTGTCTTTTTATCGATTATTTATCACCTTTAATTTTCAGTAGAAGAATAATACATAATAAAAATAAAGGTTTCATTATTGAACAATATATAAACTGTGCATCCCTTAATTATTATTTTTTTTTCATTTAATCGTTTATTTGAAGAGGGACAGTGCACATTGATGAACATTTAAAACAAATAATGCTTTAAAACGTAAACATGCCGGATTTTAGCTTTGAGCTCATTTCCACCCGTAGTCCCTCACATACAAGATTTAAGAACATGACATTTATATACATAGCAAAAATAAATAAATGATATGCAGAAAGAGCAAGAGCAGCATATACAAGCATTAACCACATGGCAGTACAATGTAGCTATGATACATAAAGTGCAAGAGAAGATAAAAGTGCTACATAAAGTGCACAAGGAGATACCCCTGTATTAAAGTGCATTTAGCGGTAATGGCACGTCTGTTTGTTTCTCAACCATTCTTTTAGTTGACCTTTAAAACTTTTCAAAGTGGGACAATCCCGTATCTCAGTTGGGAGGCTATTCCACAATGAAGTGCCCTTAATTGATAGATCATTTTGACCGAAAGTGGTCCGTCTATGGTGGACCTCACAGTCTCCTCTGGTTTCTGACCTAGTGCAGCGTCCAGTGTGTTTTTTGTGGATGAATTCCCCTAAGGGAGGGGTGGCCAGTCCATGTAAACATTTATAAAAAAAAACACATACTTTTAAAAGACTTAAAATTGTCAAAACTCAAGAAATTGTGTTTTTCAACGATGGTACAGTGGTGGTATGAATTTGGCTTTCTGTCAAACACCTTGATAGCTCTCTTGTACAGCTGTTCTATGGGTTTCAGGTTTGTGGCACAAGCAAACGACCAGTTTGTCAAACAGTATTCAATGTGGGATAGAATCATACAGTGGAGGTATGACTTTGCAGCATTGACAGTTAAAGAGTCCTCGACCTCTCCTACTGATGTGCAGGTGTAGTGTCTCTACTTTAAACTGAGGGTGCAATGCATGCCTATGCACCCCCGTAGAACCGGGCCTGGCTCAGTACTTTAACTTCCTGTGTTTTTGGGATCAATAAAGTATTTTTTATTGATGTTTACATTTCTTAATATGATTTGAACAAAACAGCGTTGCCAGGCAACAGCACGGTCAGCTGCTGTCAATCACTCCTTATCTGGAATGGAACCTTCAGACTGATGACCTCAAAGGCTTTGGTCTCTGAGATGGAACCTTCAGACTGATGACCTCAAAGGCATTGGTCTCAGAGTCTGCGAGAGTCTGCAGGTATCTCTGAGAGACAGGTCATTACAGCATAAGCAGCAGAAACAGGGTTTGTGGTCAGCGAACATTAGGATACTTGCACGTATAGTTTAGTCAGGTCATCTTCACAGGTGAACAACACTTAGTCAATTCAGACCTTAAAGTCCAATAAGTACATTTAGCCCCTGTTAGCTAAACAGCAGCTCATTCATAGAGATGGAGGACAACAGAGAGCAGCTGGCGGTCAGTTCTTCAGAGGTTCCTTCAGAGGTTCCTCTGAGGAAAGATCCGCCTCGAGTGAAACCAAAGGGCTGCAAAGTGCATGAGTTTATGATCCAGCTTCTGAAGAAACAGGTTGAGGACGGGAAGCTGGAGCTGGAGAGGAGTTTAAGAAGAAAGGAGGAGAAGATGCAGGAGCAGGCCTCTCAGACGGAGGAGGAGGAGGACCTGAAGGAGGAGAAGATGCAGGAGCAGGCCTCTCAGACGGAGGAGGAGGACCTGAAGGAGGAGAAGATGCAGGAGCAGGCCTCTCAGATGGAGGAGGAGGACCTGAAGGAGGAGCAGAGAGTCTTAACCAATGAGGAGCTGAACATGAAATATGTAAAGCTCCTCAAGTGGTGCCGTAAGACCAAAAGAGAGATGGACGCTTTGTTCAAGGACAACCCAGATCTCACAGAACCTAAAGAACCTTGTGAGGAAGTAAAGGATGGAGAGATAGACACTTTACTAGAGGAGAACCCGGATCTCACAGAACCTAAAGAACCTTGTGAGGAAGTAAAGGATGGAGAGATGGACGCTTTGCTAGAGGAGAACCCGGATCTCACAGAACCTAAAGAACCTTGTGAGGAAGTAAAGGATGGAGAGATGGACGCTTTGCTAGAGGAGAACCCGGATCTCACAGAACCTAAAGAACCTTGTGAGGAAGTAAAGGATGGAGAGATAGATGCTTTGTTCAAGGACAACCCAGATCTCACAGAACCTAAAGAACCTTGTGAGGAAGTAAAGGATGGAGAGATAGACACTTTACTAGAGGAGAACCCGGATCTCACAGAACCTAAAGAACCTTGTGAGGAAGTAAAGGATGGAGAGATAGACACTTTGCTAGAGGAGAACCCGGATCTCACAGAACCTAAAGAACCTTGTGAGGAAGTAAAGGATGGAGAGATGGACACTTTGCTAAAGGAGAACCAGGATCTCACAGAACAGAAGGAACCTTGTGAGGAAGTAAAGGATGGAGAGATAGATGCTTTGCTAGAGGAGAACCAGGATCTCAAAGAACAGAAGGAACTTTGTGAGGATGTAAAGGATGTAGAGATAGACACTTTGCTAGAGGACAACCAGGATCTCACAGAACAGAAGGAACCTTGTGAGGAAGTAAAGGATGGAGAGATAGACACTTTGCTAGAGGAGAACCAGGATCTCACAGAACAGAAGGAACCTTGTGAGGAAGTAAAGGATGGAGAGATAGATGCTTTGCTAGAGGAGAACCAGGATCTCACAGAACAGAAGGAACCTTGTGAGGAAGTAAAGGATGGAGAGATAGACACTTTGCTAGAGGACAACCAGGATCTCACAGAACCTAAAGAACCTTGTGAGGAAGTAAAGGATGGAGAGATAGACACTTTGCTAGAGGACAACCAGGATCTCACAGAACAGAAGGAACCTTGTGAGGAAGTAAAGGATGGAGAGATAGACGCTTTGCTAGAGGAGAACCCGGATCTCACAGAACCTAAAGAACCTTGTGAGGAAGTAAAGGATGGAGAGATAGACACTTTGCTAGAGGAGAACCCGGATCTCACAGAACCTAAAGAACCTTGTGAGGAAGTAAAGAAAGGAGAGATAGACGCTTTGCTAAAGGAGAACCAGGATCTCACTGAACCTAAAGAACCTTGTGAGGAAGTAAAGAAGGGAGAGATAGACGCTTTGCTAGAGGAGAACCAGGATCTCACAGAACCTAAAGAACCTTGTGAGGAAGTAAAGAAGGGAGAGATAGACGCTTTGCTAAAGGAGAACCAGGATCTCACAGAACCTGAAGAACCTTGTGAGGAAGTAAAGAAGGGAGAGATAGACGCTTTGCTAAAGGAGAACCAGGATCTCACAGAACCTAAAGAACCTTGTGAGGAAGTAAAGAAGGGAGAGATAGACGCTTTGCTAGAGGAGAACCAGGATCTCACAGAACCTAAAGAACCTTGTGAGGAAGTAAAGAAGGGAGAGATAGACGCTTTGCTAGAGGAGAACCAGGATCTCACAGAACCTAAAGAACCTTGTGAGGAAGTAAAGGATGGAGAGATTGAGCGGAACGTCTTGAGGGATGACTTAGAGAACCTGAACCTGAGATATGGAAATCTCCTCAAGATGCAGATGAAGCACAAATTAGAGATGGACATCTTGAGAATGAGGAACCAGGATCTGAGAGAACTGAAGGGAACGTTTGCTGACCAGAAGGATGTGGAGATCGTCCATTTGTTGAGGATCCACAGACAGCTCCATGTGGAGAAAGAGGAGAAGGATCTGGAGATCGCCCGCCTGCGAGAGGAGAACCGGACGCTGAAGCTACGATTTGGGGTGGAGGAGAAGGAGGAAGAGGAGGGGGCTGTGGAGTAAGAGGAGGGGGCTGTGGAGGAATAGGAGGGGGCTGTGGAGGAATAGGAGGGGGCTGTGGAGGAAGAGGAGGTTATTAGAACAGTTATTAGAACAGTTATTAGATCAGTTATTAGAGAGGATAAGAAGTCCACTTAAATGAAATGTCATGTCACTGTATCGGGTTCCCCTGTGTCTCAGGGTTCCCCCGCATTGTGACAGGATTTGGGATCATTAAGCGTTCCCAGATTCTGTCCTCATGAAAAAAAGAACAGCCCTTCTTTCTGCTCTGTGGGTTCTGATAATAATAAGGTTGTGTGTGTGTGTGTGTGTGTGTGTGTGTGTGTGTGTGTGTGTGTGTGTGTGTGTGTGTGTGTGTGTGTGTGTGTGTGTGTGTGTGTGTGTGTGTGTGTGTGTGTGTGTGTGTGTGTGTGTGTGTGTGTGTGTGTGTGTGTGTGTGTGTGTGTGTGTGTGTGTGTGTGTGTGTGTGTGTGTGGTGTGGGAGGGGGTTAAAGTCCAGGACCATTTAGGGCAGGGGGTAAAGTGGGAGGCAGGGTGGAGAGGTCAGGGGAGAGATGTCAGAGGGGGGGAGGGAGGGAATGTGAATTCATGTTTTTAAAGCTTTCCACTAATCAACTGTTTGCATTGAGAGTTAAAATGGTATTTATATTTATTCTGAAAAGTATCGCAAAAATAAAATAATTATTGAATTTATTGGAAGTGTAATATATTTATTGTATATTTTTGTTCGTATGTATGATATTTTCTCCTTTATTTACAAATATGATAGTAATCTATTTTATGAAATAAGTGACAGAGCACTGGAGCTCTGTGATTGGATCATCTCGTTATTTTGACGGGACTTTTTCCTTTTTTAAATTGAAGAATTAAAGACTTTTACTTTGAAGTTCTTGATGTTTGCTTTTTTCATTCTATAATAGAGCCGGGTTATATTCACACACACACACACACACACACACACACACACACACACACACACACACACACACACACACACACACACACACACACACACACACACACACACACACACACACACACACACACACACACACACACACACACACACACACACACACACACACACACACACACACACACACACACACACACACTGTTGTTCAGTTCTAAAGGCATTTGATTAGGGGTGTAGTGTAAACAAAACTCACAGTTTGTTGGTTTGTGTAAAGATTTCCACTAAATGTACGGTAGATTTTATAGACCGAATTAGAGCCGGTGAATTTCACACACACACACACACACACACACACACACACACAGCCTGACTACAGGAAAAAGACACAACACATCGCGCAGAAAACCCTGAAGAAGTATCACTGCACCCGCCTGAGGGATGTTCTGATTATGGGAGACCTATGAGACACATGGAAGACTCTCCACTGCCCGTCACCCCCCCCTGTCAACCAACGCCTTTGAGGATACTCTTCATTCATCCCCCAGCTCTCTCTACTCTCCGCTCACCCTTTCACCCTCGCCCACCCCCCTGGAGTTCGATGACCGCATGAAGGCGACACGCAGGGTTGGCAGCATGTCCTTTACCCCCCCCCGCCCCTCAACGACGCCCACCAAAATCACCGAAGCAGAGATGCGCACCATCACCCCCGGCTTCATCACCAAACGACTCGCTGCACCCTCGCTGCGAGGGGGACCCAAGTTCCCATCAGCAAAAACACGTGGGTTTGCTATCCTGGCTCCAAGATGGTGGAATGAGCTCCCCATTGACATCAGGATATTTTTAGCGTATTTGCAGATCCGTTTTACACTTGCAAATGTTTGTGAGTTTGCAAATCTTTTAAATGCATTTGTGGATGGTGTTTTACATTTACAAATCACATATTTACACACCAATTATTTGTATGTTCACACAAATAATTATGAGACATATCTATGCCCATAGTAAAAAGTCCTTTGATGTGCGCTTGGATTTGGACAGTATCAGGTTGCAATGACACACAAAGCTTTCCATCATTCGATCAAAGTGACGATGAGGAATGTGTAAAGGCCAATATAATTGAACTCTTTAATTTGAACAACATACACAAAGTGAGAGCATTTGAAACTATAGACACAGTTCGTCTGTCGGTGATAATCGCACAGTGTGTCCTCTCTCTTTGCCTCCTTTTATTTCTGTGACACCAGTTTAACATAAATGCTGTAATATTTGAAACATTTAAACATGTGACTCTTAAGCCAAGGTGATTGGAGAGCAGCTTATTCCTGAGCTGCATCTCATCTCAGCTGCACTGATTTACATGCAAATGAGCCTCAAAATGGTGTGTGTGTGTGTTTTTAGTGAGTGTGTGTGCACTTCCGAGTGACTCTGTCTTGCTGCAGCTCATCAACGACTGCACGCCCATTGATTACAGTCATGTAGTGAAACAGCCCCTCTTTTCTTCCCCTTTGATTAAAGACGCCGTACGGAGAAAGTCGCTATATTAATGCTTGTCAGGGCATGGAGAACAATGTCTATTCTATACACACACACACACACACACACACACACACACACACACACACACACTTGCTCTCTGTGTAACAGTTGGGATGTTCGAAGGGAAATCTGTGACAATGCATCTGTGCAGCCGGCCGAGCGCCAGATAATCAAATTCAATAATAGCCTTGACTCTGCACTCTTTGCTGCTCTCTTGGTTCATTTACATACACACACACACACACACACACACACACACACACACACACACACCCCCCCCCCACACACACACACACACGGTCTCTTCTTCTTCCTTTTGCTGTCGCCAACTTGGCAACTGCTAAGTGAACTGATGCATCCTTTACTGTTTGTTTCAAAGTCCGTCATGAATAATTCAGGAGTCTTATGTGACCCATGAGGACCATCTGAGGTTATCCTCCACACTAGGCCTCTGAACATATACAACACACACACACATACACACACTCTCACACATGCATACACACACTCTCACACACACACACACACACACTCTCACACATGCACACACACACTCTCACACATGCACACACACACTCTCTCTCACACACACACACACACACACACACACACACACACACCATGTATACTTCACTTCAGGGGACATTACATTGACTTACATGCATTTCCTGGAGACTTATCCTAACCTTAACCATAACCAACACATGCCTAACCCTAACCCTAACCCTAACCCTAACCCTAACCAAGTCCTCACCCTAAAATTAATGATTCCCCTCGTGGGGACCTCCAATGTGTCCCCATAAGGGAGGCGAGTCCCCACACGTGACTGTGTAAACAGATGTAGGTCCCCATAAGTATAGTAATGCTAGGCCACACACACACACACACACACACACACACACACACACACACACACACACACACACACACACACACACTCTGCAAGTATATCTCATATATTCGTAATGAAACAAGAGCTTTTGTTATTGGCTTTGCTTTTATCACAGAGGACAATTATATAATTAAAATGTCATACGCCGATATTGGATGCATTGTTCCCCCAACATGACTACAATTAATCCTATAGTGACATCACTATGTACAACTTGTGCTTCTATTGGCTAGTGCTCCAACGCATTGTACGTGAAGGGGCGGGACATCTCTAAGTTGGCCAATAACAACAGAGCCGGCCAGCTAACCAATCAGAGCAGACTGGGCTCTGGTTTCAGACAGAGGGTGAAAAGAGCTTTTTATAATAATAATAATAATAATGGATTCAATTTATAAAGCACTTAATATCTGATCTCAGATCCCAAAGTGCTACAAGTAGTCAGCAGAACAGTATAAATAAACATTACACAACACGGTAGAATTAAGAAAAAAGCAATAAAAAAATTAAAAAAATAAATAAATAAAAGGGATATAAAAAGGTCTAGGCAAAGGCTCTTTTGAAGAGAAGGGTTTTGAGGCCTTTTTTAAAAGCCTCCACGGTCTGTGGTGCTCTCATTTGGTCGGGGAGAGCATTCCACAGACTGGGAGCAGCCGAGCAGAAGGCCCGGTCTCCCATAGTACGGAGCTTAGTCCTGGGGGGTTTGAGGAAGTTGGAGTTGCTGGAGCGGGTGGTCCGTAAGGAGGTATGGGGGGTGAGGAGTTCCTTGAGGTAGGGAGGGGCAGTTCCATGGACACACTGGTGGGTGAGGACGGAGACCTTGAAATCGATCCTTAGTTTCACAGGTAGCCAGTGTAGTGCTTTAAGGATGTGGGTGATGTGATCATGTTTGCGCACTCTCATCAGGATCCTAGCAGCGCTGTTCTGAATGTATTGGAGCTTCTGGATGCTTTTGTTAGGGATCCCGATGAGGAGTGCATTGCAGTAGTCCAGCCTGGAGGAGACAAAGGCATGGACCAGCTTTTCGGCGTCAGACAGAGTGAGTGTGGGGCGGAGTTTGGCGATGTTCCTGAGGTGATAAAAGGAGTTCTTGCACAGCTGTTTAATGTGGGCCTCAAAGGTCAGATGGGCGTCCATTTTAACACCCAGGTTGGTGACTATTGAGGAGAGGGTAATGTCCTGGCCGGAGAAGGTGATGGTGGTGATGGTGGATGACCGAACCTGGTGTGGGGTGCCAACTATAATTGCTTCGGTCTTGGCGCTGTTGAGTTTCATGAAGTTTTGCTTCATCCACGCCTGTATCTCCTCCAGGCAGGCAGTGAGTGTGGGTGAAGGCAGGGCTGCAGAGGAGGTAGGGTTGATCCTGAGGTACAGTTGGGTGTCATCAGCGTAGCAATGGAATGATACTCCATGTCGGCTGATGATAGAGCCAAGGGGGAGCATGTAGAGTGTGAAGAGGGTGGGGCCGAGAACTGATCCTTGAGGGACACCAAAGGTGACGTTGTGGGTACCCGACTCTGCCTCGCCCAACGAGACATACTCTGTTCTCCCGGTTTTTGAACATCAAAACATGGAGACATGTCAGAATAGGGCACCTTAAAGACTGAGTATAAGACTCATTTGGTTTAATGCTTATATGTTTACATGAGATCGTTATAGTACTAAGACAATGACACTCAGTTAGCATCTAACCAGAAATGCAACATAGCAGTGAAGTTGATTGTAATGTATAGTATTATATATAATACAGATATGAGAAAACTAAAATATTTACAGTATATGTATAAACAGTATATCATTGGAGCTTTAATCCTTTAAGAAAGGTCTAATTTGTTTAACATTTTGCAAGTTGAATTTAATGGTATTGGATACTTTCTTAATATGTTTCTTAAAAGTCAAGTTCGAGTCCAGTATGACTCCAAGATACTTCAACTGGGGGCTAGTTCTAATTCTGATCCGTTTAAAAACACATTGGATCCTTCGAATTTGACTGGTCGTTTACTGAACATCATGCATACTGTTTTTTTTTATTTAACTGTAAGCAAATATTGTTCAGCCAGTGTTGAACCGTGTCCAAAGCATTTGAGAGAGAGGATGAGATCATTTCAGTGTTTTTCACATGTACAAAGATGACTGCATCATCGGCATACATTTGCACATTCAACTCAGGACATACATTAGGCAAGTCATTAATAGTGAAAACAGTAATGGTCCAAGAATGGAACCTTGTGGAACCCCAACAGGGTTGACAAAGTAGTGGGATTTGGTACCGTTGACCAAAACACACTGTTTTCTGTTCGATAAGTAAGACTTAACCCAATGTACTGAATCTGCTGAAAAATTGAAATAAGTCCGCTAGTAAGGATTACTTGGTGGTCAACAGTGTCAAAAGCCTTCCTGAGATCAAGAAAGACAGCACCTACATATGGGCTCGTGTCCAACATACATTTAACCTTTTCCACAAAGACACAGTTAGCTGTCTGAGTGGAGTGGTGAGAACGGAAACCAAACTTGGAGTGGAGTGGAGCAAAACCTTTGCCTAAATGTTTGGTGATTAGTTTTGACACCCATTTCTCAGCTATCTTAGAGACACATGGGAGGATGCTGATTGGTCTGTAATTGGACATCATTGCCTTATTCCCAGATTTAAAAATCGGTGTCACCGTGGCCACCTTCCAGGATGATGGAATTTCCCTCGTGCTGATAGATTGATTTACTAACATAGTAATTGACTGTATTAGACCGTCGATATGTGTTTTTATAAAGTTGGTGTCTAAATCATCTGCATAGCTTTAGAACCTCTTAACCCTCAGATTATATGTTTTACCTCCACCTCTGTGATTTCCACCAGGTCAAAAACGGGGTGTGTATCCACAATCGGGCTAGGGGAGACCTCAGATGGCGGGAAGAGCTTTGTAATGTCCTGAGCACTATTTATAAAATACTCATTTAGAGAGCTGGTCAACACTGCAGGTTCTTTTATCAGGGCATCATTGATTTTTTTATTCTAGTACATTATTTTCCTGTTTGGTATGTTTACCTAATAGTTTATTTAGGATTTGCCAAAAGTTTTTATTCTTACCTTTCTCACCTTCAATTATGTTGATGAAAAAGTTTGCTTTGGCCTGTCTTATTGTTTGTGTTACCTTGTTACAAGCATGAGTGAATTTCTGTCTATCAGTGGATAGTCCGGATTTCAAGCTCTGCTTTAGTAGTTGGTCTCTAGATGTCAAGAGATTCCTGCACTGTAGATTCAGCCAGGGAAGATGATGTTCCTTCCTGTCCCTAAGGCACCCTTTCCTTGAGAAGGAAGACATTGCATCGTTAACTTGAGATATAAACAGATGACTGTTTTCACCAATGTCTTCAGAGGAGAGAGTGTCCCCCCAATCAATCATTTTCACTGCCTCCATGAAACGCTGTTGCAGGTTTTTGGGGATGAAGCGTGAACCCAAGGCAGGGGTTTTAGGTGTGGCCATGAACCTTTTTTTGAGTTTCCTGGCAAAGATAACAAGATTATGGTCAGAAAGACCAGTCAGGAAGTTGTATGTTTTAACTATTCTGGCAGCTTTGTCTGTAAATAATAAATCTATCATAGTCTTGGAGGTTTTGGTTATTCTAGTCGGTTGATCCATTAGTTGTATTAAGTTGTGTTTATCCATGATCTGTTTTAAGCTCTTTCTATTTTGTTTGTCATTCCAGTTGATATTAAAGTCTCCTACAATAATTAGCTCTTTGTTGGAGTCACAGGAATTCAGCAGGAGTTTTACCTGGTCATAGAAATCCACCTTGGCGTTGGGTTGTCGATACAGGCAAATCATGGTGAGGGACATTTCCTCAGATAGTTTGATTTCCACACCAACACAATCAAATTCAATATTAGCTGGGAGTACAATCTCCCTACAAGTAAAGGTATTCCTCACATAAAGCAACACACCCCCTCCCTTTCCCTTCAGTCTGTCCTTCCTAAACACATTATATCCTGACATAGATACAAGAGTGGATGGTGACGACTGTTTTAGCCAAGATTCCGATATTCCCAAACAGTCAATATTGGACTCAAGGAGGAGATGTTCTAGCTGTTCATGTTTATTGCAGATGCTGCGGAAATGTAAATGTCCACTGAATAGTCCCTTCGGCTTGCACCGAGGATCCCACACTATTTTAGCTTGATTCACTGTTTGAAACATTTTTGTGCAACAGTGTTTTTTTAATACAGGATTTCTAGGCTTTACCTCGGTGCCGTTGTTGACAGTGGAGCAGTCAAAGCTAGCTGGTGTTTTATGGATTTCTGCTGCTAGCCATTGGCGCAGTCCCGTAGTCCTCCGATGGTGTGGATGTTGGTCCAGATGCTAGGCCAGCAGCCGCCGGCGCAAGCCCACAGTGATCCTCCGGCCGAGCTAGCTGTTTTGCTAGCCGGCCTCGTGTGTAGCCAGCTGGTGATGCATGGTTCTCCGCTGCTGTGCTTTTAGCCCTCGGTGCGGGCCCCCAGTCCTCCGATTGTGTGGATTTTGGTCCTGCTGCTAGGCCAGCAGCCGTCAGTGCGAGACCACAGAGACCCGCCGGCAGAGCTAGCTGTTCAGCTAGCCGGCCTCTTCTGAAGCCAGTCCTGTGGTGTCCGGTGGTGTCCGGTGGTGTCCGGTGGTGTCCGGTGGTGTCCGGTGGTGTCCGGTGGTGCGAAAATCTCCGCTGCTAGGCCGCTAGCCCTCGACGCTTCAGCCGGTGGTGTGTGGATCTCCGCTGCTCGGCCACCAGCCCTCGGCGTGGACCCGTAGTCCTCCGACTCTGCTGCTAGGTCGGCAGCTGTCAGCGTGAGACCGCAGAGACCCGCTGGTGGTGCTAGCTGTTCAGCTAGCCAGCCTCTTCGGAAGCTGACTGATGGCGTGTGGAGCTCAGCGGCTGGGCCGCCAGCCGTCAGGTCGATGGAAACGACGCCGGGACAATAACATGTCTTGAGAGCTGGCTTAGGCTCTCAAGAACTGAAACAGAATCAGAGCAGATAAAAGTGTTTCTTGTTTGATGTTCCTCCTGCAAACCCAAGAATACTGCCAGCATCGCCACTGAATAAAACCCACATAATTTGAGGGTGGCTTTATTCCAGCACCTTTCATTTAAAACTAAAAAGAGGCCCCATCTTTCTGATGTTCTGGATCTTTTGGGCCATCTTTATGTTCCATGTTGCATTCCCTGACGCATCCTCTATGACTTTTTGGCCCTAAACTAGCATTAAAAAAGGTTTCGACAGCACCCCAGACCCGATGTTTGTATTTTTAGAGTACAGTATATACTTGTATTAAGGGCCTTTAGTAATTTAGTAATATTGAGGTCATCAGTTCACACTATTACTCACCCCTATAATGCGGCTTTCACACCAGCGCTTTTCCCTTTCTAGCTTCCGCGCGGTTTGCTTCATAAAATCCAAACCGCGCGGAAATCCCTCACATCGACAACAACAACAATGGTCGATTGTATTGAAGCGCTGTTCGCTTTGGTTATCCTCTTACGAAACTAAATGGAAGGCATCGGACGACTTTACAAGGGACGACTTTACTTGGAACTTTACAAACATCACATGCGAAATGCAAGACTTCTTTGTGGTCTTCAGCATCTACTTCAACGACGAATCTGCCCCTGCCCCCGCCTCGACGTAAGAGAGACGTAAGCGACGCCGCCTCTTAGCTCCGAAGCTCTTGCCTCTAGACCGACAATTTTTTGGAGCTGGAAGTGAACCGGATTCCGGAGCTAAGAGGCGGCGCCTCTGCGGTGTGAACAGGAAAAACCGGTACTTTTCAGGCTCCAGCTCCGAGCCGGAGCTGAAAACGCGTTTGTGTGAAAGGGGCATTAGAGATGTAAAATGAGCAAACAAAAAGGAAGCTAAAAACTTGACAAATGATTTGTATTTTCTCCTTTTATAGTCTGATTAACACTTAATTTAGGTTTCTCTCGTGAGAATACAAGGGCTCTTTTAGTTGTGTTACTTAAAAAATGTGATTAGATGTATTGTTTATGATAGTTATTTTTAAAATAATTTATTAAAATATGCATGGACAACATTTACAATATGTATTTCTGTACTTTGTTCTTTCTGAAAATGTATATATTTTTGCAGTTAATCATACTATTATAAGTATTATATATACTATATTGTCACGACTAGGCAAACAAGTATGAACCCAAAAGCACGACTCGACAAACAAAGTACAAAAGGAAGTCTTTACTGAAAAAATTGCACTATGTGCACAACAGAAAATCACTCCATAGAGGTAACAGGTAGATAACAAAAAACACTCTTACGAGGAAAAGGTAGCAAATACCATACCCTGAGGAAAAGACATGGACTTGCCGCTGGCTGGCTGTCTGGCACATGGGACGAAACGAACTGGCAACAAGACAAAGGGAGACTGGATCTAGATATAGGCAGGCTAAGGGGGCACAGGTGCAGACAATTAGGGCGGAGTCGACAATCACAGTGGAGGGAAAACACACAAAGGGAGGAAGTGAGGTGATCTGCAACAAGAAGGAAAGGTTACTACAAAATAAAACAGGATACAAGGCTGAACTAAATACATTATAATACTACACCACTCATCTTGCCTCCATGGTAAAAAAACATGTTGAGGATACATCATTATCTGCACCAGCAACATCGTTGAATAACAAGCACTTCGGCCATGGTCGGCATATTATCTACAGTTCATTCATCTGGCACTCTTGGCAGACTCTCTGTTAGCAGATTTAGACTTAAACCTTTTGTCTCCTGCAGCAGAAAGGTGAATAATCTCAGCAGTTCAAGTTTAGGCGTTATTTATTATAGGCACACATCTCAAGAGACTTGAGGACAGAGAGAGAAGGGGCGTGACTTCCAACAGTCTTATACCCCAGGTAGTGACATCATCAATCATGTGGTACAGCGCTAACCAATGAACACAGTAGTAGTCGCAGCTACTTACATAGACAATATGGTACACAGTAATAAATGGAGTCATAAACTATACATGTCTCTGTATGTTATATCTCAACACTCCCACTTATAAATGATGTGCTTACTGTTTACCTGTTCATATCTAATTAACAAAACAAAAACATGGTACAAATGATTTAAATATGGGCTTCTTCAACACATTTTACATATTCAAATGTGGGCTTTTTCTACACATTTTACACATCAAACATGATCCCTTCAACTTTCCTCAGTTTCAGTTTGGATACAGGCTTGGTCATCACATCTGTAACCATTTCATCCGTAGTCTAACTTTTGGTCACAAGGTGTCTCTCTTACACTACACTCCTGCATGTCAAAACGTTCCAGTATCTTTTCCACATATCTCTTTATTTTAAATTTTGTGGAAAGCATGTTCTTCACTTTCTCTAAAATCTTGGTGTTGCTGGCTGCGATGATAAGATCATTGACCCAGATAGCAATTATTACTTTCCCCCCTTTAGACTCCTTGGAGTACACACAGTGGTCTGCCGGGTTCTGAGTGAAATTGTCATCTGTTAAACATTCATGCAACATTGTATTCCAATTTCGCCCTGACTGCTTCAGGCCGTAAATTCACTTCTCTAGCTTACACACTAGCTTTCCTCTCTCCTTGACATAACCCTCAGGTTGTTCCATGTAAATGTCGTGATCGATGGGTGCATGCAAGTAGGCTGTCTTTACATCCATCTGGTGTAAAATCAAATCCTCTTGGGCTGCCTTCTGCATTAATACACGTACACTTGTCAGGTTGGCTGTAGTTGTGAACGTCTCCCCGTAATATATCCCCGCCCTCTGACTGTATCCTTTCACTACGAACCTAGCTTTGTACTTGTCGTGTCCGTCAACGTCTCCCTTAACTGAATATACCCATTTACCTCCCACTGTTTTCCTGCCCTCTGGCAATTTTGTCAGGGTAAAAGTCTGATTGTCTTCTAGAGACTTAATTTCCTCATCCATCGCTTTTCCCCAGTTTTCTGACTCACTCGATGTCATGGCCTCTTTAAAGGTCAGAGGTACACCGCATACTGCTCTGTAACAATAATCTATACCAGTGAGTGTTTTATCATCTTCATCACTATCTTCCTGAGTATAATCTCTCAAGTACGCTCCCTACTGGTATATCTCCCACTGTCTGAGGCATGTGATGCCATCCTAGAGTGCTGTTTGCCATCATCTTCTGGTGCTGACTGTGGAGCGTTAGTTTGTACATATTTACTCAGAACACTAGGCTGTGGGGCCTTTACTCCCTCTTCACAGTCTTCCTCCGAATCATGTTCTAGCCACTGTGTCTGAGTCTCGCTATCACAAGTTGTGCTGGTGATAAACTTTACTAGTCTGTGCTTCTGCACCTTCTCTTTGTCGGGGTAGTAAAGTAGATAGGCGGGGCTTCCCTTGTCATGCCCTACAAAACGTCCTTTCTCACACCTAATGTCTAATTTTCCCCAGTCCTGCTGGTACGCATAGCACACTGCTCCAAACTTATGCATCCTAGCTAAGTTACACTTCTTCCCTGTCAGTGCTGAATATGGCGTAGTGCCTGTGTGCTTATTAAAACACCGGTTTCTGGTATGAGCTGCTTCCTGAATGGCATAGTGGCTTAATAAAAGGCTTAAAGGCTTTTAGGCAGATCACTGTCAATAAGCATACACCTGGCCATTTCAAAAAGAGTGCGCCCTTCTCATTCAGCTGTCCCGTTCTGATGTGGGGAATAAGGACAAGACGTCTCATGTCTGATCTTGTTCTTTCTCAATAGTGTCTGAAACTCCTTACTAGTGAACTCAGTCCGGTTATCTGATCTAATGCATTTCACAGTCCCATAAGGAGCTACATCTGCCAGATACTTCTCAGTGGCTTGAACTGCATCACTCTTCGCTTTCAGGAAATAAACAAACACTGCCCCTGTACACACATCCGTAAATGAGTGCATATACTTGAAGCCATTTATGGACTCGTTATTAACTGGACCAGCTAGATCAGTGTTCACCAACTCAAGTGGTGCGTTTGCTTTATCGGTCAGATCTCTGTTTCTCGTTTGGGTGAACTTTCCCTCTATGCATACCAGAGTTCCCGTTAGAATATTTTTTCGCCGGTCAAAATGTCCGTTAAAGTTGAAATCTTCCGGACAACATTTGACAAGTGCAGGTCAAAGGTCTTCTTTGTTATTTATTGAGCTTTAAAACAAATTGATATGATTCGATATTAAACAAACTAATTATAGTAGATTAACTCCATGATTCAAAAGTGTACAGTAATTTATAATAACACGGGAATAATAAACGGAGCGCTCTCTCCCTCTCCTGACAGCCCGTCAGTATCATGCAGCTCGCGGATCCAGTAATGAGTGACCCGACAGTAAAACTAAACATATCTATAACTAGTTTAGGTAGTTTGAGAGGTAATTAAAATAGCTACGTGTGATATTCTAACCTGAAGTGTGTGTTTTGTCCGCTCACCGCTGCATGTGATTATGCAGAGCTGCGTGTCGATCGTCAGCAGCAGCTGATCTCTCTCTCCTGTCAGATTAGACTTCACTCGCGTTTATGTCCATATCGATCAGATCCAGCTAGTTCTAGCTAATGATAGGACTACCTGCTTATTAAAAGACACCTAAACAATAAGTGTCGCTATGCAACTGGGTGAGGCCACAAAGTATAGCGCAGCATTATGCATTTGTTTACATGCCCACCGGAACCCAGAGGCATTACCAACAGATCAACGCACAATCAACCCATACAGGACATCTCTTTCTCCACATTAAGTGTTAGACATTAGAATTGACTATTCTTGTTGTTGTGGAATATTTTCCAAGGCCCATAACTTTGACCCAGTTTATCAGTTCAAACTGTCCTGACTGAGCACACGCACCTCGTAACCTTGGCTGCTGTGCTCTCAGTGTTCTGTCTCCCTGTTCCTGCCTGTTGGCGTCAGCTGACAGAGGTGTATGATTCTATGTTCCTGCCTGTTGATGTCAGCTGATAGAGGTGTTATGATTTTATCTTGTTATGCAGCATGTTGATGATGCTCTCGGAACTAGCTAAATACATGGGTCTGGGATAGAGTTCTGCAGAATTGACGTGGCAACTCTCCCGTGCAGTTTCACCTGACTGCTGTGACTTGTGATGTGAATCCTCCGGCCGAAACTCCAAATAAATCATCAGTGTTTGACATCAAAGCTCCTGCTCTACTGTGTCTCTCTCCTGAGTCGGTGACTCCCACTGCATTGCTACACAGAAGTTTCCTCCACAAATTGGCGTTGTTGGCAGGATACCAACAAATCTTCAGAACTGGTAAGTGTGATTTCAAATCTACATTTGGACATTGCCTTACCAGAATCTGTGATTGACGGTATCCTAAAATTACCTGTGAAACTGAGCGGCTATGTTTCGTTTTTGGTTAATGAACATTTGGGGATAATAAACCCAGGAGATCAGAGTCTGGGGACTCAGTCCTGGCTGATTTCCTCTGTGTAGCTGCTCGGGACGGAAGTGCCAGACAAGCATACACAGCTCATGTTTAGAGAGACCTTAAAGAAAGGCATCAGTGAAGTGGAGCTTCTGTGTGAAAGCAATGTAAAGATTTGTATTGGACAAATCGCCGAATTCTGGGGGTTTCAGCGGCCAACACAACAAGTTGAAAATAAGCAGCCAGAGATATTACTGCTATCGCCTCTCTGTAAAACACGGCTCCAGCTGCAAGCTCGGGTGTGTGTGTAACCCCCCCCGTGTTTGTGGGGCTGGAGAAGTGCAGCTGAGAGGGAGAAAGTCACAGCCTTTTGTCTATAAGCTTTAACTCACACCACCGCCCTCTATTAAAAACGAGATGGTCTAAAAAGCACTCGTTGTTTGCGACCGCTTTCTCATGGTAAGACGGGCCAGCGCGAGGTGCATGCATCACTCGATGCGCCACAGTTCCCTACACATTAAGGAGCAGGTGGCGGTCAGGGGTGCATACATAAAATTATAGGCTAATTGATCACGGGTGGGAGGGTAGTGGCAAGCAAGCGTAGAGCAAACTGTGTTTCATCGTTGTGATGAACTCGATAGCAAGTGAATAGTCTGGTCGTATCGGACTACAGTCAACTGGGCTTTTGTTGGAGAGAAAGGGAAGAGGGAAAAGTCTGTGGGCTCCGATCGGGGGGGGCACAGCGCCACTAGAAAAGAGTAGTGGTGTCGCAAGAGGATAAGCTAGTTATCGCTCTTGGGCGGCTTTCAGACACCGATCTATGACTTGTATACAAGGGTGGGTGCGTGAGTTAAGGCGCGCCATCTACAATTCTCCACGCCCTCTGAAACCTCTTAATTCGGACTAAATTGAGCTGGATGAGCTTTGCTGTCACGCTGGTGTTTATTGCGTGTTCATGTTTGTTTGTCTGATTGTTTGTATGGGGAGTCTATATTGATTTATCTACCCGTCGTCTTATGTATGTTTTGTAACAACTAATAATTAATCAGTCCATAGCCAGGTTAAAATGGCATCCACGAAAAATTTCAGTCTGGCTTTAAACCTATGCATAGCACTGAAACAGCCCTTTTAAGAGTTTTTAACGATCTGCTCTTAGCCGCCGATTCAGGCAGCCCAGCTGTCTTGGTGCTGTTAGACTTAACTGCTGCCTTTGACACTGTGGATCATAGTATCCTGTTGTCACGGCTTGAACAGTCTGCAGGCATTACAGGCTCTGCTCTTGCATGGTTTAGGTCTTACCTGACGGACCGTAGCTTCTCAGTGCAGTTGGGTGCCTTCTCCTCTGCCAAAGCCCCTCTTACCTGTGGGATTCCCCAAGGCTCGATTCTGGGCCCCATCCTTTTCCTATTGTACATACTGTCCCTAGGTTCAATTCTCACAAAACATAATATCCCCTTCCATTGTTACGCTGATGATGTATAGATGTACCTGCCTCTCAATCAAAATGCCAACTCACTACAGCAGTTGAAGGACTGCTTAATGGAGATAAAATCCTGGCTGAGCCAAAACTTCCTTACCCTCAATGAGAGCAAGATCGAGGTCATCTTTTTTGGACCCCAACCAACAGTCTCCCCGGTTGATATTCTGGGCTCCCTCAATAAAAATATCCTCCCCTCTGTCATAAACCTTGGTGTGACCTTCAACAGTGCCTTTACATTTGATAAGCAGGTTAGCACTGTAGTCAAGACCTGCTTTTTCAAAATACGACTATTGGCTAAGACCAAGTCGTTTTAATCTTTTAAAGACCTAGAAAGGGTTATTAACGCCTTTGTTACCTCGAGACTGGATTACTGCAATGCTCTGTATGTGGGTATGGACCAGGCCTCAATTAGACGCCTCCAGCTAGTTTAGAACGCAGCTGCACGTCTTCTTACTGGCCATGGAAAGCGTGACCATATCACCCCAATTCTGGCCTCACTGCACTGGCTTCCAGTTCGGTTCAGAATAGATGTTAAACTCCTTTTATTTGTTTTCAAAGCCCTAAATGGGCTGGCTCCTGCCTATATAGCCGAACTCCTACATCGCTACACCCCAGGCAGAGCCTTAAGGTCGGCTGATCAGCTGCTGTTGATAGTGCCTAAGACCAGGCTTAAAACCTGAGGGCATCGAGCTTTCGCAGCGGCTGGCCCTAGGCTCTGGAATACTTTGCCCCTCCATGTGAGGTCGGCCCAGACCCTGGGGGTTTTTAAATCAACACTTAAAACTCACTTTTTCTCTCTGGCTTTTGTTTAATTATTTATTTATTTAGTTATCCTCAGAATTGATACTATTTTTAATATTATTAAATGTTATTAATATTATTGGGGTTTTATGTGGTTTCAGTTTTTTATGATTAGTAGGTTGGGGGCGGGGAGAACTTAGAGTGGGTTCTGACTGGACTGACTTGTTGCTACGTCTGGTTGCTTGGAGCTGAGTTGGTATAACCCTGAATTAGATTAGAACATTTTAGAAATATGAGGAATAACCTCTTGGTTTTATAAACCGTTTTGTTACTTCTTCATCCATTTTTGGATCTTTGCTGGGTTTTCTTATAAAACCTTAAACCCCCCCCTTGGGCTTGGTCCCTCCCCTCTGCGGATCTAAGGTCCGGTAGAGGGGGATGGGGCACAGAGTCGCTTATCCAGGCAGGGGAGTGCATCTAACGAAGAGATAGGTTGTTGTGCTCTCTATCTCTGTTTTCTTATCCTACATTTTCACCTTGGACTAGAGGGAAAGCGTTCTTGGACGCCTTTTCAGCTCTGTTTCTTACTATATTCTTCCTACCCCGTTTACCTTGAACTATTCTAGGAGAGTGTGTTGACGTTGACTCGTTGGGCCTTTCCTCCTGTACTTGTTTGTTCCCCAGTTCTTTCCTTTAACTGAATCTAGGAGAGGGCATTTAGGCTTCTCTACTTCCTTCTTTTGATTAGTTTAGTTTTTCACCCCCTTTCCCTTGAACTAATTTACACGGGAGAGTGCATTTTACGTAGTCACGTTGTGCCTCTCGGCGTATACTTTGACTTTCTGTCTCTTTGGAGAGTGCTAGTACGTTGGATACGTTGGGATTTTTCACTGTTGTCCCTCTTCACTAGTATCCCATGTCCCCTCTTTATAATTTGGGTCTTCATCATTTCCACCCTATTCTAAGGGGAAGCATGATGGTGCCTTTTCTTTTCAATTTCTGGCTTTGTGTTTCTTCACCTCTTACTCGTTTAATATTTAGGAGAGTGCATTTACGTAGTCACGTTCTGCCTCTCTTCCTCTGTTTCTGGCTATTCTTTTCATACCCTTGTTTCTCTGAGAAGAGAAGAAATACTATTCTAAAAGGAGCTGACACATGGTGTCTCTTCACTTGTACACTTGAGGGGTCAGAGATCATATGGTGAGGGATTCCATGAGCGATATGCGCCGGCCTGTGCCTTTACCTTGGACTTCTAATAGAACTAGTTCATGAGATCTTTTTAGAGGGTTATCAAGAATAACTTTTATCCAATTACCTTTTCCCTCTCTGTCTATGCCTGTGTATTCTCTTGTTCCGATTAACCCAGACAAATCTTTTTTCTTGTTTTGTATCTATATCTACGCCGGGATCCGGAGTCGAGGCTGATCCTCTTGCTGTAGTCCTGTGTCTTGGATCCTCTATCCCGAGTTCTGGATTAAGTCGTGGACGTTTCGGGTCGTGGCTGAACCTGTCTCTGCGGTCCTGCCTTGGGTCTCGCCATGCTGCTTCCCTGATGGCTTCCTCAGGATTGTAGCTGACATCCTCGTGGATTCATCTTCTTATTACAGACACATGCATTTCCTAACATTCGGTCTATATGCTGTAAAATGAATTATCTCTTCGATTTACACACGGCATCTATTGCACGTCTGTCCGTCCTGGGAGAGGGATCCCTCCTCTGTTGCTCTCCTTGAGGTTTCTCCCATTTTTTCCCTTTAAACTGTGGGTTTTCTCTGGAAGTTTTTCCTTGTACGATGTGAGGGTCTAAGGACAGAGGGTCTAAGGACAACGGGTGTCGTTTTTCTCATACTGATATTCTGAACAATCTGTGCTGTTGTATTTGCTGTAAAGTGTCTCTACTGTAGGCTAATTTTATTATATGTACAGCACTTTGGCTCGACCAAAAATCGTTTATAAATGTGCTATATAAATAAAACTTGATTTGATTTGAATTGATTTGAAAATGAACTAAACTTTAGTTATCTCACCAAAAGTAAATGACTTGAGAAAAAATAAATAATGTAAAGATGTGAAGCAAAATTATATATTATAGTATAAATGTGCTGCAAATGTGCTGCAAAATGAAAATAAATAGCAAAAGAGTGTAAGAAAAGAAGATTATATTGCTTTAAGAATCCATTCTTAAATGGTATTGCTGGTATGTTAAGATATCTTTGTGACCTTGTATAAACCCTATGCCCCGTCCTGCGGCCGAGACCCTCAGAGGCATCACTGCTAGTCGTAAAGACCTGCCTGAGGAGATCAGGGTTGCACAATCTGTTTTTTTAGGTCAATGTTGTATTATTTGTTTAATTTATTCTTAATCTATGTATTGTATGGTAATAATGAATAAAAACGTAATGTATTGAACACATTCCGAAACAAAGCAGATAAGACAGAACTGGACTCAGACATAATACTAATTGTTGTTGAAACCTTTTGCGCTGTTGCTGCAAAATGGAAACTTTGTTGATTATCTGTTCCAACTGGCCACTGGAATCAGGTAATTAATATAAGTTGAAGTTCAATTACAGTTTTTAAAATAGTTTAACATTCTTTATTAAACTGTTTCAAATTATTTCTCGTATCAACCAATTGGTCTTCATAGACATTACTAAAATTAAAATAGTTGTTAAACTACTGACCAGTTTTCTGAAACCGAGTTTATGAACAACAGAGTAAAGGTCGCTGGTTAAGCCAGGACCAATATATTTGTTAAAGTTTTCATTGTGTGCATAATAAATGTATTAAATTAATTGAGCAATTCTTTAAAAAGTATAATGTTGCAATCTCTTTAAAATAAGTAATTACAGTTAAAAAAAATAGATGTTGTTTTCCAAGGGCCTGTCTTTCACAGGCCCACACTTTGAATCATGACACTTCCAAGTCCTATAGAGATCAGTATCACTTTGTGTTGCAAGCCAAATCCAGGGGTTCTACTCGAGCCCAATTTTAAATACCATAAAGAAAAGTATTGAACCCAGCTCGAGCTAAATGTCAAATGTATTTAATTAATGTGCAAGTGTTTTGATTTATTTAAAATATTCCAGTTTAGCTTCCTTCAAGTTTAGTCTAAGCAACATATTGGTTCTCATAACATTCTCACTGCTGTCCCAAATGTTTTAAACCTTGGGCAGACAAGCACACACACACACACACACACACACACACACACACACACACACACACACACACGCACACACACACACACTTTGGATAAGTATTCACCTTATCCAAATTGTAAATTGTTGCCTTCCTTAAAGTTATTCGTAATTCAAGATTAATTGTTAAAGGGCACCTATCATGCAAAATGCACCTTTGTACGTCTTTTATACATGATTATGTGTCCCCGGTGTTCCAGGGAACTCACCAAGTGTCAGAAAACACAACCCTCTCTATTTTCCTCCTTCGCCAAATCTCTAAAAAAGGGGCTGCAACGGATCTGAAAAAAATTGATCCACATTCCGACACTTTTCTACGTCACAAAGACGTACTCCGCTTATTGGTCAACTCTCCACCTATCAGGGGAATGAGCCACGGCCACGTGCATTGCCAAACCTCTCATTCGCATATAGGCTATCGGCAGGCTAAATCAACCCCAGTCACATCTGTGTTTCTGCCTGCTCTTGCTAGGATGTCTAAGCCAGTTAAACGTTGTGCTGTTGTTGGCTGCAAGACTCGGAACAGGGGACTGCATGCAATGCCATCAGTGGAAAAAGAAAATAATCTGTGGCGAGACTTCATTTTCAAGGGACATGTGCCAGAAGACCCTGGCAGATTTCTGGTTGTGTGTTCCAAACATTTTACCACGGACATGTTTATGAACTTCTCTCAAGTCCAACACGGATATGCCTCCAAACTAATGCTACACCCGGGATCAATACCAACCATCCGGGACCAGGCCAGTGAGGACACATCCAATTCTGAAGCTGTAAGTTTTTATTTAGCGGTGTTTTTCCTGATAAAGCTATCTCTAGCTTGTAGTATGTATAGCATGTAGCTTCGCCGTATCAATGTCGCCTCAAGCCCCCCTCTCCTGCAGGGGGGCGTGGTCAGCTGCTGCTCAGAATTTTCATAGGCAGGTTTGGAATAAAGCGAAAATGAGCGAAACGAGGCATGGCTAAAAAATGATCTGTTTGGTATTTTGAAAAATAAAATGTATAAATATACCTTATATAGGTATGGTCATACACTATATCATTTAAATATAGCATGATAGGTCTCCTTTAAATTAAATGTGGTACATAACATAGAATAAATAAAATAACTTTGACTTGATCATTTTGTTCACAACATTAGACCTTGTCCTCTAATCTCTACTAGAATAAGATACGTGTGCATGTTTGGGTGTTTTAACACTCCTGTAATGTACCTAGTCTTGTTATCCTTTTCATTACAGAGCTGGGAAAATGGTGTATTGCTTAGATTTTGATCCGTGCAAGTCCAATTTTGACTGACTTTAGTTCTAATGTTAATGTTATTTTGATTTCAACCCATAAGTAATTATTTAGATTAACTCAACATTTCACACAAGCCCCTACTATTTTTAAAATAGGCCTAATGTCAGGGGCCTCTTAGTTCTACATGCATTCACATTATATAGACAATGTGTCCACCTGGTAAAAACTAGAGGCTGCACGGTACTCAGGCTACAATACGACCATTCTGTTCTGCTCTAACGATTCAATTGATAGATTCTACGTCAAAACAATTAGCTTTCATTGTTTCCAATGATAATGTCACCTTAAGTGGAGGAATGCAAACCTGTTTTCAAATGTAAGGTTTTGAATTAGTTTGACATTTCTCAGTAATAACACCCTCAGACACCCAATATCATTCATGCTATGCCATCAGTAATAACTCAGATGTTAAGGGGGATGAAGCTTTTCCTCCCAAATCAGATATGCTTTGTTTTTCAACAAAGGTATACATTTCCTGCATAATATATGTTTCTCACAATTGTTTGTTTTTTTGCAAGCTGCACACAGGTGATACTGAGTCTTCTCGAGTAATAGATTATAAACTACACCATGCTTAAATAGACTCCTAAGTTATTATTTCATATGTGACATATGTAAGAAAAGGGAGGGAAGAGTCAATTATATTGAGTAATTGATTTTATATTGGAACATTTATTACTCAAACCTGTTTTATGGAAGAGGAAAAATATATATTTCTGATAAACTAATATTTTATCAAATGGTGAATTAATATAACATTTAGAATCATTGAGAAGGGGTTATATCCAGGGACTAGCTCACCTTTAAATTACAATAACATTTCTCTGCTTTGGACTGATGAGTATATGATTCTTGCATGTTAAATGACAAACACAAACCTTACATTTATGCATGTGCATGTGTCAGGAAGGCTCCCAAATAATTCTGAGGGGCCTATCCTATTTTTGTAATTAAATGATAATGTGCTAATCCATTACTTTGAGTTGTCTTCACTCAGGAAAACATCCCTATCAGGTGTTAACCCAATAACTAGGACAGCTCTGAAGGCCAAGGGTCAGAGAGAGAGGATCACACTCTCCGGCTGCAGAGGGCACCCCCATCCACGGGCAAGGAGGCACAAGGTCGTTCGAGATGAGAGGATTCTAATCTTCAACTATCTGAGGAGATGGGATGCTTCTTCACCATTCTGCTCGGTGGGCTCAGGCAGACAACCCTGCGGGACGAGCGAGGGCTTCAGAGGCGTCATACAAGGTTCCTTGTTTCTTGGAGGAGCAGATGTCTTCCTAACCTCTCCCATCACGGGGGGAGACCTGGATGCGCCACTTGGAATACGCAGTTGCACTGCTCTCAAGCAGATAGCAGAAGGAATGCAGGCAGATGAGCCTCCGTTTCACTGGGGGATCATACAGTGCTCACTGAATGAGCCACACAAAAGCAGAGCAATTGGGGGGTTGAAATATGGCGCTCTGATGACGAAGAGTTTGAGCCAATCAGCACCTCAGTGCTAATCTACAGTATCAGGATGCCTTTACACAAACCAGACACTCTTTGTCATAAAGAGAGGAGGAGAACGAGTCAGAAAGACTGAAGGACATGTTCTTCCAGCTCTCGTACAAAGATGAACTTTGAATTCATTTTATACCTTGGATGTTTACAGATGTACAATTAATGACTGTTTTTATATTTCCAATGAACAGACATGTGTTGAATAGTGGTGATTAATATATTTTTGCCGGATCAGATTACGCTTTCGCACTAAACAAAATTAATTAATTAATATTTTCAGATTATAAAGTATTGAATCATAAGATATTTCTACTATTATCACAGATAATGTTAATATCCTAATCCTAAAACTAATTTCAGTTTTGGCCCAAAACAAATATGTTTGTTATTGTGCACCTGTGTTTTATGTGTGTTCATTATTATGCTTTTGACAAAAGATGATCAAACACTGATGAGAGATGATTTTTCTATTATGATTGGCTGTATCAATCATTGTGATTGAATGTTTCAATCTTATTATGTTGTTCTTTAGGTGATTGTTATTGATGTAATTGATGTTGTGTAAGTCCACACTCAAATCTGAAGATTCCCATTGATTTAAGTATTGAACAAAATATTATTAGACTAAGGTTTTTAGATTATCAAAATTGATAAAAAGAGAGAACTGTTGTGGAATATTTTCCAAGGCCCATAACTTTGACCCAGTTAATCAGTTCAAACTGTCCTGACTGAGCACACGCACCTCGTAACCTTGGCTGCTGTGGTCTCAGTGTTCTGTCTCCCTGTTCCTGCCTGTTGGCGTCAGCTGATAGAGGTGTTATGATTTTATCTTGTTATGCAGCATGTTGATGATGCTCTCAGAACTAGCTAAATACATGGGTCTGAGGTAGAGTTCTTGAGAATTGACGTGGCAACTCTCCCGTGCAGTCTCACCGTGACTGCTGTGACTTGTGATGTGAATCCTCCGGCCGAAACTCCAAATAAATCATCAGTGTTTGACATCAAAGCTCCTGCTCTACCGTGTCTCTCTCCTGAGTCGGTGACTCCCACTGCATTGCTACACAGAAGTTTCCCTTACACTTGTCTGTCACATACTCTTTTGTCTGTCACATAAGTAGCGCAAGTTGCGCAACTGATGCGGTATTGTGCTAAGGGGAAATTATTTTCACCGCACACCTTGACCGGAGAAATTTCGATTTGCCGGTCTTCAGCATATTTTACCGGTCGTAGTCCGGTAATTACCGGCTAACGGGAACTCTGATGCATACTGTACAATCTTTATCAGGCTTACGCTTTGTACCCTTAATATGCATACCTACAGTTACGTCCTGCAGCTTTAAAACATCCTCATAATTACAGTTATCCATAATCTCATGCCACGTTTGGATATCATGGCTGACATGACACTTATCTTCAACATCACACTCTGTTTGCAAATAGTACATTTTCTTACATACGTAAATGTCAAACCTGGTACCATCCGGTAACATCAGAGCATCTTTATCTTCGTTGAAGAACACCTTGGCTCCGTTAGCTGTAGCAGACTTTACGGAAAAAAGTTCTTGGGTGTACGATGGGATGTATAGTGCGTTATTCAAAGTCACTTTACACCGTCGTTCCTCGCTGTCTATAAGACACATCTCTGCTTCTCCTCTGCCTTGAGCCACCCCGAAGGTGCGCCTCCCGTCTGCCAATTCCATGCTGTGTCTCTCCGGCTTGAAGGTGCTGTCAAAAATCTTGAATTTCTTCTTATCGTTGATGATGTGGGACGACGCTCCCGTGTCCACGACAATCCTTTTATGTGAGTCTGTTGTCTCTGTAGGCTGGTCCCTTCAGCTTACACTTTGAGGGTGTAGTCATCTCCTCCCGCAGCTTATCCGGTACCACCTGGCATGCTCGCGCACCGAGCGGCATCACTGCTGTCCTTCTTTGTGCCCTTTGCTTTTACAAAAGCTACACCAGACTTTCTTTCTGCAGTCATCTTTTCGATGGCCTTTCTCTCCGCATCGCCAACATGCGCCGACGCATTCTCCGTCGCCATCGGGGATGAATCGCTTGGCAGGCTTTCTCTTTGTTGCTGCTTGGACCCTCAGAACCCTCTCGCTTGTCTCGTCTGAGGCTGGGGCTGAATCTTCTGAGGCCTCGAAATTCCTCAACTTCGCCTTGAACTCTCTAACGTTACTTCACTGTCACCGTGTGTCACCATTAGTGTGAACGGCTTGTATTATTCGGGTAATCCCCGCATAACCATCGCCACCATTAGTCCCTCACTCGGTGCTTCTCTCGCGCTCCTGAGTGCCGTAATGATCTGCTCAGCACGGATAATGTACTCTATCACCGTCTCATTATCAGCTTTCTTCAGCGCAGTCATGGTTATATACAAGGTGACGATCCTGGGCCTGCCTTTTCCAATATAGCGTTCCCGTAATACTCTGAGACTTTCTCGGCCCTTGTCCTTCGTGTCTCAGAATATCAGGCCTAAACTGGTATTGTCGACTAGCGGCGCTAACTCACATTAGGCGTCAGCATTGTGCTTGTCGGCTTGAGCTCTCAGTGGCGCGGTCAGCTCTCCAGCGGGTGCTCGAAGGATGGTCTCCTTCAATCCCACTCCGTGCATGCAACACAGCATCCTCTCTTCCCAGAGCTCATACTGTTCTGCTTTCCTGTCGAACGTGGGCCACTTGCTCTTCCTCGTGGTTCGATTCGCCATGGCTTTTGCGTTTGTAGCTTCAGTAGCTTAGCTTAGGTCCTTTTTAGCTTAGCTTTAGCTTCCCTCGGTTCTCCCGATGCTAACCTAGCTTAACACGTGGCTAACTAGCTACTCCTATGCTAACCGCGCTAACAGGCAATCTTCTCGCCTTGTTATCGCACGTGCGCTTCAACTGTAGAATAATTCATCGTATCTGGGCCCATAACTTGTTAGCAGATTTAGACTTAAACCTTTTGTCTCCAGCAGCAGAAAGGTGAATAATCTCAGCAGTTCAAATGTAGCCATTCATCACGGCGTTATTTATTATAGGCACACATCTCAAGAGACTTGAGGACAGAGAGAGAAGGGGCGTGACTTCCAACAGTATTATACCCCAGGTAGTGACATCATCAATCATGTGGTACAGCGCTAACCAATGAACACAGTAGTAGTCGCAGTATACTGGCCTCGCCGAAATCTCCTTCTTGGTTAACCAGCGAGATAAACACTCTCACAAAGTAAAACTCAGAACCACGAGGTGATGTTTTGAAGCTTTACTAAGCAAGCAGTGTGAAACTGAAGGAATACAGAAACAAGAGCAATTGTAAATATCAACTACATGACATAATAATTACGTATACATAGATATATATCCAAGTCGGCATGAAATTAGGTCAGTGCCAAAGTACAGATGCAATGTTTAGGCTATATTGCATATACAGCAACTACAAAATGTCAGCTGGGATCAAATATCACAATAATGCACTCAAGGTAAAGATATATAATGTAGAAACATAAAAACTTACAGGAAATGCCTTCTCAAGGGCTATGAATGATGGATGGCACAGGATGAACAGACGCCACCTTAGCTGGAGCACACATGCTATTCTGAAATGTCTCAGGCTAACTTCCTGTCACATGGGAACTAAAAATAACTGCTTCATGCAGTACGGGAAGTCACCAGAATGAGTCACTATAACACACAAAATAATTGGCGCAGCCAGAACACTCCCCGTCTGGTCTCTCTAAGAGACCAATACACACAACTAAACAGCTTGATCTGACGAAATAATGTAGACCAGTTCTGAAATAGGTCTTAAGAAGACCGTGGTTACTCCGTCTTGAACAACTTTCACCTCTGCTTTCCTTATCAGTCTGTCTTTGCTGGGAACAGCTTTCACTACAACTCCCATTGGCTACTCGTATCTTCTGGCTTGCTTCTCCTTCAGAAGAACGACGTCGCCTTCTTCAATGTCTCGACTTCTGTGCTGCCATTTCTGACGGGTTTGTAGGGTGCTGAGGAATTCTTTCCGCCACCTACTCCAGAAATCGTCTGTCAGACTCTGAACACGCTTCCATTGGAATTTGAAGATCTCGCCTTTACTGAAGTCGTCGTGAGGGGCATGAATGTTGCCGTTTTCGGGGTAAGAAGCATGGACGTGGCCGGATGTGGGGACATTCAGGGTCGGATGAAACTGGTATCAGTGGACGTGCATTGATGATGGCTGTGACCTCGGCCATTAATGTGGTTAGGACCTTGTGAGTAAGTCGTGCACACCCTGATTGTAGCAGCATTGCATCAAGTATGCGCCGTGCCACGCCGATCATGCGCCCCCACACGCCACCCATGTGTGAGGAATGCGGTGGATTGAAAATCCATGTGCACCTCTGGTCTTGTAGGTAGTCCACTACTTTGCTTTGTCCGGGGGCATCCAGCATGAGCTCTCTACATGCTCCAACAAAGTTGGTGCCACGATCAGAGCGCAGTTGCTTGGCAGGGCCTCTTATTGCAAAGAACCTTCTGAGTGCGTTTATGAAACTTGAGGAGCTCATCTCCTCTATGACCTCTATGTGGACTGCCCTAGTACACATGCATGTGAACAGCACTGCCCACCTTTTGCTGTTTGCTTGTCCGCCTCTTGTGCGCCTGGTCGTCACTTCCCATGGGCCGAACACGTCCAAGCCGACATAGGTGAAAGGAGGATCAGTTTGCAGTCTCTCTGCTGGCAGGTCTGCCATTTGCTGCTCCTCTACTTTGCCCCTGAGCTTCCGGCACGTGACACACTTTTGAATAATGCTGCTAATGCACCGTTTACCTCCAACTATCCAGGACCTGTTTGCTCTCATAGCACCCTCTGTAAAATGCCTTCCCTGATGCTGCACTTTTTCATGGTGATGCCTTATAAGGAGAGTTGTGACATGATGACCTCCTGGGATGATGAGTGGGTTACTTTCTCTTACCTCGAATCCTGACTGATTAAGGCGCCCACCAACTCGGAGCAGGCCATTGCTGTCAATAGTGGGTTTTAGCTTCAGGAGTGAACTGTGAGATGGGAGGTCCCGTTGTGCAGTGATGCATTTTAACTCCTTTGAATATACACCATGCTGTATGTCTCTTAAGATGATATTCTCGGCTCTTTCAAGGGAATCATTGGTTTTGACTTGGTTTTGACCTGATTACAGACATGCCAGCCGACACAGTCACCGACGTCTGCTGCATGGTTTGAGGAGAAATTCTCCTTGACTTTAATGTGGTTCTCACATGGACTTAGATGGCTAGGCCTGCCGTTCTCTAAGATGAAGGTCTTCATATTGGTCACCTCAGTAGGCCTGTGTACGCTGCCAAGGCATACGTCACCGATTATAACCCAGCCCAGGTCGAGCTTCTGAGCAAAAGGGGAGTTGTGGGGACCGTTGCATTGCCTACACACTTTGTGAACTCTTAATATATCTCTCCCCAGTAGCAACATAATCTGAGCACCAGGATCAAGTGGTGATATTTCCTGAGCTATAGCTTTGAGATGGTTGTGGTTGTGAGCAGCTGCAGGGGTAGGTATCTCATCTCGGTTGTTTGGGACCATGTTGCACTCTATCAAAGTGGGTAGTGGAATGCTTGTCTTACCGTCTGCAGGTGCTATAGTGAAGCCAGCTGCTCGCCTGCCTGATGTTTCAGCTACTCCGGAGCATGTTTTTAATGTGTAAGGAGCTGTGGTGCCTTCTATGCTAAATGTCTCAAAAAACTCAGACCGTGCCAATGACCTATTGCTTTGGTCGTCCAGTATGGCGTACAATACATCGTCTTGCTCTCATCGCGGCTTCCGTTAGGGTAAACGTTCACGAGGCAAATTTTGGAGCATGATTTCTCGCTAAAACCTTTTCCACATACCTTTGTGCATTTTGATGTGACGTTAGGGTCGGGAGAGTCTTCCTCCTCCCCGCCATGCTGTGACGGAGGAGGAGATGGCTTGGAGTACCACTGAGGGGGGCCTGGATGGAGGGCAGCTGGATGCCTGTCGCTGTCGCATTCTGAGCATTTAATGTTCGCTTCACAGTTTCTTACCACATGCTGACAGATCAAATGACGTTTTAGGAAACTCTTCCTGCTTTCCAGAGGCATTTCTCTGAATCCTCTACATTTTTTAAGTGGGTGGGGTTTGTGATGTATGGGGCATTGTTTATCTGGGTCTTCTATGTTTTTGCTCTGGCGGTCTGCAAAAGGAGAGGTGGATGAGGATGAGATATCTGTTTTATGAACAGAGATTGGTTTACTGTTACTCTCAAATCTGTGGTTTTTGTTTTGTGGCGTGAAAGTTGAGGGGAGATTAAAGCTGGGGTCGTTGCGTGCTTGGGCTTCTGTGCGCACAAACTTCGTGAAAAAGGAAAAAGGGGGGTAAGCTACCCGAAATTCCCTTTTAAAGCTAGATCCCCTCATCATCCATTTTTCCTGTAGTCCCCACGGCAGCTTCTGCACAATGGGGTTGACACCTCTTGCAGTATCAAGGTATGAGAGCCCTGGAAGGTAGCCATCTAGTTTTGCAGCTTCTAGCTCCATAGGTCTCCTCCAACCTCTCCCATATGAGGTCTAATCCAGCAGGAAGATTTCTCACATTTACTGACTTAATACGCCATGCCTGCTCTGCTGAATCTCTCCCAAGCCATTTGATTAACAGATCCAACTCTTCTCCAGCTGTGAGATCTAAGCTTTTGATGGTGTTGAGGAACGATGATTTCCAAGCTAAATAATTATCCGGCCGATCGTCGAACCTTGTAAACCCGGATGACACGAGCTGGCTGTGTGCCAGATATTTGGCGAGATCAAGTGAGGTGTCACTGGAGTAACGTGTTGTAGAGGGCATGTTGTCGTTACGATGAATGGAGTAGTATGGGAAGTTGATGTGACTTGGGGGATGATGCTGCAATTGGGTCTGTGGTTTAGGAATATATTGTCTCTTTATGTCAGGGGGAACATCTTCTGGGTAGCTGGATAGTATGTGATACTCTGACGCTGGAGATTTTTCCTTTAACTCATCGCCTAATGCTTGGGGCTCTCCTCTTTAACTCTCTCTCTCTCTTTTACTGCATGTAGCTGTCCACTAGCACTTGTGTCTGTGTGCTGACTAACATACTCTTCGGTGCGCTGTTTTGAATTTTGAGTTGGTAGCAAAGGTGGTCGATGCTCTATTTCTGATGGCTCCAGATTTGCTACTGCAGCCTCCATTACGGCTGCTTCGGCCCTAGCAGCCTCTGCTTCGCCCTCTCTCTCCAGGGCATCTAGTGTGGCTTCAAGACAGGCCTTTTCTATCTTTAATTCTATTTCTTTCCTTGCAAATGCAGCTCTTGCTTGTGCGGCTTCAGCTTTAGCGCGGGCTTTAGTGGCTGCCATACTTGCTCTTGAGACATTTGATGACTTGGATGAAACAGACTGGTTCTCTGGCGCTTCACCCTCCATGTTTGTGACGTGGTTACTCTTACTGTGATGAATATGTCTACCTCCCGTGGATTTCTGCAGCTGTCGTGCTGGCCTTGTTGCCGTGGGTGACAATGCAGGAGGAATCCAGCATCCGGGAGATAGCACTTCCTTGAAGGTCTTCCTTTTCACTATACTGGCCTCGCCGAAATCTCCTTCTTGGTTAACCAGCAAGATAAACACTCTCACAAAGTAAAACTCAGGACCACGAGGTGATGTTTTGAAGCTTTACTAAGCAAGCAGTGTGAAACTGAAAGAATACAGAAACAAGAGCAATTGTAAATATCAACTACATGACATAATAATTACGTATACATAGATATATATCCAAGACGGCATGAAATTAGGTCAGTGCCAAAGTACAGATGCAATGTTTAGGCTATATTGCATATACAGCAACTACAAAATGTCAGCTGGGATCAAATATCACAATAATGCACTCAAGGTAAAGATATATAATGTAGAAACATAAAAACTTACAGGAAATGCCTTCTCAAGGGCTATGAATGATGGATGGCACAGGATGAACAGACGCCACCTTAGCTGGAGCACACATGCTATTCTGAAATGTCTCAGGCTAACTTCCTGTTACATGGGAACTAAAAAGAACTGCTTCATGCAGTACGAGAAGTCACCAGAAGGAGTCACTATAACACACAAAATAATTGGCGGAGCCAGAACACGCAGCTACTTACATAGACAATATGGTACACAGTAATACATGGAGTCATACACTATACTTGTCTCTGTATGTTATATCTCAACACTCTCTCAAACAAAGAAAAGGGTCTAAAACGAAAAGAGGAGAATATTGGGCTATTGGCTCTGCTGTGTCTCTTGATCTCGGGAGATATCCACCCAGGTCCCGGCGTCGTTTCCATCGACTTGACGGCTGGCGGCCCAGCCGCTGTGCTCCACACGCCATTAGTCGGCTTACGAAGAGGCTGGCTAGCTGAACAGCTAGCACCACCAGCGGGTCTCTGCGGTCTCGCTCTGCCGGCTGCCGACCTAGCAGCAGGACCTCTACCCACACCGTCGGAGGACTACGGGTCCACGCCGAGGGCTGGTGGCCGAGCAGCGGAGATCCGCAGGTCCACGCCGAGGGCTAGCGGCCTAGCAGCAGAGATTCTCGCACCACCGGACTGGCTTCAGAGGAGGCTGGCTAGCTGAGCTCTGCCGGCGGGTCTCTGTGATCTCCCGCTGACGGCTGCTGGCCTAGCATCTGGACCAACATCCACACCATCGGAGGACTATGGGACTGCGCCGTTGGCTAGCAGCCTAGCGGCAGGGATCCATAAAACACCAGCTAGCTTTGACTGCTCCACTGTCAACAACGGTGTTACCGAATAAGATGTGGGCCAAACAACTGGTGATATTCTATAACGGTATAGGCAGATATATCAGGGGCGTGGCCTTTGTCGAATAAGCAGGAAATACACATTTCGATCGCTTCTTCTGTCGTTTACATACATCTTTTGGTATGTTTGGCTCCATAGGAACACTTTGATGCACATTCAGTACCAGTGTGTGAGGTTGTGGTTGCGATGCCGATATGTGGACGCGTACAGCGAGGACTACAAAAAGACACATGAGGTGACTGGGGATGTGTGTTCAAAACATTGCAAGCTTGGATAAATCATTTAAACCATGGGTGTCACAGCCATTATATGAGGGTGGGACACGTCCCCCCCACTTTTTCAAATGATTAGTTTAGACCCCCCCACTTTTACTATGCGGAAAGTCCGTGAATCGGTCTATCCACTCGCCGCACTCTGTAGAGCGCTGTGTCAGTGCTTCATATCAATCATTGATGTTCTTATAATGATGTCCCATTTTTAGTAGAAGTACATTTAGCGCAAATGGTCTTTTCTTCCACTTGACTTGTTAATAATCAGGAGGTGGTTTTTTGGCTATTTTGTGAGTAGGTAATGATACAGGACAATCTGTGATCTCTGCTTTAAGTAAAATAATTACCCATTGATAAGTATGTTTTAGAGAGTCATTTTGGGCTTTCAAGGGCAGAACTCAGTAGATTGTCTGTAAGAGTTTTCTGTATAATCTGGGAGCTTAAATTAATGAGAGAAATGTATGTGCGTTCATTTCAAGACTCCTAAAGAGCAGGAGACGATTGGGTCACACACAATTAGAGAGACATTGGTCCTTCTGATTCTGGGTGAGCTGACTTCGGAGTGGAAGGGAAGTTCAGAGATGGCCTTAGGGTATAGGAACAGTTAAGCTTTGTTGGTTAGCTGGTCCTGAGGAGGTCATGAGATGATGACTGGTAAACCCCAACAAATATAGCTTTCATAGAGAAAGATATGTGACATTCACGAGGGACTGCAGGGTGAGATGTGTGTATTCATTATGCTGAGCAATACAGGTGTTTGTGTTTTATTGATTTCTATCTGTTTTTTCATGTTATAAGTACTAAATTGCCACCACATTTTGGAATAATTGGTTTAAACAGATGTGTGTGTTAAAGATGTTTTAGGGGGAATGTGTGTGCGTTCTGTTAAAGAGTCCTCTGTCTGTGAAATTATATGACTCCAAAGCATGACTGTGGGACTGCCTAAGGGTAGACACACACACACACACACACACACACACACACACACACACACACACTGTAAGGAGATGGAATCAACAAACTGCTGACTCATTGCCTAGGCAAACCGGCCAAAACTCCTCCCCGCTTATGTGTATAAATACTGTAACATTCTTATGCTCTGTGCTCTCTTCCTGACTGGCTGTCGTGGTACGTAGATCACCCGGTGGTAGGAATTGAGCCCGGAGTACTGTTGCAGAGTGCTCTGTATGGTGTATTGTGTTGTGTTTTACCATTAAAGCAGATTATTGTTTAACCCCTATCCTGGCTGTTTTGAGTTTTCCTTCTTTTAAAACAAACTCATATAGGATTGGCGCGGAGCAGAGATATCTCCTCCAACAGTGGGGGTACGGCGTACCCCCGCGTCCAACGCCCACTACACCACTGGTTAACAGTAATGGCGGCGGCGGCGGCGTCTCACTTCTGGAGAGGAGTTTCGTCTTTATGTCATGAAGATACAAATACTGAATAGTTTAGATGAGAAAAGGCATCGAAATGCCAGGTTACTAGTATTTATCATGTAAACAGGAACATGAATAACCCGATCTCTCTGTGCTCATGTAAACACCATGATGTCCATGTAGAGACGCAGTCAGTGTTTTTTACTGGAGCCTCAGTTCGATAAGAGATTATTTTCTGAGTTCTTTACCTTCGGTACTCTCTCTCAAAATGATAATGTGCATTATGTTTTAATTATACTTCTTATCAATCAGAAGCTTTTTGTGTGTGTTTATGTTTTACTGAGTGCTTATAGGCAATTTCCATCCCAGTATTCAGTTCACTATTTATTTTCTGTGCACATTACACAGCTAATATTCTACCTACTGCTTGGGACTTTGTGTCTTCAAAATGTCCAATGTCACAGACTGGGACTTACTTTAGAGTCAGTTGTATTTACATTCAGTATGACTTGTTATGATTCAATGTGAAAGAGTATACTGCTCAATAAATAATTATCACTTCACCACCTCTCTTGACCTCTAGGCGCTTGAGAGTGAGTCAGAGGCAGAACACAGGGACAGTGGAGAGAGGTCCGTTGCTGAGGTGAGTGATGAAAGGGAAATGACAGTTTAGAGTAAATTGTGATGTGGACTCTCATCCCAGAATTTTAAGGAAATCAGTGGGGATATTGAACAGGAAACATTTCAGTCAAGGGGCATCATATGACTAATATAGATAGAAGAGCAACATTTATTTGAACATTTAAGTCAATGATACCATTCCTAGGTGAACTTAACATCTGTATGGAGTCAGATCAGTCTCATTATTAATAAATGCTCACAGAAGGATTCACTAATGTATTTTGCGATTTATATATAAATGACTCTCCACAACAATATCTCTCAATGCACTAACACATATTTATTGTTGTATATAAATGTACAAAAAAATGGGCATTTAAACTGCTTTTCTTGTGAACCTCTGCATTTGTGTTTTGTTTTTTTGAGACTTCCCTGACGGAAATGACAAATGCATATTTTTTAACAGGAAACTATGGAAATTATAACTAATTGTGGTTTTCTTTTACATTACTTAAAACAAGAAATATTTATATGTCAGAAATATACCTATATTTGTGAAACTTTTTTTATCTGTGCATTTTTTTACATTTATTTAAAACAATAAATATTTTTGTGTGCATTGAAAAATATTTTTGTGGAGAGAGTCATTTATATATAAATCCCGAAATACATTTGTGAATCCTTGTGTGCATTTATTAATATTGAGACTGATCTGACTCCATACATCCTAGGCTATGCTCACTTTCAAACTGTAAATCCACAATGCACCCTCAAATCATTGTAATTTATTTACACACAATGGCAGAGAGTGTAGTCAAGTGCTTTGAAACACAGCCCGGTGTAAACATATGATACACAATGCAAATATTATGTTTTAGAACATAAACTCAAGGTTTAGCATCCAGAATACCGGAAATCTATTTTTCTTCTCGTGGGGGAGGACCCCCACCCGTTAAAAATGTCCCCCCCACATTCAGGATGCTTCCTACGCCCATGATTTAAACCATTTATTTTTGCCAGACTTATTTCTGAATATCATTCTTAATGTGATACCAAGTCCATCTGAGACCTGTGTATACCTCCAGACAGCCTACAAGTGAAGCACACGTTGTTTACTCACAGTTTGAAAGCAGCGTGGAGAAGTCTTCAGCTGTGGAGCTGTGATCCGCCCAGGATAAACTGTGATACGACTTCTGTGGCTTGTTCTTGTTGTCAGTCTTATATTTGTATCATTATTAATATGATGTCCAGTTGATTTGAGACCCGTTTATAGTTTCATACCGTCTGTTAGTGAAACATACAGTCTGTCTGAGTTGTTTACACCCATCTCTAACGCAGCGTGGAGAGCTGTGGTAAACTGTGATCCGCTCAGATTAAACTGTGATACGAGTTCTGTGGCTATCAACCAGCGATCATGTTTAATATTAAAGACTACACACATGTATCCCTTATCAAAACGGTATTCTGCACTTTGCCGCACTTATCCAGATCAAATTTGACTGTTTACTTGGTTAAATTTCGATACAGCGACACCGAATGACGAGGGTACTACTACTCACATAGGTGTGTGGAGCACTTTCGGTCAAAATGTTCTATCAATTAAAGGCAGCTCATTGTGGAACAGCCTCCCAACTGAGATACGGGATTGTCCCACTCTCAATAGTTTTAAAGGTCAACTCAAAGAATGGTTGGGCAACAAACAGACGTGCAATCACCGCTAATGCACTTTAACACAGGGGTATCTCCTCTTGCACTTGATGTAGCACTTTTACCTTATCTTGCACTTTATATACCGTAGCTGCTACATTGTACTGCCATGTGGTAAATGCGTGTATGCTGCATGTCATGTATTTATTTTTGCTATGTATAAATGTCATGTTCTTGTATGTGAGGGGACTACGGATGGAAATTAGCTTAAAGCTCAAATCAAGCTCATTTACGCTTGTAAGCATTGTTTTGTTTTAGTGTTCATCGATGTGCACTGTCCCGGTTCAAATAAACGATTAAATGAAAATGAAAATATGATATAGATGTAGCATTTACTCCCACATGATTTATACCTACTTTGAGAAACTCTGTTTGCTGTCTCTGCATTGGGATTTGTTATTAATGTTACGCAGTATGGTCACACACCATTATAGAATGACAAACATACAAATAATTGATCATTTGATCCCCTACCATCAAGTTTATTTATACCAAAAAGAAACAAAACCACTCAGATGCGAAGAGTGAATTGAAAACCATTTCCATGTTTGATTAATGTAATGTAACACAAATAAAGCCAAACAAAAACATTAACAATCTCCAGGGAAGCACAAAGATCAACTCTATAGAAGCATCCAGATATGTTTCATTTGAGGACAGAAGCAATGCAGGTATTAAAATATGGAATAATGTTTTAAAAACAAATCCCAGCTGTGGGGAGAGATCTTCTTCTTCTTCTTCTCATGCTCTCTTGTATTTCACAGCGAGGCAGGCCAAACTGAAGAGGAGGAGGGCAGCTTTCCCCAGCAGGATCCAGTACCACAGCTGACCCTGCAGAGCTGCATGGACAGAGGATGCATATTTTAATTTCATAATATCTCCCAAAGGCAAAACTGCAACATACACAGAGATGAAGAGAGGCAGAGTTTGAGGAAGGAGTAAAATAGGACAAAAGACATAAACAAGTGAAATTAGAAGAGACATGAGATGGGAATAATTCACCCAGTCTAGTCTCATCAGCCCCCATAACATATGGGCCATTTGTATCTGTTTATAGTCCTCATATGTTCACATTTATATATAATTACAATATAGTGAATGTATTGTACTCCACAATATTGATTTCTAATTAGGTGTTATGTAAATCATATTTGTCCTGTTCCTGCAGCTTACTTGAACCATATTGTCTATTGTGCTATCTTATGTATTTTATTTTTATTTTTATTTTATGTTAAGTATATTGTATGTCACATTGTTGGAAGAGCCTGAGACTCAAGATTTTAATAGCTAAAACTTCACTATAGCTGTGAATATGACAAATAAAGCCTTTGAATGATTTTAATTCCTTCAATCGATTCACACTCTCAGCAGTGGATGGTGCACCAAAGCAGTGCCATCAAAACCGTGGGATACATTTAAAACTGGGCAAATAACTACTTCACATGTCCTGATTTACTCCTAAACTGCAATGACACTGTGAGGCTCATTCATTGGTGGTTTGACCACATTCTCAGACAACACAACAGGAAGGAACTTCAGTTTCTGTGATTTCCATCATTTTCTTGCAGACACTGTTGCCTTTCAAACTGCTTTGAACACAAATAAGTCCTCTCTGGAGGATCTCTCTGTTTTAAGTCACTTTAAAGTCACTTTAGGACCATCTGTTACCCAACATTTTTTCCCACATTTTTTAGAAAGAAATGTGTCTTTTGGTGTTGCCTCTAGAATCGGCAAATTGACAGTCTGGTTTGGTTTTATACACAGCACTGACACTGCTCTGGTCAAAGGTCAAAGTCAGCATTGGCTTACTGTTTGCTACTATCAGAGAGCTGTAGAAATTAGTCCCAAAACACAGACATTAGTTAGAATGTCCACTTCCGGTTCCCTCATTTAAAAGTCAATACAAGCATTGAAGTATATAAGTATTATAAACATGTGTTTGCCACAGATCTTATTTACTGCAATTTTCCAAAAACATATTTAATATCCCACTTCCAGGTCGGCCTCCATAAATACGTCTTCACTGCACCACTCTAGGCCTGTATCCATTCTAATGTTCCTTGACTTCTAACCCCTTGACACAGTGCATCATTCTGGATCTTTTTCTGGTCCAATGGGCCAGAGACGTCCAAAGCCTGCAACATGTACAAAACACTGCCAGGTTTTCAACAGAAGTTACTACATCACATATCAATCCTTGCTGCCCTTCACTTGTTACCTACATATGTTTAACATGTTCGTTTTTACTACTCAATAGCATAGACTGTATATATAAATGGACGTAGTGTCCGTGACGTCACCCATAGGATTCTGCAGAGTTGCCGTGAAGCCCTTAGTAGGCGGAGTCGGCCACTAACGGCTCGACTGTGACGTCAGAGTCTAATCCCGCCTGCTCCAAATAAGGGCAAAGAGGCGGAGCCGAGGCGGGACCTGCTGCCTCCGAACTCGAAGTAAACAGAGCTAGCTCAGGCTAAGAAGCTAAGCTAACATGAAATACATGCATACCAAGTTACTGCTAACAGTGTAGTTCCCCTATATAAACATTACATTCATAATCAAATGAGACAATCTGCACGAGAATTAGCTATATTTTGTTATTCTTAGTGCTTGTCAATTGTCATTCACACGTTAAGAAAAGACGGACTCCACCGCCCGGACCTAACGGAGCCGCAGTGGGCTAGCTCCGGGACGCCGGCTGGAGCTAGCCCCCTGCAGCTCCGTTAGCTCCGGTGGCCACCACTGGGATAATTGGGTCCCCTATTAACATTTGCTCCCGTTTAGCATTATGGGCGTCATAGCCATCGACTATAAAAGTCTTACCCAAGGCTGAATCATAAACTAAAATGTATATGTATGCATAAAGGGTTACGTCCTTAGCTGGCTAATAAGTAACAAGCTAAGCTACCAAGCATACAAACACATGCGAACGGGGTTAACATGTATAATATTATCATTTTAGACTTCTTGGAAGTTCTGTTAGTACATTCAAGCGCACAGCACGACATTTGAATTGTCTGGTATTTGTAACAATATTCCCTAAAAGGCACAATCACCACGAACACGGCTAAAGCTAAAGGGTCAAGTACAGTACTATGACTAACTAACGTTGTAGCCTCTATGGTTGTAGCCTAGCAGAGTGGACAAGTTTCTGTTAGCTGACAGTGAGGCATGTACTGTCCATCAAAGTGACCACGCCCTAATTTATGCAAAAACTTTAAGACCTAATATAAATAAAAGGGTTGTGTTAGAAAACAATTCACTCACAGATTCATAATCATGAAGGTGGAATGTAACTATATCGATAATAATATTTACTGCATCCATTGGTAGAAACATGTTTTTTTCTGCTGTAAAGTTGGGCATTTTAACATGGGGGTCTATGGAAATTGCTCCTTTCTGCAGCCAGTCCCTAGCGGCCTATGTATGAACTGCAGTGTGTGGCACTTCCGTATTGGCGTCCCGGCTGTTCCCCAGAGTTTGCCGCTTGCTCAATAGGCGCGTTCACACCGCAGTATTTTTCCCACTTTAGTTCCAATATAGTTCCGAAATGTTGCGTTCACACCAAAAAGAGCCAGTACTAAAATTAGTTCATGAGAACCTTTTCACCCCCTTTTCCGTCCCTACTAGAGAGCAGGGACTTTCGTGGGAGAAAAAGGTTCCTATGTCTGATTGGCTGGGCGGATTGCAAACCACGCCCCGTAAAACTCCCAAAAAGTTTTGTGAAGCCGCCATTTTATTATCCTCGCATTAGCATTATTAGCATTAGCATTAGCCCAGCGCAGAAACGCAGAGAGACTAACTTATGGCAACACAAAATAAAACATGGGAGCAGTGGAGATGAGGAGGTGTCGGCGTTCTGGCGATTTACTCGGAAGGCTTCAGTAGAAGCTGCTGGGAGTCCCAGCAGCTTCTACTGAAGCCAGTCCCCAACTCCGGGGACTTCCGGCCGGGGACTTCGGGCGGCAGTATACGCTGTGAAGTTGTTTGCGGCCTGCCAGTAAACCCAAAGCAGAAGAAGAAGAAGTGATGTCAGCGGCTTCATTTGCCTAATCCTCCCCCAGGGACTTATTCCGGTGTGAACGCGATCTGTACTTAGTTCATGAGAACTAAAGAGTTCTCATGAGGCGCATTCACACTGCGGTACTTTTCCCACAAAGGTTCATGCGAACTTAGTTCATGTGAACTCTTTTATCGCGTTCACATCAAAAAGAGCCGGTACTAAAAATGGTTCATGTGAACCTTTTTACCCCCTCGAAAGTCCCTGCTAGAGAGCAGGGACTTTCGAGCGGCTCTTTTGTGAGAAAAGAGCTATATTTCTGATTGGCTGGGCGGATTGCAAACCACGCCCCGTAAAACTCCCAAAAAGTTTTGTGAAGCCGCCATTTTATTATCCTTGCATTAGCATTATTAGCATTAGCATTAGCCCAGCGCAGAAACGCAGAGAGACTAACGTATGGCAACACAAAATAAAACATGGGAGCGGTGGAGATGAGGAGGTGTCGGCGTTCTGGCGTCGGAAGGCTTCAGGCGAAGCTGCTGGGAGTCCCAGCAGCTTCTACTGAAGCCAGTCCCCAACTCCGGGGACTTCCGGCCGGGGACTGTGGGCGGCAGTATACGCCGTGAAGTTGTTTGTAGCCTGCCAGTAAACCCAAAGCAGAAGAAGAAGAAGTGATGTCAGCGGCTTAATTTGCCTAATCCACCCCCAGGGACTTTTTCCGGTGTGAACGCGATCTGTACTTAGTTCATGCGAACTAAAGAGTTCGCATGAACTAAGTTCGCATGAACCTTTGTGGGAAAAGTACCGCAGTGTGAATGCGCCTATGAACTAAGTTCTCATGAACCTTTGTGGGAATAGTACTGCGGTGTGAATGCGCCTTTTGTTAAAGTCTTGCATGCCTAAAATCTCTGTGAGCTGAACACTGCTGAGGTCCTCTGGCAGGGCCGTACTGATTGTTCTAAAATCTTAACTTTCATCGGGGGGGGGGGGGGACAGCCTTTACCTTCCCGGCAGCTCAGGCAGGCTGATATTGTTTCCTCTTTTAAATCTCTAAAACTATTTTTATTTTATTACGTTTCTTACTCCAGGCACGGGATGAACTCCTAACAGGCATAGGAAATTGAAATATGGATGTATTTAATATTTGGCTGTGGTTGAGATATGGAATATGATATCAGATGGACATTAGATGTTATAAGTGTTGAGAGAATCCATAACTCTTAAACAGAGTCCCGACACACAGTGCGCTCTCACCTGTGGCCCTGCTGTGCTGCTGGCTGCTGTCACAGTGGGGGGGGCTGGAGGGGGCCGGGCTGGATGTTGTCAGGTTATCTGGAGAGGGGGCGTTTCATCATTCAATAGGCTACTCAGCTACAAAGTGTTTAATATTATTAAATACACAAGTCATTTTAAAATGTTCATATGAATAGATTGTCCTAATATTTTAACACAACAACAATGTTGCTATGTCAAACATCATTATTTCAGTTAATTATAAACGTATGATATATTCCTAACGATCACCTTTCAGTTGAAACGGTCATTTTAAAGCAAGTCACCTAACCTGCTATCTGGATGGAGACCTTGGGGCTGATGGTGTCCGGCGGCTGGGTCATGCAGAAGTAATCCCCGCTGTGGGCCGGGGTGGCAGAGCAGATCCTCAGAACCAGGATCACATCAGGGAGGGCGGAGCTTATGTTGACAAGAGACATTCTCTCCTATGAGACAAAACAGATGTTACTGTAGAGATGCACTTTAGCACCAGACCTGGATGTTTTTTTAACATCAAGTAGTTTCAGGGTTCTGTCCTCTGTGGGGGAGGGGTCGTTGTGTTGGAGGGGTCTGATAACCACAGCTCACAAAGGCTAGTACTAACACAGTGTGTACTGTAGCAAGGTAAGAAACTAAACCACTTCAGACTGTATGAACCTTTCCTCTGATGCTATTTTAGATGGAGGTACACATTGTTAAAAGTGCTCATATTTTTGCTGACGTTTGTGTTGAAAAGCATGTGATTTCAGGTGTTCATGCCGTGTTGATCAGGGATTGGATCTATCAAGGCAAGGCAAGGCAAGGCAAGGCAAGGCACGGCAAGGCAAGGCAAGGCAAGGCAAGGCAAGTTTATTTATAGAGCACTTTTCAACACAAGGCAATTCAAAGTGCTTTACAACAAATGAAAGACATTAAGAAAATGGCATTTAAAATTGAGTTGGTTTGGTTTTAGTCAAAGATTTCTTTATCAAGGTCAAATACCATCATTTATGAACACCTGCACTTCATTGGATTAAGGAAGTAGGCTACGTCATCGTATTTGATTAATTTGATGTGCTTGCATGATTTTCGCAATTTATCCACATCATTGACTGTAAAACTGTTCTCGACTAAATATTACAAGTCAGCTAAGACTTTCTTAAAAAAATTAAATAAGGTAATTCTTTCAACAGATCTGTAAAACAGAGGTTCTTCACAAAGAAGTGTGCGAAATCAACAGTTGCAATGTTTAATTTACTAGACCTGTGCATAAGTGTCTAGTAAAAAAGTAATTTAGCATGAAAAATGTTTTTACAATTCCATTAAAGAAATCTTTGACTAAAACCAAACCAACTCAATATTGGATTAAGACTAGTTGAATGCACATATTATAAGTTGCTTTGGACAAAATACAAATGTAACGATACCAAAACCATCAACATCGTCCTTTACAACAGGAGAGCTTATATTGTTACAACATTTAAAAGTGTGTTGCATAATCAAAAGTACACTTAATTCACGCCATATTAAATGTCAAGGTCAGAAAACCTCTGCAGAGATGGTATCTCCCTCCTGGGGGGCGCTCCTCCACAGCTGGGCCACATGGTGGGCCCTCAAGGAGGAGAACTCACAGCTCAGGTTGAAGTCTTCTCCAGAGGACAGAAGCCGATCATCTCCGGAAATAATCACAATAGCTCCGCTGCAACCACCTAGAGGCGTGACAGAACTCAGACATGAGCACAACATATTCCTTTGTTCAAAATAGTGCACATAAAGACCAATTAAAAGAGTAGACTAAGATGATAAATAAAGAGACAAGCACATGTTAATAAAATACAAATCTAATAAGTAGATATACAAGGTAGAAACGGTTACTACCAGCATTATAAAAGTGAGTGAACATTTAACATGAATGAAGTAGCAGATAAACAGTAAATAGAATTGCACAGCGTTATTTTACAACAATGATGTAACAAATGATTAAGTAGTCCAATATACAGTTACATATCAATGGGAAGATTGAGAGAAAATATAATACGTTTGCATATACTAATGAAAGTCGTGTACACGAGGATTAAGGAAACATTCTGAAATATACTGCATGTGCAATGCATTTTGGGTCAGAGAGTTCTCCTGCACACGTACCCTTTTCTTACAAGGCTTTTTACATAAATAGTGTATCATCGTTTTTCACACATAGTGATCATTACTGTGGTTGTACAGCAAAACTCGATCGATGACTATGATCTTTACTAATATGGCTGTGCCGCCATTTCTAATTCTTACTAAATCTAATGCAGACAGATCGACTCACATGTTCTAGTTACACTACCACTGATAATAATATGAATAATCCCTGCTCCATTGTTTCTTTATTGAACCACTCTGTTTTCTCCCCTTCAGTAACCCTGAACAATTTGATTTGTACTCACAGTCATTGCATTTACATTTGAATGTATTCTTAAACCCTACAAATTGCACACATGAATTATATATGTATAGGATTTGTTCTACTTTGGTTTAGTATCATTTTTATAAAATGTCCCAACTTGGCATCAATAAGGGACATCTGATCTTATCTTATTATGTGATTTGATTTACAAAGGCTTAACCTTACCTTCATCAGGACTCAGGTACAGCAGACTCACCAGCAGAAGAAACATGTGTGATAGTCTTCTCATCGTCTCTGTGATCTGTCACTGTGTGAGCACGGCTCTGGATTCACTGTCAGCTATATCTCACACTTACATGAACATACAGTAGAACACTGACAGAAGCTTCTGACGTAGATCTCAGATAGGATGTGCAGCTGATGAAGGCTGCCAGCCACGACTAACGCTGACCATCACTATAAACCTCCATATATGGTCAATAACTGTTCAAAAATCCCCACATTATAAAAAACGTTATCGCTGATGTTACCACAATGACAGGATGTCTATAACTGTTATCTATTCAATCAAAAAGACAAATGACACCTTGTAACAGTGTAGGTGTAACAGTGTATTTATATGTAGTTCATATCGTTTATAGTAGTTTTATTGTACTTTTAATGTCCATGGTAAACCCAGCCAATAACATTAAAGTAGCATATTATGACTTTAAAATAAGTCAAATAAGCTATATGACATGACCTTTTTTAACATATGTAATACAATGTTGCTCATTTGGCTTCTGACAGTGCAGTCCATAAACGGAGACATATTTGACACATTTAAAATGAAAGATTTAACAAGAACGATAAAGCTTGAATAGTAGTTTAAACACTATTCACAATATTAACAATTAATTGGGGAGGCAATAATTGCCAGACAATCCTTCTTTGCTCATCTGACCGAACCTTTTTATATGATTTGTAAGAGCAATTTGATTGAACATGAGTTTATTAAGAGAATATGTAAGGTGAGCACTAGATTCAGCATCCTTTATAAGATAGGATCACGCAGGACATGTTTAAGAGGGTATTTCAGTATTCAGTGGTGCAAATTCCTTCAAAAAGGTGCAGTTATTCAAAGTACAGACAACCAGGAAAACTGTTAAAGATCTAGAACCAAATATTACATATGCGGGTAAATAAAATAAAAATGCTGGTATACAAAGGTACATCATATGACTTTCTAGATTGGATACATATATTTAGAAACACCAGAAAAGAGTATGAAAAAAGTGCTGGTGAAAAGCAAAACATCTCTCTACAAATCAAAGTGTGCGTGACCCCCTCTCACGTAGGCTACACTCACGCACACAGATTTTCTGTTTGTATTCTTCAAAGCAGTTTACGCTCGCCTCCTCCGTTTACTACCGCACTTATCCTCTTCTACGCAAATTGCGTTACGGTCACTCGCGAGGCTTTTCAGCTGGTTAGCCAAACATCCACAGAAAAAGAGATGAGCAGGAAAACGACACGAAGGAAATAAGAACATTTATCCCGAAGTAGACGAATAGCAACAGAAAGAACGTCGGTTTAGGTACGTTTTGTCGTTCTTTGAACTTTTTACATATTGGTTTGTTGAATTAGCTAGCTATGTTTATGAATGACTGTATGTATGGGCAGAAATTCAGCGTTAGCCAACACTGGCTAGTTAGCTAGCTGGCTAACATGTTAGCTTCTACCAGGCTACGTCTTGTTACGACCACAGAGGCTAGTAAAAGCTAACATTAGCTGGGTAGAGAGCTGTTGATGTGGTCCGTTTTCACTGCTGCTCGTTACTATTGTCGTTGTTGTATTTTCTGACATTACTTCCCTCAATGTGCTACTGCATTCTCTCTACTTTGCTATTTCCAATTGGTTTCAATTAAGCTAACGTTGACAAGCTACACCAAGGCCAAACACTCACACACAAACTCCTGTGGCCTAAACCTAACTTCCTGCGTTGCCTGGGTCGGTGAATATGTTGACGTGCAATAACACTATAATATTATAAATTCCAAAATAATCTTCCAGTTTTCATCGGGTATCGAACCCCGGGGTATGGTTAGTATATTGAACAGTTACTGTTCCACATATGTTGGAATCTGCTGCAGTCGTTCCAGCTAACATTAGCTCCATTAGCAAACTCTGAAACAGCTCACCCCCCTAACAGCTTTCTGGGCTAAATCCAGAAATAGTGGCAGATACCACGATTTTGAACAGAACTGTGTTCTATGGTATATCAGTTAGGCCTCTGAATATTCACAGGTACCTAAATCCATTAATGGAGACCAGTAAGAGGGGGTGCAGCTAAGTTGATCGTTGGAGTGTGGGTGGTGAGACAAGGCCATGTTAGTACAGCTTGATATAAACCGTATTTCCCTTCAAAATGTAAGTCAGAACGTTGAAGTGGCTGCGGAGAAAAGCTTGCAATGAAGAGATTGACTAGTAGGATCAAGCCTGTCCGTCCATTGGGGCCACCAGTACCACATGCTCTCCTTATCTAGTCTTACGGTTAGGTGTTTTTGATACGCAAATGCAAACCTTCTGGAGGAATATACATTTGAAATGTTGTTATACCAAACCTAACAACGATTATTGGAGGAGACTTGCAAAGTAGAGAGAGCAGTAAATAAAGTACATGTGTTGCCTTTTTAGAGTAAAAAAATAGAGTAACTTGTAATGTATTGGAAAGACACCATACAGTTCCTTTATTGCACCTGGAATGTAGCATACATTTATACACTGCAGCTTTTGCGTGTATACATCCCCATGCTAATATATGTTCCCCTAATAAGCATGTATTGATATATTTGCATTGTCAGCAGATTGCCTTTGTAAATACAGCAAGTACATTGCTGGGCAAATGGGCAGATGTTGTATTGAAAGTCAACAAAGGCATATATAAGAAACAGTTCGTCTGCATCACATTTGTGTTCTTTTGGAAAAAGAGTTCAATCTGTTGTGTCGGTGATTGAGGTCAGGGTTGTAGCCTGTGGCTTGCTGTGTAGAGCATACTATTGGATGTGAGGGTGAATGCAGGTTAGGGGGTCTACTTCATTATCCCTACCTATATTGCTTTTTATATTTTCAATAAAAAAATGAAGTTTATTTGCCAGTAAGGGTTTCCGAGGGTTCTTTGTAAGGCCTTTTCCCCCTCAAATAATATTTGAACATATGATCTGTTGTTATGCAGGTATAAGTAGTACTGGGGTCAAAGAACATTTTAAATATGGTAAAGGTATTTCATATGTACCTAGCATAAATAGGTTGATACTAACCTATTTTGAAGATATTATCCAGTTAGGGGCATGATTTGATTTTAGTAGAGAATTAACTAAAGAAAGTCGAACTATTTGTCATCCTAGGATTTGTTAAAAGACATAAATAGCATCCATACAAAAAGCAGCAGAGTTTTTACAGCAAGTTAATGTTTACCAAACATAACTAGCTCAAAGCAATGTTCACGAAAAGGCCACTCTTCTAGATTCTGTTCATGCCAGAGTTGCCATCTGAGCTGAGCCAAAGACTGTGGGAGTGATGTTGCCTCTTGCTTTGCGCAGGCCTAACCCCTCTCATATATGGCCTATACAGTATCATTGATTTGTGCTGTCAGTAGCTCAATCTGACAGTGGCCTCTGTGGGAGGTGTGTTTGATCTGCTACAGCGGATAGAATTACAGGTTCTTACTACAGTCACTGCAGATACATCTGAATATGAATTGGGACTTTAGCAGATCTCACTAACTTGTTTGCTTAGTTTTGAGCAACCTCATTTCCTCAATGTGTAAACCTGGGCTGAGAATGTTCCCACAGAAAGGACTTATTCAAGTTGACAGGCAAAGAGTCGACGCAGGCAGCTGCTCTGTAGTTAAAGTCACACATGAGAGATCCTTCTGAATCACAATGTTCACCAGAATCAAGTTTATTACGTTTACACATACAAGGAATTTGCTTCAAAATATAACGAATATACAAATAAAATATATATTTAAAAAAACGATTTGAAAAAAGAATAGAGAAAAATATTAACACCACATTTAAATATACTAAATAAAGTACAAACTTAATACAATGAATATATGACAAACTGCAGTGTGTTATATTTAGTTAATACAATGCTATTGGCATTTTTTAACATGCATTCAGCTGCTGCTATTGGCTACAATATCCTGTGGGGGTCGCCTGTAGTTAGAGGGGTTTGATGACATCACAATGTCAATATCTGACTAGACTGTTATAGTTGTTTTTAATGTACCACAGTGATGCATTATGACTGTTCTGTTGTCATTTCAAGTGCCTGTTTTACAGAAAGAAGTTTTATTGATTGTTGTGAACATTTCTATATTATTTGCAGAAATGTAGCAAACACTATAAAAAACCCAAATAAGAAGTGGGTCACTTTGCTGGTGTTTAGAGTTCACATGTCGCCTCACAGCGGATCAGCGGTCAGGTTGTTCCATGACATCAGAGGAGATGCGTCCACATACAATGCATTGCCCACTATCACAGACATTTCCTCTTCCTCCTCCTCCTCCTCCTCCTCCTCCTCCTCCTCCTCCTCCTCCTCCTCCTCCTCCTCCTCCTCCTCCTCCTCCTCCTCCTCCTCCTCCTCCTCCTCCTCCTCCTCACTGCTTTTCTTCCCCTCCTCCTCCTCCTCCTCCTCCTCCTCCTCCTCCTCCCCCTCCTCCTCACTGATTTTCTTCCCCTCCTCCTCCTCCTCCTCCTCCTCCTCCTCCTCCTCCTCCTCCTCCTCCTCCTCCTCCTCACTGCTTTTCTTCTTCTTCTCCTCCTCCTCCTCCTCCTCCTCCTCCTCCTCCTCCTCCTCCTCCTCCTCCTCCTCCTCCTCCTCACTGCTTTTCTTCTCCTCCTCCTCCTCCTCCTCCTCCTCCTCCTCCTCCTCCTCCTCCTCCTCCTCCTCCTCCTCCTCCTCCTCCTCCTCCTCCACCGCCAAAGAAATGGCCCTGATCCCCTTGGTAGTAACTGTTGTTCTGTTGTTGACAGAGTCAAATACAGAACAACCTAAACGTACATAGATCAGTGTGGCATGAAGGCATGAGCAGTACCTCCATGGAAAGAATAACACAAAGCTCTTTTATGGAGCATTTTGTTGTGAGTATAAGTGACTATATATCTGTAGTGTGTATCTTCAATTAAGTGTTAAGCCAATGTTTTGGTGGTATAAAACGAGAATAACAAAATATTTACAAATGTAATTTAGAACTGATAGTCTTCGTTATTCACTCAGTGCCATCAAATTGACTTGCAACAAAGAACATTGTATAGAACAATGATTATTTTCATAGTTGGATCCTAATGAATGCACGGAGAATGGAGAATTTGAGCCCATAGTACACACAAGGACATTCAGAATTTGCGTTGAACCCATCCTACTATGAGGAGCAGTGAGATATATTATTATATATCCAGGTAGCAGTGTGGGAGGCTGGTGTACTCAAGGGCCCCTCGTACTTGGTCTGTTGGACTGGACTCTAACCGAATTCATATACTACTAGCACCTCATAAAAACATACATTGTTATTTACTGGCTTTACGTAGCATGGCAAGAAAATGAAGTGCAGAGGGAAACTGAGAGGAGGAAGGAATGGGAGAAGCCAGGATGAGTGTTATTATTAGAAGAGGAAATCAGAAACACTAGAGAACATGTCCTGTCCTTCAGGAGGATGATCTGGCCTGGTTTTCTGTTAGAGGACACATGCCGTCACTTCTGCTATAAAGGTTTTTACATATAAGTCTAATCCTACCTATACCACTAAATAGATTTTTGTCTGGGTGTCTTTATGAGGTTTTGACATTTCAAATGGTTTTAAAATCGTTATTTTGTTCACCTCTTACAACCTATATTCTTATGTTGTTTTTGTTAGCACCTCCAAAGCAAATTCCGTGTATGTGTAAACGTACCTGGCAATACATTTGACTGTTTTTTTTGTCTGTATCTCTTCCAGGTGGTGTTTAAAACTTCTCATCACTCAGCGGTCCTCACACCTAGGGCCCAAAGCTTCAGTCGGTGTTCCATAGGACCAAGCGTTGTGACAGACTATCAGCCTCTGTGCGACAGAAGACACGTACAGAGATCCAGCATTTACAGGAGCACAAGCTGAAGAGCAACTAACCAAGCCCTATGGCAATAAATCACACGCATAAAGTATCTAGCGGTAACGGAAAGTCCGATGTAAATAGTTTTTGATCAACCCAACACATTCCTGCTGTCAAAGTGTGCCCTGGGGCTGAGTGAGAGGCAGTTGTCATGGTGGACTGGTTTGTCTAAAGCCTCAAGCTAGCAGAGCTTCCAAGTTTCATATAGCATGTTAGCATATGGATAGCAACGTATGGTGACTGACCAGGCTATTACCTCTTCCCCTCCATCACCATCTCTGGCCCCTGCAAGGGGGTTTAAAACTAGTTGCTAGTGGTACCCCCTTACCCCATCATCTTGTTCTCCTCTTTCATTAAGTCATCTAAACACCCCACCCAACAATCATCAGCTTTTGCTTTTTACACTTTCACCAGCCCATCTTTTTTCATAGTACTAAGCACTCTTTTGCTCTGCTTAACTTCATACTTTACGAATTCATCTCACATCTATCCCAGTTCATCTTAAACATTTGTTCCCACGTTTTGTCCCAGTGTAGGAAATCCTAACATTTGACTGTCGAGCTGCTAGGCAGTCGTTTTGGTAGTTGTTGTGGTTGCATGGAATCGGCTTAACCGTGGAGAGGCCAGGCTACCACAAACTGATGGACTTTGACAAGCGAGGAGTGGGGGGAGGAGGAGGAGGAGGAGGAGGTGGTGGTGGTGGAGGAGGAGGAGGAGGAGGAGGAGGAGGAGGTGGAGGAGGAGGAGGAGGAGGAGCGAAGGGGGAGGCAGAGGAGGGGAAGAGGATGCCCGGGAAGACAGGGAGTCGATCGGGGCACGGAAGCCGGGGCACCAGCTCCAACTCCGGGGTTCTGATGGTCGGACCAAATTTCCGGGTCGGGAAGAAGATCGGCTGTGGGAACTTTGGAGAGCTGCGACTTGGGAAGAACCTGTACACCAACGAATACGTGGCTATCAAACTGGTAAAAATAAGTTCTCCAAATACAGAGGTGGAAGAAGTACTCAGATCTTGCACTTGAGTAAAAATAGAAATACCATAGTGTAGTAAAACTCAGTTTTAAGTTCTGCATTCAAAATGTCACTCAAGTAAAAGTACAAAAGTATTGGCATCTAAATATACTTAATGTAACAATAGTAAAAGTACTTATCCTGCAGATCGGCCCATTTCAGAATAAGATAAGTCATTATTTATCCCGGAAGAAATTGTGGTGCCAGTGTTACGAAAACACAATGAACACAGCAGCATAATACTACATCACATCTTTGATGGTTTCATTATAATCATGGATGTTTGAATGGGCTTACCGGGCCTGGACAGCTGGACTTGAATTCTTCTTCTTTTACTGCTGAGTGGCCTTTGACATTTGCTCCGGGTGCAACTATTTGTATTATGTAGTGGAATAAAAGTACACAAATGACCTCCATTTTTTTAAAGCATAAAATGGAAATACTCAAGTAAATAATAATAATAATAACTAAGTACAGTACTTGTGTAAATGTACTTAGTTACTTTGCACCACTTTCCTTATATAGCTTTGTAGGACAGCACACTTTATTAGTCTAAGTAAGAAGGAGCATTATTCTTCTGTTTCACATTGTACTTCACCATCTTATACTTGCAACAATTGGGATCCTCAGTATGACAGCAGTGTCAGATGTATATTATGAGATGGTTTTATTTGTTTACTACGACCTCTGTTGTGTGACTTGTTATTGAGACATCATCCTCCTTTTGTAGGAGCCTATCAAGTCCCGGGCGCCACAGCTTCACCTAGAATATCGCTTCTACAAACAGCTGGGGAGTTCAGGTAAGGCTTTCACTAAGTCTTCACATTTCCATGTGACTAACATTCATAAGAATAAGGAGTTTTGTTCGTGTCATAAACACAAATATGAATTAGTAAATGAGCCTTTTCAACTTCTCCTTTTTATCATGATTTCTGAAAGAGAAGTCCCATATTAACAATTCTGCTGATTTGACCATATTTTTGGCCCATTTGGTACCTGATTGGTTTTGCACTGATCTTATATCTTGCTACACTTTTGACCTAGGAAGGGTGTAGGCTCGATGTTTTGGACATATCTTCACATGCTCTCCCTCTATTGTGCCGATGTCCAGAGGCCTGTACTACGAAGCCGGATATGTTTGAGTTAGCCGGTTGGCCTAATCCAAAACATAAGCTCTCTCGCTAAGCGGTCCTACGACGCGGGTTATCAAGTGGATCGCTCAAGCCAGCCGTGTCCTATCTAGTTAGGTGCACGTTCACATGAAAGGGGTGGTCTTTGGAGCATTCGACCAATCACAAACATGGACAAGCGTACTGACAGCGCAGCGCGTCATACTTCCTGAATGAAAAGTCAACTTTAATATTAGACATATGAAGAAGTTAAACTTTAAACATCCATGACTTAAACACTTTATTAGACCCTCCAGAAAAACGTGGGCAAAAATCCTTGATTATGCGATTAAACATGCGGGGTTTTTATGTGATTTTATGCGGTGAAGTTGCGGAATATGCGTAAGGAATTTTTTTTTCAATATTGGGCTGTCTTATTTATTCTCTCTCACACACAACCTGCCACTAACGTTAAACCCCTTTACTATTCAATTAAACACATTCAATTTTTATTTATTATAAAAGCAATTGGGCTATTTTAATCACACTCTCTCTCTCACACACACACACACACACACACACACACACACACACACACACACACTTCTCCGCCTCATTCTGTTTTCATTTACTCGTTCGTTATCTGACCAGCTTCAATCTTGTAGGCCAGTGGTTCCCAACCTTTTTTCTCTTGTGTACCCCCTGAGCCTTTTGTCATACCATGAGTACCCCCTCACTCATACGTGCTGATGATCCTTCACAAGTAGAACGTAACTGATTATTGAATGAAAATAACTTTATTTCATCTCCTTAATTTGAACATCTAATTCTCAGGCATTTTCTTAATTTTAACTTAAAGGGCACCTATCATGCAAAATGCACCTTTGTACGTCTTGTATACATGATTATGTGTCCCCGGTGTTCCAGGGAACTCGCCAAGTGTCAGAAAACACAACCCTCTCTATTTTCCTCCTTCGCCAAATCTCTAAAAAAGGGGCTGCAACGGATCTGAAAAAAATGGATCCACATTCCGACACTTTTCTACGTCACAAAGACGTACTCCGCTTATTGGTCAACTCTCCACCTATCAGGGGAATGAGCCACGGCCACGTGCATTGCCAAACCTCTCATTCGCATATAAGCTATCGGCAGGCTAAATCAACCCCAGTCACATCTGTGTTTCTGCCTGCTCTTGCTAGGATGTCTAAGCCAGTTAAACGTTGTGCTGTTGTTGGCTGCAAGACTCGGAACAGGGGACTGCATGCAATGCCATCAGTGCAAAAAGAAAATAATCTGTGGCTAGACTTCATTTTCAAGGGACATGTGCCAGAAGACCCCGGCAGATTTCTGTGTGTGTGTTCCAAACATTTTACCACGGACATGTTTATGAACTTCTCTCAAGTCCAACACGGATATGCCTCCAAACTAATGCTACACCCGGGATCAATACCAACCATCCGGGACCAGGCCAGTGAGGACACATCCAATTCTGAAGCTGTAAGTTTTTATTTAGCGGTGTTTTTCCTGATAAAGCTATATCTAGCTTGTAGTATGTAGCATGTAGCTTCGCCGTATCAATGTCGCCTCAACCCCAACTAGTAATCGGTTAGGTGTTTATATGTTCTTGTAACATTTTATTTTGTACGCTCCGCAGTCTTTGCTTTGTCTTTTATTTTAATTATCAGGCATTTGCGAACATGTTCAGACTGCCGTAATGGCGATCTGTGTGAAGGCTGTAAAGCCACGCCTAGCCTAGCCGATAACACAAGTATTTATTCTCCTATGTATTAGTATTTTGTATCCTCTAAAAAATCATATTGAGTAAGTTATAATAACAAACGTAATCTTCTGGAGGTAAGTGCCGTTTTTTCCAGCGTTATGTAAAAGCTTTTGTGATTGTAGTCTGTAAGAACGATCAGATATCATCGATCTGTAAGCTAAGCTACGCTACGCTAAGCTAATGAGACATGCCGTTTTTTGCAGCGTTATATGGAAAAGCTTTTGTATGTTTACTTGTTTGCGCACATGAATATAAATGGGGGTGTGTTAGGATACAACACTGTATGTATGTATGCGAGGGGACACACACCACGAGTAAAACGGAGCTAAAGCCCTGGTATGTTGTTGTTGACGACATGCATACTAATCTAAACCACTTTTTTTGTTGTGCTTTTTTTAACATTGCACAGGCTACGTGGCCAACTTGATGGACCTCATCTTCGACCAAGTCTTTGTGGACCCTGCACCATTATGAGCAACCTGACAGGGAGGAGGTCATCGCCGGGTATGCTACACGGTTCAATTTGGCTGCTGTCTGAACCCAACATAGACATTTCACGGATCAGAGGACAACGCAGGCCGGAATCACCACTCTGATCCTGATTCAAATAACCGTTGATTTTGACAATAAAGTTCCGAGTTGATATCAAATGTGTCGTGATTATTCATGTTTGGATGGGTAAAGAATATTCTGATTTCAAAAGCATAAGGTTGTGTGTGGACTTGTTGTCGTACACATGGGTGTGTTATGCCATTGCTGTGTAGTATATAATAGTACATGTACAATGACAGAATGAAAGATTGCATAAAGCCATATACACCAGTATTTATTTCCATGAACAATATTAGCATTCGTTTTACAATTTCAGTCAAAACCAAATCCAGGATGGTCCACCACACAGGTTACAGAGTCCTCATGTTCCTGCATCCGTCTTTACACCTAGTGTGATAAACATATATTGAATGACATGTGAAAAATGTATTCTCTAAACAGACAACTTAGTGAAGCTAATGTTACGTGTGGTATCTCCATGCAGCACATGCTCCGGTTCAGAAGGCATCGTGGCGCAAGTTGCACATGTACCCCTTTAGAAAGAAGTCAATAACTGAGCTTTTAAAACACATGAAACACATAATGCTGACAACTGAGGTGTTGGAGTTATACTTTTTATCACCCTAAGTTATTGAACTTTCCAACGGTTGTTGCACGATGTTGGAAGAAAAGGACTGTAAACTATTAAACGCAATGAGGCCATTGTATATATGCTGAAAATATGAATGTCTCCCTTTATAAATATATATATGTATCGCTGTGTTTGCGTTACAAACTCTAAGTTACAAACTGTACACATTGCATTCTTGCTAATTAGCCAAAATATGAATGGAATAAGTAGCAAGCATCGTAACAGAGTAAAAATAAATAGGGACAACAGCTTGTCAACTAACCATTCAGAAACGTCCTGCTGCAACCGAGATGTTTGCACCTCCACCAAAACCTCCGCTGCTTCAGTTTCTGGATCAAATTGATAATATGCTTGAACACATGCATTGCTCTGAGATGACATGTTTATTCCACACTCGTAATCACAGCAAGCATGGTAACGTGACTCTCGCCGGCTCTTCTCCAGGGGGGCGTGGTCAGCTGCTGCTCAGAATTTTCATAGGCAGGTTTGGAATAAAGCGAAAATGAGCGAAACGAGGCATGGCTAAAAAATGATCTGTTTGGTATTTTGAAAAATAAAATGTATAAATATACCTTATATAGGTATGGTCATACACTATATCATTTAAATATAGCATGATAGGTCACCTTTAATACACTCAATAAAAATGAATATGTTGCCTTGAAAATAAATAATATAATTAAATAAATACATATGAAATCAAAATAATCAACTTATCTTTGCTATATATATCTTGTAACATTTAGGCTTAAACCATGGAGCCCCTTTGAATAAGTCCCCTTTAAACAGGCATTTAAACTTTAATTCAGGAACAAAACACTTAGCAAAATAATATCCAGAATCAGTATAGGCCTAGCAGTTTCTTTTCTTTCTTTTAAGCACAGTTAGTATATGTTTATAAAACGGACAAGTCAAATCAAGCAATCTGATGTTTCTTAGCCGTGATATAATGAGCGTATATCCAGGGAATAGTTGTTGTTACTTTTCACAAATCAGTATCCTTCCGCGTCTGAGAACCGTTATAAAATCCTAAACTAAACTTTATATAGTAAACTAACTAACTAACTAACTAAGCTTAAGATGGAAACATTTAAGGTTAACTTCGACCTCCGGGGTGGCTTTACTATGGAGGAGTGGATTGAGAAGTGCCTATCTCCAGAAAAAAAAAAAAACACCTAAACAACAACATTCGCTATCTGTTATTGTTGTTGCATAGCAACCACCTCGCACTATGTGCAGAAGGCAACGGAGGGACGATTTTATTTTATTCCCGGGCTGATTTTTAGTCCCAGTCCGCCACTGAACGTAGCTATTATGTAAGGTAGTTGTAAATCAAACAAGTGCAGTACATGCTATGTTATAAAGCCGTGGAGGGCGGGAGTTTATAAACCAAAGAGTAACCGCCCTTACGGGATGCTGTAATAAGTAAAGCGAACGCACCCGCAAGGACACCTGGCCTCTTATTGGTTGAGGGATTTTGACAGGATTGTTGCACAAAAGTTTAGAGCGCGCACAGAATAAATCTGAGAGCAGAACAAATCTGTAAACAGCAATATATCTGAATGCAAGCGTACAGTTTGAGCAGAAGCAGAGCAGATCTAAGTGCAAGCAGGCACTATTTGAGTGCGAGGACAGGGTTTGAGGGAAATAAATACATAAAGTATGCTCTCAAATTTAAATACCACGCTCTTGAATAAAGATAGGGAATAACCCCCATAGTTTGTCCGACGCATCTTTGTAACGCACGAAGGACAGGAGCTGCGCTTCTCCACTCACATCTGTCATTTCATCCAGCTGCAAAGCGAACTGACCGGCTAGTTTTATTTTGTTCACCACTAGTCCAATTATATTAACAGACATATCATTGATCCGACGGGATACGGTGTTATTCGACAGGGGAACTTTCTTGAGTGCTTCGGCTGCTTTCTTGTCTATCATAATTTCGGCCAACTGCAGGGAGAATGAGCTCCTCAACAATAGAGTGAGTTTTTATTTATTTAGCCACAAGCAGGGACACGGCGTAAGATGCCTCGAGTGCTTTCATTGACACATTCGTGGCTTTCATCATTACTGTCTGGCTCGACTTAAATTCCGACAGCTTTCGTCTGTAAAATTATTCACTTTTATCGACACTTCCCGAGTGTTTGGTGCTCTGGTGTCTCTGTAAATGCGCTGGCTTCATCGCACTATTAGCCAGGACTTCACCGCAAAAGAAGCACTGAGGCTGCGGTGGGTCCGCAGAAGTATAAATGAATCAAAAATAATATATATGTTTCACTGTACTGCCTTGGTTTCAGTTTGGCCTCTTTCTTACGTTTCTTGGCGGGCTCCTCTGAACCCTGGCCTCAATCCAGAGCAAGCGGATGTTTCAGCCATTTATCCATAGCGCAGACCTACCAGTATTTTTCTGGCTGCAGGTAAGCAGCTGTTTTCATCGTGGGATTTTGGCGCGGTTGTGCGTGCCACAGACTATTGTCTCCCTAGGGAAACAAATCGCGCACTATCATTTTTGAAGGGATTATTTTTTTTTTTCTTGTCACCTTGGAATTCCACGTACCCCCTACAGTTCCCTCGCGTACCACTAGGGGTACGCGTACCCCCGGTTGGGAAACACTGTTGTAGGCTACTCACCTCGTTTCTTGTAGCCCTCGAAAGGGTTTTGGAGGTCGATGCCTCGGTGAACGTGAGTTGTTTGGCTTTCTTGTCCGCAGCAGCAGAAAGCATTTTCGAATGTTTGAATGAATCAAAGTGGGTCGTCACCGTCGATGTTCTCTTATGCTCCAACACAGTTGCACCGGGTGCAGAATAGTTTCCCCCCACTTTCGTGCAAGACATCGGGGTACTGCTTTGCCCGGTCTTTAGCAGAAATGTTCGTCGGTAAATGAGATGGATTAGATTTTTTCATCTTGGTGTTTTCTCTCTCGTGTGAGTTCCACACGTTCAATCTACGGTGTTGTTTACCTTCTGTGATGACGCATCATCATCATCATCACTACTTCAAGTCAAGACGAGTTAACTTTTTTTTCCCTCAACTTTGCGTGACAAAATGCGGGGATTGCGGGGAAAAATCTGCGCCATTTTGGTGATTATGCGGTAAATTACGCGATCGCATAATCGCGTTTTTCTAGAGGGTCTACTTTATCCAGGATCAAAGCCACTAGGGCTGTCCCGAATACCATTTCTCGGGCTCCGGATATTCGGTAGTAATCAGCAGCGAATATTCGGTGCGGAGATTTTTTTTCATAACACGCTCCGAGACACCTGACAACACACTGTTAAGCAGAAGCGCAGAAAGAGCATACCAGGGGTCAGCAACCCCTGGCACGCGTGCCACCACTGGCACGCGGCACCGTAACCAGTGGCACACTAGGAATAAGTGTGGAAAATATTTTAATTGTATATTCGGATCCTGAACGAGACCGCCGCCAGAGCTCTTCTCCCGTTACCTGCAGAAGGAAGCCATGCACGCAGCGCAGCCCCGATCTTTAACTCCAGGTGACTTTCTGCCGCTTGCCTCCGTGGTGCTGATCGTTTCACCACGGAGGAAAGCACTTCACACATTGCAGTTCCCATAAGGAGCTGTACAAATGCTGCAGTTTTTGCGTGGCTGTGTCTTTAGTTGAAAGCCCAGTGGCGATCTGCTCATCTCTCATCAAAATAATATGCTACAAAGGGACTGGCCACGTGTGCTCTGGAGAATCACAGAACGGACGATCGTCCTTATTATTATTATGCTGTTATAACCAATTATTTAAATGTGTTAAATTCGGCATCATGTAAGTTAGTGATGCTCCGATCGATCGGCCGGTGCTCTCTAAAAATGCCGATCGCGAGAGCCGATCGCATGACGTAAAATACATGACACTTTTCTCTGTGCACGGCAAAACAAGCTCTCCAAAATGGCTTCACCGGTCTGGCAGTATTTTAAAGTGTCCGAATATGACAATAAAATAGCGGTATGCAACGTGTGTGAAGCAGAAATCCTGCAGCTCCACCCGCTGTGACGGACCGGTGAGCGGAGCAACACACAAGAGTTAGACCTAACACACTTAGCTATGTTATCTACCTCTGGAACAAGCTAAACTAGTTATAAATATATGTATTCTTCACTGTCGGGTCATTCATTACTGGATCAGTGAGCTGCATGAGATACCGACGGGCTGTCAGGAGAGAGAGAGAGGGGGAGAGAGGAAAAGAGAGCGCTTCCGCTCATTTCTCCCGTGCTATTATCCAAAGTTAATGTAAACTTGAATAATGTACTTAATTTGAATGTAATAATTATGTTGGTTGTTGTTTGTGGAAGCTCCAGTGAATGAGCCCCATTAACTGAGTTTTAAACATAACTTTAAATGGAAGATCCCCATAGGCCCCGCCCACTCGATCCGATCGGAGCATCCCTATAATGTAAGTTGCGCTGACAGGTCTACACACTGCTTCCCCGCAGCGAGCCTCCCCCCGCCCTCCTGTTGACAGTTCACGAGCGTCGGCACGCTGATAAATAATAATTGAATGGCACTTCATATCAAAAGGTTGCCGACCCCTGGAGCATACTATTACGATTTATATTTATTTATTGTCTCAGTACTCGCATACATTAAAACTAAATGTGTCCTCTGCATTTAACCCAGCCGCAGTGCAGCGCCGGGGATATAGGCGTAAACAGTAAACGGTATTTAAATAAATGAAGCCAATGTATGCCAATAATTGCCTTAGCCCCAGATGTTCCCACATCGCTCCTATTATTTTCACTATTCGGATAAAATTGAAAAACTAATATAAAAAAACAATTCGGTTGCTTGCTTGCAACTATTTTCCAAGGATAGTAAGAGCACGATTTTATCATGTGTAACGTTACTGTTTAAACGGCGGATAACGCAGCTTCATCATGGCAACTTGACAACAGCTAAGCTAAGCTAGGCTAGTACTTACAGCATCCGGTGACTTTTCAGAGTTGTTGTGCCACCGGCCAGTTTCTTGTCGCATATTTGGCACACTGCCTTCTTCTTACCGTCGTCCAATTTAAAATGGTCCCACACAGCTGGAGTCTTCGGCATTTTGTGTTCAGGTGTGTGAAGCGAGGTGAAGCAAGGAGAAGCGTGCCGTTTGCGTTCGTGACTGTGAGTGAACGCGATGTCAGGAGCACAGGCTGAGATTGTATATATTTCCGCATTTTAACAGTGCAATTCAAAAGTATAAATATAGTATAAGAATATGGAAATTCGCCTTTATTGATAGCATACATTTAGGGGGAAAAAATTTTTTTGGGAAAAAAAATAAAAAAAAGAATATCCGAATAATGAAATTGAAACCCGAATAGTTGGCCAACGAACGAATATTCGAATAGTCGAATATTCGGGTACAGCCCTAAAAGCCACAGAGCTGCACCTGCAAGGTGAATACAGCTGGTAACAGAAAAAGTGTTTGAATGCGTACATTAACAGGTTTATGATATCACTGCCCCGTCTAAGACACGATCTGACTTTCATTACATTTGACTCGAGTGTTTCCTCAACTTAATGTGTTGCTTAAAATAATACTTCTGCATACAGTATGTGACACTGTGAGTGTTGCAAGGCCATATACGGCTCAGCTGACTCAGATAAGGAAATATATGATACATTATGATGTGATATGATGTCCGGGTGTCCGCGGGGTCTTAGAAAGTATTAAAAGTTGATAAATCAATTTAGCGAAAATTAAGGCTGTTTAAAAAGTATTAAAGGGCATTTTCCAAGGTATTACATTTTGTAGCTTGTTTTCAATAAGTATATAAATTGTCCAAAGAGGTTGTATTCTACAGTCTGCCTGAATGTAATCATTGCGTAGGTGTGTAGTGTGATTCTGTGTAGTTTATTGATGGCATCCCGTTGGATTTGACGTCATCTGAACAGGACATCGCACGCTCACGGCTTGATAGCTCGCAAAGGTCCATTTACGCCGGTTGTTAAACAACATCGTTATGGGGAAATGCAAGTCTGCGTCCAAATGGTTGGAAGATAAGGAGGAAGGACAATCAATGCTGTATATAGGAAATGTGAGGTAGAGTGTGTCGCCAATTTAACCGGTTAAAACTCGAAGTGGCGATGAGGTCTTAAAATGTAGGGAAAGGGTCTTAAAAAAGCTCTTAAAAGGTTTTTACATTTGACTTCAGGATTCCTGCATATACCCTGGATATGAATGATAATGGGACACAGCGACGTCTGCACTCTCAGTGCCGCGGACTGTACGTCATGTTACTCTGATCCGGTTACTTATGTTGTGGCAGATATTTAAGTAAGCTTTCTTAACGCTAATGTTATAATAGTCAGATTGCTCTGAAGATGAGAGGTGATATTCTATTCATGTTCACGTTCACACAGTCGGTGATTTTTGCCGTCTTTCCTGCAACGGCAGTTTAAACTGTATTTCCTTTCTCCTGTAATATGACTTGATAGCTTTAAACTCTGCACACTGAGCTCTGATTGGTCAGCAGGCGGTGCTTTCACTGAGTTGATCTCTTAGCCTGCAACCTAACCTGCTCCGGGGCAGGTTAGCCGTTCAGCATAAGTTACCATGGAGATCTAGCCCGCTAAAAAGAGAACCAGCGTCGTAGGACCGGAAAGCCGGAGTTTTCCCTGAAGTTAGCCGCTAAGCGAAAATCCGGCTTCGTAGTACAGGCCTCTGATCAACTAGTATGAGTTGTTAGTGAAGCAACAATCCACAACAACAACAACAACAACAACAGACAAGACCCCTTGATGAATTGGAACACGGGAACATACCAGAAGGATTGCCACTGGATATTAAACCCACCGTCTCTGCAGTGCAAACTTAACCACATGTGCGCTTCATAAAGAGTATACAGATTTCACTTCCCTGCGTTATATGTCAAAAATATAATTTCCATTTGTGTTTACCCAAAAATATTGTAATAACTAGATGGTATTAAAACAACAATAAGTGGTGCAATAAGATCACAAGCACAAGATTCAATCTTGATGGTTTCTGCGACATCGGAAATCACTACTTTATTTTGTCCCACAGCGTTAGAGCGGAAAAGGTACATTGCAGATAAAAGGCGAATGTAGAAAATGTAGACTGAGAGAGAATTACGATTTTAAATAAGTCATGTTTTTAAAAACAGAAATGGCCAAAACACACAGAATTAAGTTAAGACAACATACACATGCCGAGCCGGCAACTTATCTTTTATTCACAGTAGGTCACTGGATAACCACTTCTTCAATGTAGCCTAGGTCACATGCACACAGCTAAAATAATGAAGACATATCTCTGTTAAAAGATATTCATATCATTAACTTGCTGTTGAATGAAGTATTGTGAGCGGAGTCAACTCACCCAGCCATGGTGGCTTTTAGGTGGATATTTCACGAGTTCATGATTTATTGTCATTCTAGAGACAGGGTTGCACAAGCTGTAGCCCCAGTTTCTACACAAGGAAAAGATAAACAATTGATGATGGTCTAGTGGAGTCCTACAGCCTGAGGAGAGAGGCTGCTCTGGGCGGGTCTGACAGCAGATGCTTCAGTATGGCCTGCCAGACGGAAGCTAACTCCACCGGGTTGATTTCTCAATGTGTCCAACTCCTGTTCTGACTGTCCTTTCTCTGTGTGTTCATCCAGAGGGTGTGCCCCAGGTATTTTACTTTGGACCGTGTGGTAAATACAACGCTATGGTTCTGGAGCTGCTGGGACCCAGCCTGGAAGATCTGTTTGACCTCTGTGACCGGACCTTCTCTCTGAAAACTGTCCTCATGATAGCTATACAGCTGGTAAAGCCGATTTATTTTGATTTTGATCTCTAAACACAGAATCCCTTTATTCGTCCCAGAGGGGAAATGTACATTGTTGCAGCAAATGTATGGATAAAGATGTAAAAAACACAATTAGATATAAGTCATGCTCATGATGTTTTTAATAAAATGATTACAATTTGCAGAAATATACATTCAGGTAGATAAGTAAGTAAAAACAGTATATATAAAATAAATGTAACAATGTAGCATGAAGTGTGGTAGCAGGTCGATTACAGCAGTGAGATTCTCCAGTAATGGATGGACTAACTGCACAACAGTGGTGGCATAGTCATTGTTCTTTTAGTTTTATTCTTGGATTACTTATCTTAACCTTTTGTGCTCTGTTCTTTTTCCTTTAGATCACCCGCATGGAGTTTGTCCACACCAGAAGCTTGATCTATCGGGACGTAAAGCCTGAGAACTTCCTGGTGGGCCGACCGGGCTCCAAACGGCAACACACCATCCACATCATAGACTTCGGCCTGGCCAAGGAATACATAGACCCAGAGACGAAGAAACACATCCCATACAGAGAGCACAAGAGTCTGACTGGAACGGCTAGATACATGAGCATTAATACACATCTGGGGAAAGGTAAGCGTTACATTACATTTAGCTGACGCTTTTATCCAAAGCCACTTACAATAAGTGCATTCGACCAAGCATGCGATCATTAGCAGCACGCTAATGATACCTATGTACCATATCAACCATAGATGTCTAGGCATGTGTATGTAAGCAAAATACGTTTCATTTGCGTTTCGATAATTATTAATAAATTCAATAATTAGGTGAGGATTCTGCAGAATTTTATCTTACACATATTGAATGCTCTCAAAAAGCTATTTTGTTTCATTTAAAATGCCAAATGGCACATTCTGCTTATTTTGCCTGTAGACCTCACTTTTATAATACCAAATAATTGTATTATTTTATACTTGCAAAGTTCTAGCTAATTGAGCAACAGGAGTGTTCGCTTGTCCATCAAGTGAACTTGTTTCATTGTTTCGCTCAGCTCAATGCAAGTAACTCTACAGAAAAGTGCCTTTTTTAGCACGTTCCCTACCAGGCCAGTTGTCCCCAAGTTAAGGACGCAAAGTGGTTGAAGATGAAAAAGTGTGCAAAAAAGGGGCAAATGGACACGGTTAATTGTGGTGAAGCAATTGGGACTGAATTAATGATGTTGTTTTGTTGAGTGTAGTGAGTTCTGATATTTAGGTTTTTATAATATCACATAGTCATGGAAAACGTGCTCCCCAAGGTCACATAGTGTGAAATATTAGTGGGTCATCACAATTGTAAGCTATTTATTCTTGTAATAATGATTTTGTCACTGTTTTCATTCTGATTGAGTTTGAAGGCCTGCTCAATATGGGACAAACAACCCCATCTGTCGGGATCAAGAGTAATTAAAGCCTTTGGTTTTCCTGTGTTTCAGAGCAAAGCCGGCGGGATGATTTGGAAGCTCTAGGTCACATGTTCATGTACTTCCTGCGAGGCAGCCTACCCTGGCAGGGCCTCAAGGTGAGTGTTTATCAGTCCTGTCAGATTTGTTTTTCCCTCTGCATCACCTCTCCTAAGCTGCCTTCCATTACAAACAGTGAATACATTCCTTCATGTCTCCGTCTTCATAAGGCTGACACTCTGAAAGAACGTTATCAGAAGATAGGAGACACAAAGAGAGACACACCTATAGAGGTCCTCTGTGAAAACTTCCCAGGTGTGTATATACACAGCGCTACAAATTAAATACAGCTGTTGCAAATATGGTGTAGTTAGCATATGTTGATCAAATCTTGTGTGTGTGTGTGTGTGTGTGTGTGTGTGTGTGTGTGTGTGTGTGTGTGTGTGTGTGTGTGTGTGTGTGTGTGTGTGTGTGTGTGTGTGTGTGTGTGTGTGTGTGTGTGTGTGTGTGTGTGTGTGTGTGGTGTGTGTGTGTGTGTGTGTGTGTGTGTGTGTGTGTGTGTGTGTGTGTGTGTGTGTGTGTGTGTGTGTGTGTGTGTGTGTGTGTGTGTGTGTGTGTGTGTGTGTGTGTGTGTGTGTTACCTGTGTGATTGTAACAGAAGAGATGGCCACCTACCTGCGGTACGTGCGTCGACTGGACTTCTTCGAGAAGCCAGATTACGACTACCTGAGGAAACTCTTCACAGATCTCTTCGACAGGAACGGATACATCTTTGACTACCAGTACGACTGGACTGGGAAGCCTCTGGTTAGTTTCTGCTCACTGTCAGCTGATACCCCATTGTATCATTATTCATTATACTAATTTAAGTGGCCAGTATCATTAAGAAATCAAACTGAAAATCAACTCAAAAGTAAAACGGCCGCTGACGCACCAGATAGCGAAACTCAGGCAGGGAAAGAGTCCAGGCCAGAATTCTATTTGTACATTTATTTCCATTAACCAATGCAAACAAAATACAATGAACAGGTTTCCAATGTATAATAGCCCTGTGGCATGCTTTTTCATAAAATGACATCACCTGTTTCCAATATGTACATAATCACCAGGAGCCCAAAGCTGCCTTCAGAATAGAGCTTAAAACAACTACTTCAATTAGCTTAAATTACACTAATATAAAATGGTACATTTACAATAAACAAAAATGACAATAAATGTTTAACTATTTTAATAGGGCTGTACCCGAATATCCGAATATTTGTTCGTTGGAGTACTATTCGGGTTTCAATTTCGTTATTTGTTTTTTGTTTTTTTTGGCAGCCGTGTTGCTCTGCAGTTGCCAAATTGAATTTATTGAAAACTCCAATATCAACATAAGAGCTTGTGCCTCTTCAGGGGTGCTAACACTTAACCATAAACGTTATTGTTTACTTTCTCCGTCTTTATAATGTAGATAGGCCTATTACTTTTTCTCCGTTAATCTCCGTCACGTTGTTTCCATAGCAACAACAACTTCCTGTCAACAGTGCTAACTCTCCTTCAAAATAAAAGCATGACCATACAAAATAGGAAACCAAGCCAAATTACACTTAAAGGGGAACTATCATGCAAAATGCACTTTTGTACATCTTTTATACATGAATATGTGTCCCCGGTGTTCAAGGGAACTCACCAAGTGTCAGAAAACACAACCCTCTCTCTTTTCCTCCATACCCAAATCTCTAAAAAAGGGGCTGCAACGGATCTGATACAGACTGATCCAGATTTGAACACTTTACTTTAGTCAGTAAAGTGGCGCTACGGCTATTGGTCAATTCTCCACCTATCAGGGGAATGAGAGGTTAGGCCACGGCCGGCCATTGCTGCTCAAAAGTGCTGGAGACGCTGTAGTACATATGCCAGGCCTGTAAGTGGCGCTGTAGTCTGCCACAAAAGCAGCGAAGAAGACTTCCCTTGCATGGTTGCCATGGTTGACCTTCTGTTTATTCTCCGCTGTGGCTCTTTTTCTCCCTCCCCGATGCAAGCGTTTGCGCCGCCTGCTTTAAAACAAATGAATAATGACTCTATATAATCATATGTAAGGGATAATGTGCAGCGACGCGGTCATTATGGGGAAAAGAACACCGACAGGCTGATCAGGAGCCCGACGCGAGGCGGAGGGATCTAGATCGGCATGAAGGCACATTATGCGATGTGCACATTATCCCGCTTATTACATGACCACATTCTCGACAAAGTAACGACATGACTCCCAATATTAATTGAAATGCTTTTATGGATTTAGAAAATTATTTTATTGATTTAGAAAATAGTTATATTTAAATTAATGCTGTAAAAATTATCGCGTTAACGGCGGTAATTCATTTTTTTAATTAATTGCGTTAAAATATTTAACACATTTAACGCATGTGCAGAATGGCCCGCCCCATACATCCCACCAGTGGCAGCGCCAGGGTATGGCTGGGGTAGGCTACCCCCATACCAAGAAATGTCTTATCCCCACCATGAAAAATGATGTTAAAGTAAGCAAAATAAAGTCCGCCAAATCGCGCCGAGAATTGCACAGACAGCAGTTAGTCAGATTGATTTCAGTAGCCACTTGTCTGGAAATACCGAAGACCAGAAACGGTTTTGAAAACTTTTGTCACGTAGTGATCGTCTTCTCAATAGAACATCTTTGATAATGTCTTCTAGCCAATCAGAATCAAGATAACAGCGTGGTGTTGTTGCAGGAAGTCCCGACGGAGAATAATTTTGCTGTAGTACAGGTAACACACAACTGGTACGCAGGTTATGTGCGTAATCTGAAATGCGTACCGTCTCTTGTGTCACAAAGCGCATTTGCGTACCGACGTACTTGTGAAGCTTTTCCAGAAGGCGGTTAGATCACCGGACGACAGAGTCGGTCTCCGTGTGCACAGACCGGGCTGCTGTTAACGTCGGTCTGTACAACGGAACTGTGCCAAAACTACGCCAACCGGCTGCGGAGGGAGACTCCCCCCCCCCCCCCCCCCCCCCCCCTTCACTGGAGAACTGCGCTAAAACAGCTGATCACAACGTTCACACTCTGTGGTCACGAAGTACTCCACTAGCCCCCGCCCCCCCCGTCGACTTTCCTGAAGTACTCCCCGTTGACAGAAATCAACACGTAATGAAATAAGACCCCACGGTTTGATGATTGATGGGTGTGTGGGCTGTCTTTCATTTTGACACACAGAAAAACGTTATAATAAACATAGATACTGTATGGTTAAATGGATATATCCGCCTTCTTTCATTTATCTTTCCATTCCCACAACAATATACATAAAGAAATGGCATATTTTGGACATAGTTCGAATGGTGATTAATCATGATTAATTCATTTTTAAGCTGTGATTAATCTGATTAAAAATTGTAATCGTTTGACAGCCCTAATTTAAATGGATTTTTAAATTGATTTTTTGAATTGAAATTGATTGACCTTACTTCCAGTCAAAGCAACTAAAAGCTCACTTGTATCTGCAGTCCCTAGGCAGGTACACGTATAACAATCAACAAACACTAAAAACTTAATGCCAATCACACTAACAATTCAAACAGGTAAAAGTACAGATGTATACAATATAAATACTAGTACATTTGTCAATATAACTATACATGTACTCATCATTCAAATATACATCTCAAGTTACTGTAAAATGTTTAATGGTTGGTTTTAAGATCAGCTGGAAGCATATGCAAATGTTCCATTGCATGTATACAATTATTTTTAATCTGAATAGACTCACTTGACGGAGGTCAGCAGAAACAATGTTTACATTTTTGTACTTCAAATAATGTGATATGAGTTTAGTGGTGATGTTTAAATGTGAGTGTTAATTAGTTTTGAATGGCAAAATAGTTTATTTAACAGTATTATCCATTAGATCCAGGGTTCCCAACCTTAGTAAATCTGACGGGTCAACAGACACGTTCACCTTTTTTTAGATATTCCTCAGATGTTCACAAAATGATTGTTTTTGAGGTTGTCTTTATCAATGAATGTGTCATGAATTACTGAGTAGGATGAAACAATGTAAAAAGCAAAAATCCCTCCTTGGTTGAAGTGGCCACCTCAGAGCAAAGAAGGTTGGAAATAACTGCACAAAATCAGTAATAGAATATAAAGTCCAGAAAATGAAATGTCATGTCACTGAATGTGTATTTTTTTACTTGGATCTGATGTTAACCTCCACCTCCTGTGTTTAGCCCACTCCTATTGGTCCAGTGGCCAGTGAGACTCCACTTCAAACGAGTAGCAGAGAGAAAGCACCGCAGACCAAAAACCAGGTACACACTCTGAACACACACGCAACTCAGGTAGGTTGCTAACTGAGTGGGCAGCCTAGTGCATGTTGCTGTTCTTTTAATTGGCACGCACTGAAAATAGCACGTGAGTACAGAAGTATGAAAATACTTCTCTTGATACATGGTGCAATGGAATCGAGATAATGCCACCCCACGACTCCTTTATAACGATAGCAGACACACATTAATAATGTTATAATGATATAGCCTAAGTGTAGTGGGATCTCTTAGTCTTTCCCTGAGTTCTTCTTTGACTTTTCAGCCGCAGATAGCAAGAGCAAATCCATGCGTTTGTCTCTAGACTGGCTTCCCATCTCTGAACCAGCCACACTCTGCTGGCCGCATTCTGCCGTCCTGCCGAAAAATGAGTAAAGCTAAATTGCCATTATTAAACATTGGTTGGACATTCTTCTTGTTTGGTCCAATCAAAAGTGGACAGTAGATGTGTGTGGACAGTGTTTAACAGAAGGGCTTGAACACACTGAGGTCAAGTGGTGGTAAAGATTCTTGTTTTCTTCTTCAGCCACCTTCACAGCTCAGCACAGAACATATGTTGTGCCTGATGTTAGGTTCAGGATAGCTTCTTATTGCTTTGGTGATTTAGTGTTGTTTAGGGAGGTACTTTCGTCTCAAATATTTTCTTGAGTTTCCAATTCTGTTTTTTTGCATTTGTGGAAGGTGTTTTACTTTTGAAGAATGCACACAGTTTGTTGCTCTGTTCCACTAAACAGAAACACTCGTGGGACCCTTTTTGTGTTCAAGTGTTGAAAGAAATGCAGTTTCTGTATATGTTATGACAAACAGTATGAAATGTTAGTTCTTGTAGTATTTCATCAAAGAATAATGCAGAATCGCGACAAAACTAGTCCATATAAATATTCATACGTTTGACCCACATACGCTTTGGCCAGTCAAATCTAAAAAGAACATGTAGTGTATATTATATATGTCCGGCCCCTAAAACTAAATTCACCTGATTTCAGTTAAATAACGGCAAGTTTTTTCCTTCCCTATTGTAACCTGAGGGATGCAGCAGCAGGGCAGGTTGGAACATAAACAGGTTCTTAAATGACTTCACCACAACACTGACTGCCATGGAAGTAGAGAGAGGGGAAATGGGGAGAAGCCCGACCCGTGTCAGTTGACTGAAACGACGCTCTCAGCTCGGGTGCAGAGTGTCGGTGAACTCTCCTAAAAGACTTCTGTATTGTGCTAACAGCAGCCCATCAGCAGAACAGAACTATATGAGTTCATACTCAAACTACAATCTGTTATGCTCCGAGAAGGTGGACAGCTCAAATAATGAACAAATGCACTAAATGGTGGGTCTTATGGGTAAGAATGCAGGCAGGTATAGGAGTTAATTGTGGTCTATCTGATGACGAGTGAATAATGTATTTCTCCTATCAGGTGAGGTGTATTGAAGAATGACATAAATTACACATTTGTTATGTTTCTAAACATCTACAATAGATAAGAAAAAACAGGCAAATCCTGATTCAGCTATAATACAACTCTTAGCATTCCAATGTGTCTGTTTTCAAATAACCTGTGTGGCTGACGATACCAATCCATTTGAAGCAGAACAAATGGCGTCTCCTTATCATTATCTTTGCATGCCTCCTTCTTTTGCATTCACACACACACAAATGCCCTTCAGTCAACGTTTCAAAAGGCACCTGTAGTTCCACTGCAGGCCTTTGGGGCAGGTGAGGTGAGGCAGCAAAGAAGATGGCCCTTCTGCGTGGGGATCTATAGTCTCCTGTGCACTCTCACTGTACTGCACACCCTCCACCAAATACTGACTCTGAACTCACTATTTCTTTTCTCTTTCCTCGTCCTTTTTTTTTCTCCTCACACCGCCCACTCCTCTTTTCCGTCTGCTCGGCTTCCCACTCCTCCCTCGCCTTCCTTCTATCATGACTGTTCCTCTTTTCCACGGCGAGCCTCCTCTTCCATTTTATTTGTACTCTTCACCTTTTCCCTCCCTCTCCTGTGTGGTTTCTCCTGCGATTGGGCTTCCTGTCTCCTCTAGTCTCCAGAGGGGAAAGGCAGTGAGTCGCAGCCCACTCCAGTGACCAATCGAGAGCTGCTGGGCTCCCATCTCACTGCTGATAGGCTGGGCGGGTCCGTCCAGGTACTGAGAGGAAGGGTTAGCTCTGCTGGCTTCTTGTCTGTCTGCCTACCTGTATCTGTCCGCCTGCATGACCTTCTCCAAGACAGAGCAGGGCTCACCCCAACGCTGTTTCCTCACATGGGACTATTGTTGTAGAAATCAAAAACCCTTCATGGATCCATGTAAGGTTTGCAAATCATGGAATCATTAGGGCCACATGAGAACCTTTCTTTTGGGGACGTGACCAAAAGTAAAAAATAAAGTTGAGTTCTGATTTTGATCTCAGATTTATGAGAACATTTCTCAGAATCTGAGATTAAAAAATAAATCCTGGAAAGAAATGATAAATGTTCATAATATTCTGACTTTGTTTTTCAGAAATGTTAGATTAAAGTCAACACTGAAATAATTGTTTTAACTTTTGGTCACGTCCCAAAAACTGTTTCTCACGTGTCCCTAATCCTCTCATAGCAAAGCATCAAACTATCAGTCCTGTTTTCACATTAGACTTTCTGTAAGAGGACAGCAGGTCTGGCTTCTATGCTGACAGAGCAGAGAGTATTTCCAAATCTATCTCAATGCTTACTAACTTGATGTCTTGCTTGAATAGCGGTGGTGCAGTGAGGACGTTTTCGTGTAGAAAAACCAAGACGTTAACATCCCTAGGGCTCCCTAAAAAAAAGTGATGGAATTGTAACATATGATCTTTGGCCAACACAGCTTTATGATACTTACATTACTTTATGATTTTGTTCAGCAGGGTTGGTCTCCCCAATTTCTTAAGCGTAAATATAATCACAGAATTTAAAAGCTAACAGTAGGCTCTGTACAAAGTACATCACCTTCACACTGCTGCCCTTCACCAGCGCTAAGCTAAAGGTGGCTAAGGTTCTGCGGGTTGACTATTAGGAGCCTCACTTTTTTAGGACACATTGAAGCTTCAGACATTCATCAGTGAGGCACTCCCTAATGTATGTCATCTTACTAAAAACGTGCAGACAGGTGAACTGGAAGTGCTTAAATGCTAACTTTCTTCTGGGTTGTATGACCCATTCCTGCACCACTCAATGCACTGAGGCAATGGTAGTTTTCTTATGTTAGCTGAAATGATGAGGGAGAAGCACACAGCTGTTGTCTTGTAGGAATTTGTACTTTCCAGAAGCAGCGTCAGGTTTGTAAACGAAGCCTTTGTTTGTGTTCAGCAGACTACAGTTAATTGACTGGCAAGAAAAGGTGTATGTGTTGTTTGATTGATCAAGCAGGGTAGCTTAGGCCTGAGTATGGAGAGCAGCTGTAGCCACGTCTAATCTGCCACCTTTTGCAACATTCCCACAAACAAAGCAATCTCATTTTGTGGCAGTGTGAAAACGTGTTTATTTTTCTAAAAGGTTTTATTTATATTTAACCAGGTAAAGACTCATTGAGATTCCAATCTCTTTTCCAAGAGTGACCTGGCCAAGAAGGGCAGCATGAACAAAGTTACAACGGATCAAACACAGACAATACAGGCAGACGAGACATCTGTAAAACACAAATCAAATGGCACATTATCCAGTCAATATGCATACTAAAAGAAACTATTACAAATCATTCAAAAGTGGCAACATTTCAAAATGTATTTCTACTGTGCAGTGTTGTGTCAAAGGAATGCAGCCCACAGGAACATGAAGAAGAAGAGTGGGGGGAGAATGTAATGAATCCAGTAGAAAAGTGCACACCCGGATATCTCTCACCAGGAAGACAGAACATGACGTTGACTGCCTATAATAAGGCTCAGCATGTCAGAGCTAGGGCTTGGCGATATTATGGATATTTGATTGGTTGTGATATGAGGCTACATATCGTCTTATATTTTGATCATTCTTTTATCATCAACTTTGCCTGGTTTTAAAGGCAAAGTTAAGTAAACATTGTTCTAAATCTGCTTTTATTTGCGTTTGCTTTTCTTTTTAGAAGTGACGTTGAAACGCGCCCCAAAGTGCTGAAATGCTAACTCATTTCCAGGGTTAAGACTCATTCCTGCTCTACTCCACTGGCATTAAGTGGGCGGTCCTCACACTTTGTATTAAAGTTGACATTTCAGGTGCACTAAATGCATGGGAAATAGAAATGGAGATGGGTGAAATGTTGAAATTAATAGTAATCCGCTGTATGAGCATGTCTGTGATGTCAGAGCTGTTAGAACCAATCATGTCCAGCCCCAAGAGTAGTCATTGCTTTTTGTTATAAGGTGAACTTGCAGCTTTTTTGCATGGCAGCAATATCAATGTTTTGAATGCCTTCCTGGAGGCCACGGCCCTTATGGACTATTCAAACAACGTCCACATTAGGCTGGCTACATCTGGAAACATTTCCCTTTGTGAGGATGGACAGCAGGACACTGATGGACTGAGAGGATCTGGGCTGGAAACAAGAAGATGGCTTTGAATTGCTAAAGCATTGTTTTGTTTCGTCAGTGTTCAGAGAACTTTTCACACACAAACGGCGTTTATTTGATCCCTCTGTTATGGGACTTTCGGCCACTGTACTCATTACTCTCTTTTACTTCTCAACTCCAGGTGATGAGTTCAACCAATGGGGAGCTGAATACAGACGACCCCACTGCAGGACACTCCAACGCACCAATCACAGCCAACGCAGAGGTGGAAGTGGCTGATGATACCAAGTAAGGGCACAAACGTTGAAGCAGAATATGTGTAGAGGATTTCAACACCTTTGAACCAGATTACAAGCAAACATGTGATTTGAAACAAACCGGTAATAACACAGATGTGCTCATGTGACCGTCACCTGGACTTCCTGTAGCTTAGTCAGCGTGTTTACTGCAGGATTTGGCTTCAGAATGTGTTGACTTTGCTCTAACATAATGCTGATGGTGCAAAAGGTCTGCCTGTGCTCTTCTTTTTTCTGTCACTCATTATTTAGAGGAATTGCCTTAAGGTCTTTAAAGGGAATAAAATGACTTTAAATAGTAGAACGAGGGTGTTACAGACTTATGTCATGATTTTCCTTTTCTACAAATCCTCTCCACCACACAGAGTTCCCGTTGCCGGTCAAAATGTCCGTTAAAGTTTAAATCTTCCGGACAAAATGAGAGAAGTGCCGGTCAAAGGTCTTCTTTGTTATTTATTGAGCTTTAAAACAAATTGATATGATTCGATATTAAACAAACTAATTATAGTAGATTAACTACATTATTCAAAAGTGAACAGTAACTTATAATAACACAGGAATAATAAACGGAGGCTCTCTCCCTCTCCTGACAGCCCGTCAGTATCATGCAGCTCGCGGATCCAGTAATGAGTGACCCGACAGTAAAACTAAACATATCTATAACTAGTTACGGTAGTTTGAGAGGTCATTAAAATAGCTACGTGTGATATTCTAACCTGAAGTGTGTGTTTTGTCCGCTCACCGCTGCATGTGATCATGCAGAGCTGCGTGTCGACTCGTCAGCAGCAGCTGATCTCTCTCTCCCGTCAGATTAGACTTCACTCGCGTTTATCTCCATATCGATCAGATCCAGCTAGTTCTAGCTAATGATATGACTACCTGCTTGTTAAAAGACACCTAAAGAATAAGCGTCGCTATGCAACCGGGTGAGGCCGCAAAGTATAGCGCAGCATTATGCATTTGTTTACATGCCCACCGGAACCCCGAGGCATTACCAACAGATCACATCAAAATGGTATCATCCGTGAAAATGATCTCAACTAGATATTCTTTATGAAACTGAACACCTATTTGAAGTACGCTGATGATGGTTTGTGTGTTTCAATATAGACTCCCAAAAGGAATGTTAGAATTATTAAAGCCCGTGAAAATGTGGATTCAGATCTTATAATGGTTAGATTTTATAAAGGAAAATATTTGTGTTGAGGAACAAGGATGCACTGATTTATTCATCTCTTAGCCGATGTTACCCTTTTGTCAGAAAAAGAAATCATCTTTATTTGATATCAAATATAAAGTGCCTTTCAGCCCTTCATCAAAGCAACTTTGCAATAACCTGCTCAATGAGAACATGTCATTGTTTTCATTTCAAACAACCCCTGTTTGCTATTTAGTTTTGTTCTCACTTTCTATTTTCTTTTTATTATTATTTAAATGTTTCACTCATCGTTTGTTATTTAATGTGCTATTTTTGGGTGGCTTAATAATATGATCTGACTGTATTCTCCTCATAACGGAAAACAAGAGAACATTATAGGTTCCAAAAGTCAGTGGTCACTTCTGGTTCTCCATCATAACCTTTTATATCTCCCCACTCTCTGTGATAATAGGACATATTTAACATCATCAACACATGTTTGTGTTGCAGGTGCTGCTGTTTCTTCAAGAGGAGGAAGAGGAAAGCTCTCCAGAGACACAAATGAAGACGAGAGAGAAGACCTGCTCTCTGTTCTCTCTTTCTCTCTCTCTCTCTCTTTCTCTAGCCCTCTTCATATAACCCCCCCCCCCCCCCTCTCTCTGCCCTTCCCCCTCAGCTGTGGGAGGTCCTGTAGTTTACTCTGGGTCGGCTGGACCACCGGCAGCAGATCCCGTCTGCTCGGCTCCTCTGGAGGCAGCAGATCCCGTCTGCTCGGCTCCTCTGGAGGGAGCAGACGGACAGAGTTTTCCTCGGAGCTTTAATCGTGGACCGGCTGGAGCCTTCATGTATTTATGGTCACAGACTGAACTGAAACTGGATCAACACACACACCACAGGAGTACAGGTGACCTCAGACAGTTGGTGGACTGCAAGAGGCGAGCTGATTGGCTGACAGGCTGGATCAGCGGGTGTACCGGCAGACTGGCTCTTCTTCTTCTTTTTTTTTTTTCTTTTCTTCCTTACTGACTGGTTCAGAGGAGAGAGAATGTATTTCTGAGGAGATACAGATGAGAGGACAATAAAAGGATGGGAAGCAATGAGACTGTCAGACCACACTAACACACACACACACACACACACAAGCTGCACACTTTCTCGAGCTCATCATAAAGAGACTTCTTGGACAATACGATGTAGCTCTCGCACATAGTCTATAAAGTTTTTATTCTCTAGGGTCTAAGGAAGTAGAGTGGCTCGGTCTATATCCTGCAACGGACTGGGCTCGGTGTTCTTCTCGGACACGTACACCCTCAGAGGAAACCTCACAACCACCAGAAACAAAAGTTTAAAAAGATGTTTATGTGAAAACTATGCTTTTTGCTGTTTTAATTTGTAACTAAAAAGACTGTCTAAGATTTGGAACCTGTGTTCTTTTCTGTCTTTCTGAGTTCAACACGTTTATGTTTTGTAGCTTGGAGAGTGTTCCTCAAAATGTTTTTTTTTAATAACTTGTATTTTTAATTTCCTGTTTTTTTTTTCCACTTTCTCTCTGGGTTGGAGGATGGAAAGTTGGATAACTCCATTAAAAACAACCAAAAAAATAAAAGCTGATCTTTATTTAAGGGAATCATGATCAATATATTTTTTTTAAGTTTGAGGGATATTTTTAGAGTGTATCATTTCACTAAACCATCACTGTAGATACAGTCATATTCCACAGGTAGGTCAGGGCTTGAGTCTGGAGAATCTGGACTGCAGCGTCATTCTATAGCTACTGTAGAAAAGCCTCAAACGGCTATTCACATCATGAAAACTCAATTTATGAGACACTCAAAAATATCTAATAATTTCAGAAATAGACTAAGCAAACACAATTCAATGCTAAGCGCACAATTAGCTGTGATAGAGAAACTGTACAAAAATATAGGAACATCGAATGTGGTTTATTTACAACTTGCCAATCTAGACATAACTGGTACAGGGTCATATCAGATACACATCTCTCTGGAAAGTGTCAGCACCACGCTCAAAGTGCAAAGGCAGAAGCTTAGGTCATATTAAACAACTTCACTATTGAAGGGGAGACAATGTGGCTAAATATATTATTGATATGAGACTACCCCAGTTCATCCGTGAAATTACAACTTTAATGTTCACGTTCAAACAGCCAGTTGATTTTTGCCGGCCGTCTTTCCTGCAACGGCAGTTATTCTGTATTTCCTTTCTCCTGTAATGTGACTTGATCGATTTAAACTCCGCATACTGAGCTCTGATTGGTCAGCAGGCGGTGCTTTCACTGAGTTGATCTCTTATCCTGGAACCTAAACTGCTCCGTAGCAGGTTAGCCGCTCAGCATAAGTTACCATGGAGATCTACCCCGGTAAGAAGAGAACCAGCGTCGTAGGACCGGAAACCTAGTTTTCCCTGAAGTTAGCTCGCTACGCAAAATCCGGCTTCGTGGTACAGGCCTCAGAACAAATCTCAAGCCAGGTTTAACATTTGTTTGTTGACATATAAAAGTCAATGGGTTTTACAGAGAGTATTGTGTTAATCTCTTTGTATCATTCCATAAATGAGAGCATAGTCTACTGTCCACAGCCATAAAACATTTAGTATGCTATGTTTAAGTGGGTTTTTGCTTTCTTTTTTTTCCAACAGAACAAAACAGCTTAGTCATGACATGACAAGGTGAGTAGGTAAAACAGTGGACAACATAATAATCCCCCACCCCTTTACCATTCCATACCCGAGGGAGAAAGACAAGGACAATAATTCAAATTACATTTATGAATTAATAAACCGGTATTAAGTAAACATAATATAAAAAGTACATACAGTATAAGAGCTAGGCCGAAAGAGGGAACCTCGTCAAATGGAAACACTGAGTGTTTTAACCAAATACATAATGAAACCTAAGCGCCCATAGCTGTGATTGTGAAACTGTAACAGTCATTGTAAACAAAAGAAGATAGGGTAAATTGAAAAGGGTAAACTTTTTTTAGACTCAACTTTACATGACTTAGATTTTATCTGTGTACTTCTGAGTGTTTAAGTTTAAGTTATCCATATATTCCATTAAACCTTCTTATTGAAACAGGCTCAAAGGTGCAGAAATGAACTCATGTTATATGTTATGAGGTACACTTTTATAATTTTCGAATCATATAAATTAACTTCAATAAATCTATCGATTAGATTTATGATTTGAACATTATAAAAGTAGGGTAGACATGTGGATATTATCCGGCTGAACAAAACGTGATCTGTCTCTTCAATTTGTGTCAACCACAGACCTTATTTCGATCTATTTTCCCAAATCCTACGGAGAAATTGCATTGGTTTTTGTCGAAGGAACCGGAAGGAGTTTACTTCCGGGTTTTAGGCATAGGTTTTACGACGCGTCAATGTGGCACTCGTATGTAACCTGCTCAGAGGGAACTGGAACTGTGGGTGTGCTTTGCCATCTATATAATAACCATACCTTTATGTGATTACATATACTAAATTCTGCTCAGTTGTATTTAAATAAACAGAACATGTTTCGGCAATGCAAACATTTTAGAACAATAACTCCAATGTGTCTAATAATTCCTTTTAGTTTCTAAATTGAGAGAATTGTAGATACACAACGTTTAATGTTTAACATGTTTAGTTTACCACGTAACGGCGAAAGTGAGTGATGGCTTCTACGCTTTGTTAAATATACGATCTTTGGCTCACGTGAGGAAGTGAGCCCGCGAGGCTTCCCCTATTGGCCAAGAGGAGAAGGAGAGTTACCTATTGGTCCATCCCTCCTTTTGTGCTTACGTGATCATTACCGATCAGCATTGTTGTTTACTTCTGTATTTGAATTGCTAAACTTGTGTAGCCGGTTAGCTAAAGGTTACCGGTGCAGCGGCTCGGTGTTCCCGTACCGAGCAGGAGTTAACGTTACCCGCCGCTGCTGTCGTTGTATGAAGAACAGTCACTGGAGTGGGCTGTGTCGAACTGTGGTTACCTTGAATGGGATAGCCCTGACAGAAGGCTGATACCTCTCGCATGAAGTCATGTTTAACTTGTGTATCTAGTTTGCTCGGTGTTGACATGTCAAAATACGGGTACGAATGAGGCGAAGGAAGCCCCTTTCCTCCCAGTAGCAGCTCTGTGCCGGTCTCTGAGGTGCTCCTTCTGGCTCAGCTCTCCAACATCACCTGATCACAAGGAAATTGAAATATAATTTTGTCAGGGCAACATATGTCTTGCTGAACGGAAACCAAAAATGATAAGTATATATTTAGAACATTTACATGTGAAAAGGGGGAACCGAAAATCCGTGTGACGTTATTCAGATGTGTTGAGGTCCGTTTTACCCGCCAGTGTGTCGGGCATATTCTGTCATCGCTGTAGCTGATGAAGGCGCGTGACTTCTGTTTTGAGTGTTTTATCTGGAACCATAATGTCGGACGCTCAGAGGTCTCTGCCCCCCCTCCTGAAGCTCAGCTATGCGGTGGGACACGTTCTGAACGACCTCTGCGCCTCCATGTGGTTCACATACCTGCTGGTGTTCTACCACTCAGTGCTGGGCTTCCAGAACACATATGCAGGTAATGTATGTGTGTGTGTGTGTGTGTGTGTGTATCTACACATCTGTCTTTCTGCTTAAAGAGGCCCTATCATGCTCATCTTCAGGTTCATATTAGTATGTTGTGTCTCTACTGCAGTGGTTCTCAAACTTTTTCAACACAAATAGTCATGTAATGGGCCAAGTTAACATTTATTAAAATACATCAATATGAACGTGAGCATTCCTTTCAAAAAAATGAAAAAATCACTTTGCTAGAACAGTGCTAATAAAACAATGCTCCATAATTCTGTGTGGTCAACACAAAAAAAATACATAATACAATTGTGCAATCCCTTTGCTAGAACAATAAGTTATAATACTTTGCCACATGGCAATCTGTGCAAAAGAAAGAAAATGTTGATATTGGCAAAGTGTGTCTTCTTATCACAGCATTAGTGGCTGCAATGAGCCTGTTTGGCACTGCACATTTATTCAAAACAGGGTTGCAGGCTCAGTGGCGGTGCCAGAGATTTCTTTTGGGGGTGCTGTGGGGTAGCTTGACGTTTCATAGAGGGTGCTCAAACATTTAGGGTTTCCCATTAATGTACCGGGCGCTAGTGGAATTTTCTATTGCAACATTCTCCACGCATATACACAGTGTACGCGCGACTGTTACAATGAAGGCTCGATAATCAGCTCACGGCATATAGGTGTAAGCAGGGGTAAAGTGCTATTTTTATAGGTGGTGTGTGCAGGGCCGTATCCACCATTGAGGTCACCGAAGTCTGGACCTCGGTAATTCTTTGAACTTGTGAAATAACTGCACTAAAAGGGATTCTTTGTAGTACTTCCATTTACTGACGATGGGGGCGCTGCATAACTATGCAGCCTCGATTAAGGCAAACAGAAGAAGACAACATATATCAACAAACCACCGCAGCCCGGGGCCCTTTTCACTTCTCTTATTTTTCATTTCCTCGCTCCTCGGTCTCGGTCTCACCGGAAGTTGATTTGTCTGCGCCATCTTGAGTAGCGTCCCAATGGCCTTATTTTTGCCATGGGACCGAGGAGCGAGGAGCGATAATGAAGGAGCTATAACCGAGGAACCACCAGACCATCCTTCGATGAAATCCTCAGACACTCGCCCCGCCCCCTTACTGTGTATCGCTCACTGATTGGACGATGCAGCGCCATAGAAATGAATTTAACTTCTGTTAGACAGCTATATGCCATACATTTTTGCATACATTCACAGTAAATATTTATTCAGTATGATAGCTGTCTAACAGAAGTTAAATCAATTTCTCACTTATTCTGACAATGTACTTAACCCCAAATAAAAGAACCCAATAAAAAGAGTTGTTAAATAATAGTGAAGTCACGTTGTAATAACAATAACTCATCTCTCTCGAGTTTTCTTTTTGAGCTTTGCTAAAAGCCACTGTGTCAAGTGTCCATCTTGGGTTGCCGTCCGGAGTTGTCCAATATGGCGGACCATCTCGCACATGCGCAGTACCGATCGGGCAGGGGGACGGATCGGGTAGTGACAGGGCACTCAGACTTGTATAGAGTGGCAAAGTCACGCCCATCTACTTCCGGTCCATGGGACCTTATTTCGGAAAAATTATGTATTGAACTCAATGGAGAGAGAAAACTTGTCTTTCGATCCCGTTTGAATTGTGCCACGAATTACACATATGATGTTTGTCAATCTTAAAAAATAATTTCCATGTAAAAAAAAGTCACAGTTTGTCGTAAAACTGTTGAAACATAAGACTATGAAAAATACACAACTAGAAAGACTACAAATCCGAGAGTCGCGTAAGTGATGTCATAACTGATGTCACAATTGTTTCCCTCCACTCAATATAAGAGATAGATAACTTTAACAAGATGCCTGTGTGCTTCAAAGTACTGTCACACCGGTGTGATCATTCTATAATACACCATTTAAGCCCGAGGGAGAAATGCTAACGCTACATTAGCATCGGCGATCTGTTCTACTTCATGCTATCTGCACAAATGGTTGACATTAAACATTAAAAAGATCAGGCAGTTCAGGGAGAATCAAAGGAAGGCAGGCAGGCAGGCAGGCAGCTTTGCATGACATTCTTCTGGACGTGTTGATAGTGAGGGTTGTTATCACTTTTTTGACAAGACAGTAGTGACGGCCATCTTGGTGACGTGTATTGTGGTGAGAGTCTGCGAGACCAGAGATGTAGTTCATTCAGCGTTTCACACAAACAAATGTGTTACTTCACAGTTTTACGACACATTTACATTTTTTTGACTTGCAAAATTATCTTTTAAATTGACAAACATCAAATGTGTAATTCGTGGCACAATTCAAACGGGAACGAAAGATAATCTTTCTCTCTCCATTGACTTCAATAGATAATTTTTTCAAAATAAGGTCCCATGGAGCTCCCTCCCTTCCTCTCTCTCGCTCGCACACAAAATGGCTCGTTCCATACACACACAGAGCCGAGCTTGAATGAAACAGAGACCCAGGCGTACTGTATCATATTATTTTCGAATCAATAATTTTCAAAAATATCATTTACATTATTTGATTTTTTTCATAACCATTTTTCCTGCTGGTCTCTCACGCCGCCCCCCCTGTCATGCCTCTGTGCCCCCCAGGGCGGCGCGCCCCCCACTTTGAGAAACACTGCTCTACTGGGACATGTCTCCATGCTTTAATGTTCAAAAAGCTCTTTATTGTATACCGCCTGTGCTGCAGCACCTCTTTTCACCCTCTGTCTGAAACCAGAGCAGAGTCTGCTCTGATTGGTTAGCTTGCCGGCTCTGTTGTGATTGGTCAACCGCTTAGAGATGTCCAGCCCCTTAGCCTATCACGTACAATGTGTTGGAGCGCTAGCCAATAGAAGCGTAAGTTTTACATAGTGGTGTCACTGTGTGTGGGATAGAAACTCCCTCTGGAGGGAACACGGGGATTTATTATCCTTTGCAGACCATTTACATGCACAAAAACCTATAGAACACACTACAGGAAAGGAAAACCCAAAAAAGCACAATAGGGGCTCTTTAAAAATCTGTCATGTTCTATTCACATATACACATATACGTGATATTAAGATTGTATTCCTTTTTATATATACATATCTTTTTTTTTAGAATAATATCCTACAGTGAGTGTTTTTCCTGTCTTGCAGTGTTCCTCCCGGTCTGACGCACACACTGATTGTTATTGTGTTGTATATGTCCTTGTGGTGTAGGTGTGCTGCTGCTGGTTGGACAGATAGCTGATGGCATCTGCACGCCTCTCATTGGTTACGAGTCTGACCGAACCCCCGGCTGTGGAAACTACGGCAAAAGGAAGACATGGCATCTAGTTGGTGAGTCACACACATTACCAAAAACACTATACACCGTCTACTCCTTATACCTCAAACCCTCTTTTATCTACCTTGATGGTCTCTATACATTTAGATTGGTAGCCCCAGCATGTCTACCCCACCTTCTTCCCCACCCTTCTCTTTATCTTTCCCATCAATTGTATTGCACATACTTTTTTCATTCTGTTGCCAGTAGGAGTTCAAATGATTTGTATATGTACGCCATTCCTATTTATTCCCTTCTCAGAAAGGATTTACCCTCAAACAGTGAAGTGTAAACTCAATGAGTTTGTGATCCTCATACAGCTGTCTTTTACCAGTGGTCGAAGAAGTACTCCGATATCTTACTCAAGTAAAAGTAGCAATATCACATTTTATATACAGTGCATCCGGAAAGTATTTATACCCCTCAACTTTTTTCACATCTTGTTATGTTACAGCCTTATTTCAAAATTGAAAAAAATCATTTTGTTTCTCAATATTCCACACACAATACCCCATAATGACAACGTTTTAAATAACATTTGGCAAACTTGTTAAAAATAATCAAATGAAATATCACATGTACATAAGTGTTCACACCCTTTGCTTTGACACTGAAAATTGAGCTCAGGCGCATCCTTTTTCCACTGATCATCCTTCAGATGTTTCTATAACTTGACTGGAGTCCACCTGTGGTAAATTAAATAGATTGGACATGTATGACACTTTTGGGAGGAGCCACTGGACTTTGATTGATAGCTGCCAGGAAGCCCGGAGTTGCCAGGTTTGATCATTGCCTGAACTACCAAGAGCCGAGGAGTGACAGCAGCACGATCAGTTGGACGAGATTGAATGGTAAAGATGTCCATAAAAAACCATTATATTCGTAAAGTGTACAACATTTTCCGCTCGTGAGTAGCTTGTTTTGCGCGCTAGAATATTGACCCAGATCTGACTCCATAACATGACTTGGAAAGTCTATATGAGGTCTCACAGTGCATATCAGACCACAAACCAAGTCATGAGGCCCAAGGAATTGTCTGTAGACCTCAGAGACAGGATTGTATCGAGGCACAGATCTGGGGAAGGGTACAGAAAAATGTCTGCAGCATTGAACGTCCCAACGAGCACATTGGTTTCCATCATTTGCAAATGGAAGATGTTTGAAACCACCAGGGCTCTTCCTAGAGCTGGCCGCCCGGCCAAACTGAACATCGGGGAGAAGGGCCTTAGTCAGAGAGGTGACCAACAACCCGATGGTCACTCTGACAGAGCTCCAGTGTTCCTCTGTGGAGATGGGAGCACCTTCTAGAACAGGGGTCGGCAACCTTTTTGATATGAAGTGCCATTTAAAAAAAAATGGGGGGGGTTGAGGAGCAGGAGGGCGGGGGAGCCTCGCCGGGGAAGCAGTGTGTGGACCTGTCAGCGCAACTTACATGATGCCGAATTTAACAACACATTTCAATAATTGGTTTAAACGGCATAATAATAAGGACGATCGTCCTTTCTGTGATTATCCAGAGCACACATGCTATGATATTAGGGTCATGCAGAGTGAGATGAGATCGCTGTCCCTTTTTAAGAGAGAGAGAGAGGGTGTGGCTTGTGCATACGTGTTTGTGGATGGTTGAGCGACAGTGAGGGAACGTGTGTATGTTTCTGGAAGTGAAACGAGGAAGCAGAAAAACAGAGGTCTGTGATGTATTTTGTGAAACAGAAGAACAGCTAAATAAATGCAACGGCCTCCCAAGAAGAGCTCGCCTCTCTCCAGTCATTTAAGCTAAAGTGGGTTATTGAACCTGAAGCTTGTTGCTTCTGCCCTCCTCGACTACGGTCTGGGAGCCGACAGGAAAGTTCAACACACAGATGGCCAGTGCGCCCCTTTGTAGCATATTATTTAGATGAGAGATGAGCAGATCGCCACTGGGCTTTCAACTAAAGACACAGCCACGCAAAAACTGCGGCATTTGTACAGCTCCTTATGGGTAGGCTACTGCAATTAGTGAAGTGCTTTCCTCTCTGTGGTGAAACGATCAGCACCACGGAGGAAAGCGGCAGAAAGTCACCTGGAGTTAAAGAGAGCGGGGCTGCGTTGCGTGCATGGCTTCCTTCTGCGGGTAACGGGGAAACGCGCTATGGCGGCGGCCTCGTTCAGGATCCGAAAATACAATTTGAATATTTTTGCACACTTATTCCTAGTGTGCCACTGGTTACGGTGCCAGGGGTTGCCGACCCCTGTTCTAGAAGGACAACCATCTCTGCAGCACTCCACCAATCAGGCCTTTATGGTAGAGTGGCCAGAAGGAAGCCACTCCTCAGTAAAAGGCACATGAAAGCCCCCATGGAGCACCTAGAGGACTCTCAGACCATAAGAAACCAAATTGTCTGGTCTGATGAAACCAAATTTGGCCTGAATGCCAAGCATCATGTCTGGCGGAACTCAGGCACCGCTCATCACTTGACCAACAACATCCCTACAGTGGAGCATGGTGGTGGCAGCTTCATGCTGTGGGAGGTTTTTCAGCTGCAGGAACTGGGAGACCAGTCAGGATCAAGGGGAAAATGAATGCAGCAATGTCTAGGGAGATCCTTGATGAAAACCTGCTCCAGAGCACTCTGGACCTCAGACTGGGGCAAAGGTTAACCTTTCAACAGGACAACGACCCTAAGCACACCGCCATGATAACAAAGGAGTGGTTTCAGGACAGGTCTGTGAATGTCCTTGAGTGGCCCAGACTTGACCCCGATTGAACATCTCTGGAGAGATCTGAAAATGGCTGTGCACCGACGCTCCCCATCCAACCTGATGGAGCTTGAGACGATCTGCAAAGAAGAATGGGAGAAACTGCCCAAAGATTGGTGTGCCAAGCTTGTAGCATCATACTCAAGAAGACTTGAGGCAGTAACTGCTGCCTGTGGAGGAAACTTCTGTGTAGCAGTGCATTAGGAGTCACCGACTCAGGAAGGAGACACGGTAGAGCAGGAGCTTTTGATGTCAAACACTGATGGTTTATTTGGAGTTACGGCCGGAGGATTCACATCACAAGTCACAGCAGTCACGGTGAGACTGCACGGGTGGGTTGCCACGTCAATTCTGAAGCGCCTCTCTCTCGTTAGCCCATTTAACTGGTTTCACAGAGAGTGATCAACATATTTTGATAAGATAGCTTAGACAGTTGGGCACACTGAGTCACTTGCATCCGTCACCTATGGCCTCGAAGATTTCATACCTTGGAGTCCACAAACAACAAAGAAGGAAGTGTCCCAGTGCACCCACAACAACAGACCATCTGTGACCTAGTGTTGACCGGTCACAGAATGGGAACAATAACTTTATGGCTGAAGCAGCCTATGTCCTTAAAGGAGATAAACAGACGTCAGGGTTAGTCATGCACGTCATATCTAGGAGTCGAGGACAATTATTTCACTATTATAAACACTGCCAAAGGTGCTTCAACAACTTATTGAGTAAAGGGTATGAATACTTATGTACATTACATTACATTTAGCTGACGCTTTTATCCAAAAGCGACTTACAATAAGTGCATTCGACCAAGAAGATACCAACTTGAAGAAAACAGAATCATGAGGCGGCACTGGCTCAGTCTGTAGGGAATTGGTCTTGGAACCGAAGGGTCGCTGGTTCACGTCCCGATCAGACCACAAAACATAATATGGAGTGAGCTGGTAGCTGGAGAGCTGCCAGTTCACCTCCAAGGCCACTGCCGAGGTGCCCTTGAGCAAGGCACCTAACCTCAAAACTGACACCCTTGGCACCGGGTACCTGGCAGCCTCTCTGCCACCTCTCCTATCTGCATGTGGTTGTGTGTGTGCATCCATATCCTCTGTGTTTCTGCATGTGTATCCTCCCCTGTGTGTGTAATGTGTGTACACATAACAGAGTGGGGAAAGACATTTCTTCCTGGTAACCTTAGCTGGGAAAACAAGGGTTTAAAGGTCCGGGGAGTTTGGTTGGGGTCTGATTACATGGTGGCACAGAACTGGGAGGGATTGCTGGGAAAGGTGCCCCAACTACCCCAGCTGTCCTACAGGGGAAGAGTTCTTGTAGCCAACAATCTGGTTGCCTCGTCTCTGTGGCACAGACTCCAGGTGTTAACCCTACCGCCGGGCCTCATGAAACAACTGCAGCGGCTCATCGTGGATTTCTTCTGGTCGGGTCATCACTGGGTGCCAGCATCGGTCCTGTACCTGCCTGTGGCGGAGGGAGGCCAGGGCCTTGTGGACATTACTGCAAGGACTGCTGCTTTTAGACTGCAGGCAGCTCAGTGGCTTCTGTATGGTGCCTCTCCCTGCTGGCTGGCTATGGCCCGGCTGTTGCTCTGGAGGGCAGGGGGCTTTGGTTTTGATAAACACCTGTTTCTGCTGAAGGCCCCTGCGTACAATATAACTGGACTTGCACCTTTATACTGCTCAGTCATCAATGCCTGGAAGATTCTGAGTTTTACCAGACCACCCGACCCCCGGCCTGGGATGTGGCTAATTGAGGAGCCACTGTTTGACACTGGTTTTCTTTCTGGAACCTTTTTCTCTTCAGCCAGCTGTAACAGGACTGGGCAGATAAAGAGGAAAGTGGTAGTGCAGCAATCACGACAGAGGCCGTGTTCAAATCCAAAAAAGGTGCTATCAAACTCCAAAAATACCTTCCATTAAACAAAGGCTAACGTAGCCGGGTCGCTAACCGACTTACCAGCTTACAAAAAACGTTTCCTTACACTGGGAGCCTCCTGCTCCCTCCATGTGCCACACACAACTGAGCAACTTGTGTGTGCTTTGTCTCCCTTGAGGGAGTGATTAGCACCAGGTGTGAGGTCTCCACACCTGCTCCCAATACTGCTAATTGGAAGAGGGTGAAGCCACTTGTTGGTAATCTAGGTGCCTCCCACTACCCTGCCTCTCAAACCCATTACACACCCCCCCCCCCCTTCAATTCTGGCCTAGGAGAGGCGACCTTGGTCCACAGGGCATCTCTACGGGACGGGGCATCTGTTTGGCTCTGGCTCTTTGTACGATAGAAAAGTTAAATTCCTGTAGTGAGACAAACCACCTTCTTACTTTAGCGTTTGTGTCTTTTTATTGCCATCCAAGAGGTAATACCATTTTATTGCTAGGCCTTCTTTCTCCACAGTAGCATACCCTTATTCCCTTGTGTTCAGCTTCCAGCTGATGTACATGACGGGATGTTCCTCACCGTGAACCTCCTGGGATAGTACTCCTCCTATGCCCACCTCTGACGCATCCATCTGCACAATCACCCCCCGGCTGAAGTCTGGGGTCACCAACACCGGCCGTGCACAGAGAGCCCTCTTCAGTCCCTCAAAGGCGTGTTCAGCCTCTCCTGTCCACTTGACCATTAGCGGCTGTGAGTCTCTGGTCAGGTCTGTAAGGGGAGAGGCTACTGTGGAGAAGTTGGGGATGAAACGGCAATAGTAGGACGCCAGACCCAAGAATGTTTTCACCGGTCTCTTTGTTAATGGCCGTGGCCAGTCCTGGATCGCCTGAACCTTCCTTTTTGTGGTCTAACGTTGCCGCGCCCAATGGTGAAGCCCAGGTATTCAGCTTCCTCCAGTCCAAGCTTGCATTTTCTTGGATTGGCTGTCAAGCCCGCCCTGCGGAGAGATTCCAGCACTGCTAAGCCTTATGAGAGCTATCCCATGAGTCACTGTGGATAACAACGTCATCTAAATAGGCAGCTGCATACTCACGATGTGGCCTCAGAACCTTGTCCATCAGTCTCTGGAACGTGGATGGTGCTCCATGAAGCCCGAAGGGAAGCACAGTATACTGGTACAGCCCTGTGGGGGTGGCGAAGGCCGTCTTCTCTCTTGAGGCTGCTTCAAGTGGGACCTGCCAATACCCTTTCGTCAAGTCCAGAGTGCTGATATACCTGGCTTCCCCAAGCCGATCAATCAGCTCATCTATCCTGGGCATAGGATACGCATCAAACTTGGAGATTTCATTCAATTTTCTGAAATCATTACACATTGGTTTTGTCTGGCTTAGGAACCAGAACGACAGGGCTGGTCCACTCACTGTGAGATTCTTCAATCACCCCCATAGCCAGCATTTTCTGCACTTCTTGCTCAATGGCGCCCGTCTTGCCTCCGGCACCCGGTAGGGCGCATCTTTACCTTTTGGCCCGGCTCTGTGTGGATTTGATGTTCCACCATCGTTGTGCGTCCAGGTCGTGGTGAGAACACATCCAAACTCTGCTGAACCAGTTCCTTGGTTTGCTGTAACTGAGCTTTGGATAGCCCTGGACCGTATTCAACTTCGGCCACCTCATTGTCTACTCCTGGAACTGGTTTTCCCTCTATTTCCGTAACATTGCTGCGTGCATGCAACAGATTGGGGTCTTCCATCTGGGCGGTCCAGAACTGGCCCTTCAAACTTGGAAGCAATGAGACTTCACCCTCCTCATCACCTGTGCTTAGGTCTCCAGGGAAAGCAACAAAAGGGTTATCATTTTCCTCATCTGCACTGGAAGATTGGTTGCCTCTCTGCTCCTCCGGCACAGCACACACAACTTTGGGGGACTGCTGAGGAGAAGTACCCTGGGTGGCAATTTGTCCTTTCCCTCGTTTTCCTTTGGCACGCTTGGGCTTTTTGGGACTCACCTCCTTTGGTGCCGCAGGCGCTTGTATAGTGGGCACCCCACCAAGACTGGGACTGGTAGGGAAGGAACCCCCCCACTTTCAGCTTACAGCTGCCTTTAACCATGGCAAGGTGGATGAAGCATGTGGGGTATAATTTAGTGTCCCCATGGACACAGGAGACGGGCACAGTCTCTTCGGGTGGCAAATGGTCGAGGAGGTGGGGTTGAATGAGGGACACCACACTTCCTGAGTCCACTAGCGCCTCTGCATCTTTTACATTTACTTGGACTGGTATCATTTGAGCCAGGGAGCTTTCCTGTACCCAGCAAGAGTCAAGAAGGTGGCAGAGCCTTGCACCAGATGAGTGGGCGGTCGGCATTGGCTCATCCTTCCCTGGGCAGTCCCAGGAAATGTGGCCTGTCTCCCCACACTGGTAGCAATGCGGTTGGCCCTCTGGCAGGTAGGACTGTCATCGCCTTACCTCTTCTGGTTCCCGTGGCAGTTCTCGTGCCCGTCTAGTCCTTGATGCTTCCCCACTGACTTTCCGGCCCCACTCGGTGTCTGTTCATGTGGACTTAAGCAGGTCCGCTGTGGCCACGTGGCTCTCCACTAGGTTAACCAACTCATCCAGACTGGCTGGATTCTGCTGGCTTGTCATTTTCTTGATCTCATAGGGCAGAGACCAAATGTATTTGTCCATCATTATCCTCTCGAAAACACTTGGCCAGCCCTCTCTTTCAGCTGTGCGCTCAAAGGCTGTTAAGTAGGCCTCTATCTCATCACTCTCTGTCATTTTGGGGATGAATCGAACTGGGTTACGGCCCGTCCACACAGCGGCGTACGTTGACGCTTGCCGGCAGGCGTGTGTGTCTGACACTCGACCAACAACCAATCACATGAATCTCCCGCCCCAGACACACAAGCACGCGGTTTGATTGGCTAGAGCTTGTACTGGCATATGATTCGATTGGCTGACGCCTCCGTCGAGGCGTCAAAAGTTGAACATTGCTAACATTTTTGAGCAATTGACGCTCCACGTCGCTTCCCAAAATACAGTTCGGCTAAAAGTGACGTCACCCCATTCAAAGTGAATGGGCAGAAGTGTTGGAAGCTTCAACGTACGCCGTGGACGGGCCGTTAGGCTGCACGGTTGCTCCCCTCTGGATAGAAGAGGCTGCTGTTAGACATTTTTGGACCTCCACATGGAGAAGCGCATTCTGTTTCCACTGCTCCTGTATCATCTCCTGTTGCAGAGTCTGCTGCTCAGTAGAAGTGCGCACCAACTCTCTTAGTACATCCTCCATCTTAAAAATGCAAAAAACTGTGCTTGGTTAGTATATGAGTGCTTTGTTAGTAGTTCTATCGCTTGAAGTGGAGTCGAAAGGGGTGAGTTTTCAGTCTGCGCCGGAAGATGTGTAAGCTATCTGCTGTCCTGATTTCAATGGGGAGCTCATTCCACCATTTGAGCCAGGATAGCAAACCGACGTGTTTTTGCTGAGGAACTTGGGTCCCCCTCGCAGTGCGGGTGCAGCGAGCTGTTTGGCTGATGCAGAGCGGAGTGCACGTGCTGGGGCATATGGTTTAATCCATTCACAGCATGGTGCATGTGATATTCGAGTGTTTTATTTTTTAATTTATTTGCAAAAATTATTTGAACACTTTTTTCACTTTGTCATTATGGGGTATTGTGTCTAGAATGTTGAGAAAAATAGTGAATTTAATCCATTTTGAAATATGGCTGTAACATAACAAAATGTGGAAAAAGTGAAGGGATATGAATACTTTCCGGATGCACTGTTACAAGTAGAAGTTTAGAATTTAAAATATTTAATCTTAAATCAAATGAAAAAAACATCCGAATATACCTAAAGTGCCGAAAGTAAAAAAAAAAATTATTTTGCATTTCCGAAGGATTTATATAAAATGACTGCTGCAGAATATCCCAACCTATAGCTATGTTAATGTTCATTTTATTTTTATTTTGTAGTACCTCCAGTAATTATACTTTTTACTGTCTCTCACACTGATCTAAACATTTAAGTCCAGAACAGGAGAAAACATTTATTTTATTATTCTTCGTATTCTCTTCCGCCATATTTTGTGTGCCTTTTTTAAGTCGTAGTTCACAGTTAGTGTTGAACAAAGTGTTGTAAAGCCCAGCCCTGGGTGGTAAAAGGTACATCTGGAGAAGAAACACTGCCCTGTTTGAACGTGCTCCCATCCATAAAGAACATTCATGTCACTTTGAATAAAACTCCTGTGTGGACTCTGCTCTCACACGGCACACTGAGCACATGTTTTAGTCATCCAGCTCAGGTCACATGATGCTTCTGAAGACAGCTGTCAGCGGGGGGGCATGGGGATCTGTCCTACAGGGGAGAGACCTGACAGGAGTCCTGGTGACACACACATGCATCATATGGAAAACATACAAACTTGTGACTTTTGCTCTGGAGACTTCATGAATCACTCTCATGTGTGCATGTGATGAGGTCATCTGCTGCTGGTTCACTGGAGTGAATAAGAAATGGACATTTTGACCAGTGGTGTAATGTATTAAAGTACATTTACTCAAGTACTGATTTTGAGGTACTTGTGCTTTACTTGAGTATTTCCATGTTACATACTTTTACTCCACTACATTCTAGAAGCACTTTGTACTCAAATACATGTATTCAACAAAAGCAGTAACTCTACAGATTCAGACTATAAGCTAATATGAAATATACATTAACAAATACATCAAATATATAATAATAGGTTAAGATATCCAACATATATTATATTAAGTTATTGTGATGAACACATGAATGTATCAATAATAACCATTTCATATGATTCTGAAATGGGTCGTTATGCACAATTTATTCTTTTGGTACTTTATTTTAATGCTGTTACTTAAGTAAGATTTAGTATGCCGGAGTTTTACTTGTAACAGAGTTGTTTTACACTAGTATTTCTACGTTTACCACAATGTCTCCGAACTCTTTAGTGTCTGTCTGTCTGTCTGTCTGTGTGTGTCTGTATGTGTCTGTATGTCTGTATGTATGTATGTCTGTCTGTCTGTATGTCTGTATGTATGTATGTATGTCTGTATGTATGTGTGTGTGTGTGTGTGTGTGTGTGTGTGGTGTGTGTGTGTGTGGTTGTGTGTGTGTGTTGGTGTGTGTGTGGGTGTGTGTGTGTGTGTGTGTGTGTGTGTGGTGTGTGGTGTGGGTGTGTGTGTGGTGTGTGTGTGGTGTGTGTTGTGTTGTGTGTGTGGTGTGTGGTGTGTGTGTGTGTGTGTGTGTTGTGTGTGTGTGTGGTGTGTGTGTGTGTGTGTGTGTGTGTGGTGTGTGTGTGTGTGTGTGTGGTGTGTGTGTGTGTGTGTGTGTTGTGTGTGGCTCCAAAATGGTGGAATGAGCTCCCCATTGACATCACGAAAGCAGAAAGCCTGCACATCTTCCGGCGCAGACTGAAAACTCATCTCTTTCGACTCCACTTCGAGCGATAGAATTACTAACAAGGCACTTATATACTAATAAAGGACTGGCTTATCTATAGCCAGCTGAGTAGCACTTGAAATGTTTGGCTCTATGAAATCTGATGTACTTATATGATTCTGTTTTCTTCAAGGTTGTGTCTTCCTGGTCGTATGTACTTATTGTAAGTCGCTTTGGATAAAAGCGTCAGCTAAATGCAATGTAATGTGTGTGTGTGTCAGGTACTCTGAGTGTGTTGGTGTCCTTTGCCTTCATCTTCAACCAGTGTCTGGGCTGTGGCCCCCAGACCCCCCAGTGGGCCAGTCTGACCTTCTTCCTCCCCTTCATCATCGTCTTTCAGTTCGGCTGGGCCGCTACCCAGATCTCTCACCTGTCACTCATCCCAGAGCTGGTCAGCTGTGAGCACGCTAAAGTGGAGCTCACGGCATACAGGTGGACACACACACACACACACACACACACACACACACACACACACACACACACACACACACACACACACACACACACACATATACACAGAGGTGTGTAAATACATTTACTGAAGTACAATTTATTATTTCAATTTGTTGCTACTTATTTCTTCTACCCCACTACAATTCAGAGGTCAATTGTGTACTTTTACTTCACTACATGTATTTAATACCATATACTTTTTGCACTAAAACAAAGGGAAGGAGTTGTTGTTATTTATAGGTTATTATGCTATGATTTTACTGTTTGGGCCCACTTGAGATCAGGTGTGTGTGCTAGCATTACTATACTTGTGGGGACCTATGACCTACATCTGTTTACACAGTCACGTGTGGGGACTCGCCTCCCTTATGGGGACAAAATGGAGGTCCCCATAAGGGGAATCATTCATTTTAGGGTGAAAACTTGGTTAGGTTTAAGGTTAGGGTTAGGGTTGGCATGTATTGGTTATGGTTAAGGTTAGGATAAGTCTCCAGGAAATGCATGTAAGTCAATGTAATGTCCCCTGAAGTGATGTGTGTGTGTGTGTGTGTGTGTGTGTGTGTGTAGGTATGCGTTCACAGTGATAGCCAACATCACAGTGTATGCAGTGGCGTACCTGCTGTTCCACGTGCAGGCGGGGGAGGATGAAGACGCTCTGGGCCCCGTAGATATTCCCGTCTTCAGGGTGAGGACCACTTCTAATTATACTGACTTTACAGTTACAGAGTGTGGGGGTTCTGAAAATCCCCACTAGTCATTAAAATACCATGACACACACAAAAGGCCCAGTTTCCCTCGCTGCAGAACTGGGATCAGTAGATTGCTGCTGGAGCAGCAGCCAGTATTGGAAAGTAACCAAGTACATTTATTCAAGAACTATACTTACAAGTATAATTTTGAGGTACTTCAACTTAACTTGATTATAGAAGCCAATATTGTACAACACATTAAGTTGAGGAAACGCTCGAGTCAAATGTAATGAAAGTCAGATGGTGTCTTAGACGGGGCAGTGATATCATAAACCTGTTCATGTACGCATTCAAACACTTGTTCTGTTACCAGCTGTATTCACCTTGCAGGTGCAGCTCTGTGGCTTTGATCCTGGATAAAGTGTTTAAGTCATGGATGTTTAAAGTTTAACTTCTTCATGTGTCTAATATTATAGTTCAGATTTCATTCAGGAAGTGTGACGCTGCGCTGTCAGTACGCTTCTCCATGTTTGTGATTGGTCAAATGTAGCTAACCCCGCCCCTTTCATGTGAACGCGCACTCAGCCGGACAGAGAAACCCTGGCTTGAGTTACCGAGTTGATAACCAGCGTCGTAGGACCGCTTAGTGAGAGCGCGTTTGTTTTGGGTTAGTTAAGCAAGGTAACTCAAACATATCCGGGTTATGTTGAACCGGCTTCGTAGTACAGGCCTCTGGTTGGATCTCCACTTCCCCTCACCATTATGAGAAACAATATGAGACGGTTTTGGAAACCAAAGCCCCGCTATAACTCTGGTGCTATATTCACCCTCTGCCAGTCATTGTCCTCCCACTGTTCTGTGCAATAGAGTGGTAGTATGTTTTGAATCCCTCTCCCACAGAGGAAGTGAAACAGACAGATGTCATCACAAACCTTCCTGTCCTGTGTGATTTCAGAACCTGGCGCTGATAGTGCTGGGCATCGGGGCGCTCTTCTCCCTCTTCTTCCACCTGGGAATCAAAGAGAAGAGCTCTGGAGCAGCAGGCAAGGCGGAAGGAGAGGAGGGGAGGAAGAGGGTAGAGGACGAGGAAGAAGAGGAGGAGGGGGAGCGCAGACCCCTGCTCCCTGCTGCCCCCTCGTCCCTGCTGCAGTGGAAGTGTTGGCTGCAGCAGCCTTCTTTTTACCAGGTGGGAACATCTGGACCTGGAGCAGCTGTTCTGTGTTTGGACTGACAGAAAGATGTTTTTAGATCATTACATGATGCTTTTAGTGCATTCAGCGATGAAGACACAAACTCTAAAGCAAGAACCCTGCAGGTACATTTCCATCTGTAAACCCAACCAGATGAAGTGCTACTGCTTCACTTCCAGCCAAATCCTTTGTGAGCGCTACATACAGAGAGAGATCATTATTTGGAATCAAAGATTCAGTTCCAACACATTGGAGAGCAGGGTTTCAGTCTGCAGGATGTGTAGACCCTCCGTTGATCTCCATGGGGAGCTGGTTCCACCATTATGGGGCCAGGATAGCAAACAATAACTATCAGTGTTTTATTTCAGCAGCATGTTGCTTTGTTTAGTCCCAGGCTGTGTGACAGCTGTCCTGTCTCTCTGCAGGTGGCCTTACTCTACATGTCTACCAGGTTAATAGTCAATCTGTCTCAGACATACATCTCCATGTATCTCATCAACACTCTGGGGCTGCCCAAGGTAAACACAAAGTCACCCCAATCATCCTTTTTATAAATATATATCAGTATATTCCAGTTCATTGTGATGCTAACGTGGAGCAGCCCCTCACTGTTTCTCATCTCCCACCAACAGAAGTTCATCGCCACCATCCCGTTAGTGATGTTCCTGAGTGGCTTCCTGTCCTCCTTCATCATGAAGCCTGTCAGTAAACTCATTGGAAAATCTGTAAGTAAGACTGGCTACACACTTTTTTCACACAGACATGTTTTTTCCCATGAAACAAAACAAAAATGTATTCTGATTATATACTTTCACCTTTAATCTAGAATTTCTGAATTACTGCAACAATCAGGACTATAAAGAAATATGTTGTCCACTCCATTTACTTCCTTCAGTATTCAATAGTGTACAAAACTCTGTACAGATAATGCGCTGCGTTCAGAGCTTTAGCTAAACAGAGCCAGACAAAGAGTTGACTGACAGGTTCTCTGTAGTCAGCAGAGTGCTTCCTCATCAGATCCACACTATCACTGAGGGATACGTAAACATCTGATTGTGTACACTGATCCATCTCACCTGTCACACGGTGTGTCTCTCTCCTGATTGGTCCAGCTCACTACTTCCTAGGCCTGCTGCTGATCATGGCCTTCTCTACTGGGTGCTGCTGGAGGGCCAGATGGGTCGGCAGGTGTACGGGGCCGCGGTGCTGCTGGGGGGGGGTCCGCCACCATCCTGGTCATAGTAGATGAGAGGAGATCATTGGAGGGAAGAACGGTATGTGTGTGTGTGTGTGTGTGTGTTGTGTTGTGTGTGTGTGTGGGTGTGTGTGTGTGTGTGTGTGTGTGTGTGTTTGTGTGTGTGTGTGTGGGTGTGTGTTGTGTGTGTGTGTGTGTGTGTGTGTTGTGTGTGTGTGTGTGTGGTTGTGTGGGTGGTGTGTGTGTGTGTGTGTGTGTGTGTGTGTGTGTGTGTGTGTGTGTGTGTGTGTGTGTGTGTGTGGGTGTGTGGTGTTGTGTGGTGGTTGTGTGTGTGTGTGTGTGTGTGTGTGTGTGTGTGTGTGTGGTGTGTGTTGTGTGTGTGTGGGGACCTTGGTATGAAAAGTTTGAGAACACTGCTCTATGATCCACTATCTTCTTCCACCCGCAGCAAAGTGGAGCGTTTGTGTACGGAGCCATGAGCTTCACTGATAAGGTGGCCAATGGAATCGCTGTGATGATCATTCAGGCTCTGCATCCCTGCCAGTAAGTACACACACACACACACACACACACACACACACACACACACACACAGGGATCATCCTCTGACCATGAGTGTTAACGTGCTGTAGAGATATTTCGGTGTGGATTAAACTGATTGAAATCACAATGATGTCATCAACAACATCAGACATTTTTTTAATCAGTCTCTCTCAATCCCCCAAATGTATGGAAGTGCAATATGAAATACCTCACTGCAGTAATAGTGTAAGGTCTAAATGTAACACTCTTGATCAACTATACAACACTACACTACCATGCATATGATGAATTCAAAACAGTTATGCAAAAAAAAGTTAAATAATATGATGGTATTTGAAATCTTTTAACAGCTGCTCTGCTGATCGATCATGTTGTCTCTCTCTCTCT